>VZRL01006115.1:867401-976840 GCA_013397895.1 Origma solitaria | reverse complement strand
AAAAAAAAAAAAAAAGCCTGTGTCCTATTTTGAAGAGCTTTGCTGAAAGGGAAATAAACAGCAGACCTGTGTTTCTTTGTCCCCCTTCTCAATTCTCACCAAATGGACACCCAGTTTGTACCAATGAATATGTCTTCTGCCAGCATAAAAGTTTTCTAATTTAAGCACTGTTTATATCACTAAATCAGTGTTTTATTTTCTTGCCAGCATAAAAATTGGGGATTCTACAGCCAACTCAAGTCTGACGTGTAGAAAAGATTCATACTGCAAAGACCTGACTGATGCAGATTACTTTAAAATTGTGCTGTTTAAACTGTTTAATTACGCCTGGTTACCACTCAGTCCTCTCCTTTCTACTAATGAAAAAAGAGCATGCCAGGCCCTTTTTCTCTTCACCCCTTTGCTAAGATACTTCTCTCTTCTGGTACTCTAGCAGTAGCATGGGAACATGAAATACGCAGTTTTGTGCTGAGTTTTATAGGTCATCTCACTTTGGATCTAGATCACAGCAAAACCCTCTACCCTTGAACATGCCACAGAAACTGTTAGATGAACAGCTACCATGCATATCATTTTATTTCATTTTTGGCTTTCACATAACAGACCAGATTTCAAATGTCAGCATTTAATTTTATAAATCATGGCAAGGCATTGATGCTGTTGGTCTGTCTCAGTATATCCTGTCATTCTTTAGTTGGATATAGGATGTGGGAGAAGCATCAGCTGCTATGTTTAAACTAGAAAACACCTTCAAAGGAAAAGCGAACAAGAAAGAATGTGTCTTTTCTGTACTTCTCTAAGATCTCCCTTGCTGGAGGAATGGCTTTTTTGATACTTTAGTAAACTGACTCACAGTTAAACCCATGATTTTAAGAACAGTGAAACCTTCAGCGGTTTACACTAAGGCTTTCCTTGTGGCCCCCTTCTACCTTCCCGGAGGTAACTGCCTAGAACTGGTTTTTGTATTTTTTGTAAAGCGTTTTCAGGCAAAATTGTTCTGCCATTTCCAGAAATGAATTTAGAGAAAGTTATTTTGCCTATGATGAGAAAGTTGGAGAAACTTTGCATTGTGAAGACGTGTCTATTTGAAGCGCTGGAAAACAGCCATGCAGTTGAGTTGGTGCTGGTTGAGGGAGAGAAAGCCTTTTTCAAGGAAGTCTCTTCTGCTTATCCAAGTAAAAATCCATGCAAACAGAGCTACATTTGGAAGTCTTTGAAATGATACAGTTCAATGTACTCAGGAGAGGAGCATTTTGTGTAGGCTTTTCCAAAAGATTTTGTGTATAGGAGGGAAGCTTTTTCTTGTCTTTGCAAAGTTCCTTTCAGTTCAGCTCTTCAGGGATTTGCAATGTGAGAATTAAAGATGCCTGTGCAGCCTTACTCAGATGCCTTGGTGCATTTGTTACATTATAGATTTTAATTGGAATGATTGCGTATATTTTACCTTCCACAGTCACCTGCTGCATAGTACTGAGTGATCTGAAAAACAGCCATGTGAGGGAAATGTTCTAAAAAAAGCTTCTCTCATCTTGATGCAGATGCATAACCTGGGGCGGGTGAAAGGCATTTGTTAAATGCCACATCTCTTGGATGGTTGTAGAGAGAGTTTAGGCTCAGGTATAGCTACTTCACATCTCCCCTACGGAGGTCTGAATTTTGATGCAGTGAACCCCAGCGTAGGTGTCTTAAACTGTCCTCTCCAGACAAATGGATGCTTTCAATCTTAAATTCTTTGATCCTTGTTTGTTTATCTGTACAGCAGGGAAAACACTATGCTTTTGCTCTAAAGGGTGGTTATAAGAGAAAATCATTAATAAATGTGTGTTGTAGGGAATATTCAGAGGCTGCAGCATACAACAGCTCTCCCCCATCACATATGCTCGGAGAAAATTGAGAATACTGTTTAGTAATTAAGGCATGAGCATGGAAAAAAAGGGAAAAGTGTTGCTACTCATTAAATATTCACTGTCTACCTTCCACATGAGGCTCTTGAAGAAGGAAGTGTATGTGTTTATTTAATTAAAGAAGGGAGGTAAAAATAAGTACATCCAGGCAATATTCATTCTGGGGATCATTAAGTTTGGAGTGCTTTGGGCCCACATGGTGACCATAATATTTTCCTGTTAATGTCATTCTGTTTGTAAACAGACGCTTCTGATCTTTATTGGTGTACATGTATTTTTATGATGATTTATACTGATGTTCTGCAGATTTTAATCAACTTCTCATTTGGGTTTTTTACAACTTGCTTAAGCACAGTCTTTCTCCTATGGTCAGCTCAGCAGTGTTGTGTGGAATAGCCTTCTTCTGAACACTGTGACCTCTAATTTTTTAAGGTCTTTACGGCTTAGGTAAATTTGCATGGATTTCACTGGTAAAAGAAAAGAACAACCAAAACCAAAGAAACAGACCAAAAAGAAACACAGATGAAAAAGGCTTTTCACAGTTTCTCCTTTACATAAATTCAGTAATTGCTTAATTACAACTATGAGCACTGGAACATCTTCAAAAAGAACAAAGTCACCAGACAGGGGCATGAGAGGACCTGGAGCCCCTCCGAGCCTGGCAGCGGGAGCTGCTCTGGCAGGAGGTAAATGCCTTGTCCTGCAGCAAAGGAGGAGCCACGTGGGAACCTTGCCAAAGGTGACCCTGGCAGCAAGCTGGCAGGCTGTCTGCTGAGGTAGCAGATGATAGAGTGCCCTTCTCATTGCTGTAACTCTAACAGTTATGGGCCACTTGGGTTTCTAGAGGTTATTGCTTAGTTGGGATTTTGGGAGCAGAAATGTGGGGAATTGGTTTTGCTGGAAATGTATGCTGCAGAGAACAGGGGGATATAGAAAATGCCTTTTACTTTAAATGTGTGAATACTCCCAGTAGTACTGTTTCTGTATTGCTTGGAACAAGCACTGTGAAGGGAAAAACTGGAAGTATATAGGCAATCCTAGATTATTTTTGCAATGAGGGATCAAAGAGTTTATGTTTAGAACCACGGCTTCTGTGTTGGATTTAAGAGCCATTTACCTAAATTACTTTCTCTATTTCTTTGAAATGTTTTTGCTGAACTGCTGCTCAGGCAGTACCAAAGCAGAAAGAGAGGGCAGTTAATAAACTTTTTTTCTGACTCATTTTACCAAAGTTTGTGCAACCCCTGAGAGCAGAAAAACTCTCACTCTGGTCCTCAGTGCAAAAATCTCCAGGTCTTATCTCAGCCTTGACCTTCTGCGTGGTAGCCTTTTATAATGTGCCTGTGCCAATGCACCCCATTGTTTTTAAGGCGTCCATGCTAGAGCACAGATTATTGAAGAAACCAAAGTTTTGGGGGGAAAAGAGTCGTACTGATAGTACTCTTGCTGTAGTACCCATTAGAAATTCGTATTATCTGTTATGAACAGCAATGTACAGTTTAATTTTTCTTTTGGTTCATATTCACCTAATAGGCTTTGCAGAGGAGTGTTTTAGACTAGTCTGAAACTCCTGCCTGTTCAACCAAACCAAGTCAGTTGATGTCAATGTTAGCAGAAGCATACCCAAGGTCTGCTTTCCAAGGCAGAGACTGCAGTTAGCTTGTGTGCAGAGGTCACTTACACATGCAAATAATAAGTAACCATGAGTGTGTAAGTTGGTATGTCTCAGTACAGAGGATGCCTGAGCAAGGTCCAGTCGTGCAGCTCACGTACACTGAGCAGCCCAGCTGTATGGGAATGGGGCTGCACATGGGTCAGCCATCCTGTTGACAAGCTGGAGTGGCTGTCACAGGCCCAGCATCTTGCTTATGTGGCTCTGCTGCTTCCAGGACTTCAACTCCCACTGCCGTGGCAGAGGGACAGGGACAGCTGAGGTATCTCCCTAACACAACATTGATGTGTCCTTTCTTGCCTTAGCTGTTCTCTTTTCCAGGTGTCCAAACTATCCATGGCATACCTTTGCTCTGAAGCTTTTGGGATTATCTGAGATGTCTTGTCCTGGAGGAGCCTTGGACAAATGGGAGCTATCAGCTCAATGCAGAGTTTATGTGCTTGGCTGTTTGCAGTGTTTGTTCCCATCTATGAAGTGACAGCAGTGAGGGACTTTGTATTCTGTAGGCTTTTGAAGAAAATCCAGTCTCATTCTAATTAGTACTGTTCCCATTAGATGGAACTTAGGAGCATTGTGTCAAAACAGGCATAATTGATGGGTACTGCAGCTCAGTGTGTAGTTATGGACATTCTTCCGAGGTTGGCTGATGTAAAATTTCACACACCAGCTGTGTTTTAGTTTGCAGACAGAGGGGCAGATTGTGCTGTCCTTATTTGTTCTATTTGTCGTGATTAGCCAGACACAGAATCATGCAAGAGGTGGAGTGTTTTTAAGATATCACAGTTCTTGTGCATTTTATTTTCTGTCTTACTTGGAGGACAAAATAAGTATGGGAAGTTCTTTTGGACATATGTATCTGTCTGTCAAGCCCAGAGAAGTTTTGGATGTCCCATCATCGGAAGTGTGCAAGACCAGGTTGGACTGGGCTTTCAGCAACCCTGTCTAGTGGAAAGTGTCCCTGCTTATGGCAGAGGGGTTGGGACTATATGCTCTTCAAGGTCCCTCCCAACCCGAACCATTCTGTGATTCTATGGTTCTTTGATTTTATCTATGCTTAGTGCAATAGAAAAAACAGGGTCTCAGCAGAGGACTTATTATTTGCACCATTTTGGTGTTCTGTCTCATTTTGGAAGACGGTTTATAAAAATAATTATTTGTAGGTTCCATTCCTGGAATGAAATGCAGGGAGAATTCCATTGCTTCTGACTTCTGCAAGCATTTCATAGTCAATCTAATGCTTTAGTGTTTCAGAGCACTTTTCAGGAGCCATCCTTCAATGGAAAGGTGGTGTTTGAGGCTCAGGTTGCCAAACTAACCATAAAGGTGTACTTGTAAAAAAATTAAAGTTCTTGTAAAAAACTTGTAAAAGTTCTGAAAGCATGTGCTGCCATCAGAGATAGAGATTTGAGTTCTTAATAGTTCTTTAAGTGCCACGTGAATTTTCTGTGTGGTATTCTTTCTTAAGGTAACAAAGGAAGAAAATTGCAGGGCCTGGGCTTATTTAAAATGCACTCAGACTATCCTTAAAGAGGCACATCCAGGATTTTCTGTACAGACATCATCTACCAAGTCCCTTCTGTGTTGTAAATTGTGCAGTAGACAAATCCCATTTTAGATTAAAAGGGCACATGAAAAGAAAAATACAGATAAATTAAGAGATTGGGATTTTATACAGCTTCTGAGCAGGGAAGGGGCCTAGTAAAACTGAGCATGAGACACAATTAATAGGAGGAAGCAGCAGTCTGAGAGTTGGGGCAAGTCTTTTGAGCGAAAGGGAGTTAGGCAGATTTTTAATGATTCGAACATGAGAGATAGTCTCAGAAAGTCCCAAGCTGATTTTGAATATATCCACACCCACACTGGGGGAGCATTTTGAAGGCAGGGATGGTTCTGGTTGGTGACATTTCTTAGATGAGAAGGATGGTGGGGCTAAGGTTGCAAAGTATGAAATTTGGTAAAGGCAGCTGCTAAGCTTTTGATTTGAAGAACTTGGCTGAATTAGAGGCATATAAATGAGCTGCAGGAATTAGGCAACAAGAGGAAAATGGAAAGACTATGCCAGTCAGTTGACGAGAGTACTAAATTGCTTGTGTATGGGGGGGTTATAGGTAGCACATTCTTTTAGGGAATAATGTCTTCGTCTTCCATTCTGAGGTTGAGAGGTCTCTCTTGTTTTGCTATCACTCATTCTGCTGACATCTTCTTGGAATTATTCCTGTTTATAATTTTTGAAATTTGCTTGTTCTAAAGGTGAGACGCTGTAAAATGCCATTGGTGGCTTTTTTCCTTAGCAGCTATTGCAGCAATTTTATGGGTTTTTTTCTGTGAACTCTGTGATCTTTCTTTTGGTTAGTAGACCAGCAGCTCCAGTGCTGTCCTGTTACTTGCAATAATGGAAAATACACTATTTTCTATATATCTTTTCAGTACTGTTTTTGCCCCTCTAATTCTAGTTCAGCCAGGTAAAATTAGAGCTGCTGTTCCTCATTCTACAGCCTGCCTGAAACACATGATACACCATAATCAAGGGAATGCAAGGAGCACACATATTTTATGGTAGATTGTAAGTTGGGCCTTGGAGACTGACACTGACACTTTGAACAATAACATTATTTAATTTTTAAATAGTTGTTCTATTATTAAAAACTGCCATCCTTTGTCCACAAATACTGCTTGTAATACATTGTCAGCATACTCTATTTTATAGAATCATAGAACAGTTTGGGTTGAAAGAGACCTTAAACATCATCTAGTTCCAGCACCTCAGCCATGGGCAGGGATGCCACCCACTACATCACGTTGCCTAGGGCCCAATCAAACCTGGCCTTGAACACTCCCAGGAGGGTGTGTTCTCTAGGCAACCTGTACCTGTGCTTTACCATCTTCTGGTAAAGAATTTCTTCCTAACAGCTAAACTAAATCCCCCCTCTTTTAGTTTGAAACTGTTCTGCCTTGTCCTATCACAATCTGCCCATGTAAAAAGTCACTTTCCATCTTTTTTACTAGCTTCCTTCAAGTACTGAAAGGCCACAGTGAGGTCTTCCCAGAGCCTTCTCTTCCCCAGGCTGACCAACCCCATCTCTCTTAGCCCATCCTCACAGGAGAGGTGCCCCAGTGCTCTGAACATCTTCATGTCCCTCCACTGGACCTACTCCAATAGGTTCACAGCTTTCTTAGCTTTCCAGAAATGCTTTTTAGAGCTTGCTATCTCTATTTTACACAAAAGATTGGAGATGAATAAAAGGTTGCTCTGCTAAATGAAGCATGAACAAAGCCAGGGTGCAAATATTATGCAATATTAGTAGAACAGAATACCAAAGCCAGTACCGTGAATCAAGTCTTGTGTGTGGTTCATCTATGGCCTTTAGACACAAATGTATGAGGAATCAAATGATATTACTCTGAATGAGTGATAATGGTGCTACCCAGCTGTAGGGCATCTTGAATGTTGTTCCTTTGCCCTTAAAACACTGCAGAAGTCTAATTCCTGCCTCTGTTCCTTGCTGCTACATTCCCTCTTGAAACCATTGACCCATGATCCCAATCTCAATTTTTTAATAAGATCATCTTTAAAAATACGTAATTATATCCTTTCTTTGCGAAATGGAGATCAAATTATCTTTGCAGTATAAGCAAAGGGTATTACATAAATAAGCGACCTCCCACCCCCACCTCCACTGCCCAAAAAAAATCAGTGTTTAAATAACCAGCACTCAGCTCTCTGTAAGAGACTTGGCTAGTCATTTATTTAGTTGCTGTAAAAAAAAAAAGAGTGAATGAAAATGCCCCTACAAAGGAAATCTAAAATGCTAGCTAAGTGCTTTATGATGTAGATGAAGAACAGGGCCAAAAGTGGGTTTTGTCTACTCCTTTCATCTGTGACTTGGTGAAACCTGCAGAAAGAAATAGAAAGGTGTCAGTGGATTGAAGGACCAAGGAAGGAGAAAGGTAAAGAAAACCCTCCCCACTTCCAGCAGACCTTGCTCTTGTACACACATTTCTGGTTGTGGCTCTTGTTTTGCAAGAGATCATGGAAAAGACAGAGAAGTTGATTGCCTATCTCTGTGGCAGTCTCAGGGAAACATGAGATGGGAAATAGAGGAGCCACACCATGATAGAGGATTATGAATCTCACTATCACAGCTAGCAGTCCAGTCTAGCCACCAGACTGTGAGGAGTTGGGACAACTTTAGTGTATCAGTCTTATAGAGAAAATGTTTTAATGGACACCAAAAAAATGGGAGTTTTGGGCTGGTATTCATGTGAAAGGAATAATTCTTAGGAATACAAAAACCACACAGAGAATGACAAGATTCATTAAGTGTAGCTTAAGATACTGTTTCACAGTAATGAATAGTCTGTGGGTTAGTGAGGAAAAGTGGATGTGAATGCACAGAGTCCCTGAGTGCTTTTATGTTGCTCCGCTGTCATCTGAGCAGTGCTGTAAAGAACCTTGCAAAATGGTCTGTATGGAGAGTATCACTGCTAAAGCCACAGGTCCTAGAAATAAAATTCATCAAGTCTGTTAGAAGTCCTGCCTGTTCTTTGGGTTGATTATCTGGTCTCGAGTTTGTACAACTAGCTGTGGATTTCAAGTGCCCTGTATTTGCATTTTGGCAATCTAGCTTCCCTAAGCAATGGCAAATACTCAGAACTCATGATGATAAGCCTATGGTATTTGGATCCATTTCTGTTGTGAAAGCAAAAAGCTTTTAATGTTCCAACTCTTGTTTTTTAGCACAGAAAAGAGGGGTGCTGATCCCTTGCATGCTGGTTCTGAATGGACTGGCACAACCACACCTGCCATGCTTTCCCCACCATTGATTATTCTGTCAATCATAGAATTATTTAGGTTGAAAAAGGCCTTAAAGATCATCCAGTTCCAACCACGCTGCCATGGGCAGGGACACCTTCCACTAGACAAGGTTGCTCAGAGCCCCATCCAGCCTGGCCTTGAACACTGCCAAGGATGGGGCAGCCTCACTTTCTCTGGGCAACCTGCTGAATAGATACATATGTACAAAAGAGCTTCTCCTACTTATTTTTTCTTTCCAGTAAGACAGGGGAAAACCCAAGAACTTGGATTTCTTCAAAACATTTTGCAACTTCTCTGGCCAATGAACATTGTATGTTATTCTCAACTGGGACTGATTTGCCAAATAAAGGCACAGATTTGGCTTCTTATTCTGTGCCTTACACACCAGACTCATCACTACCATTTCTAAATACCTTCTGCTTG
This sequence comes from Origma solitaria, assembly GCA_013397895.1. NCBI lineage: Eukaryota > Metazoa > Chordata > Aves > Passeriformes > Acanthizidae > Origma > Origma solitaria. Next base: position 968,025 of record VZRL01006115.1, on the reverse strand, counting down.
TGTGCTGAATGCTGACGGTGGCATGTTGGGATGTCTCAACCTTTCTGTAGTAAGAACTGACTGCAATGGAGTGTTTTGTATTGGATCTTTTCTGGAACTCACACTGGCTCATATACACAAATGCACATACACACTCCTCCTGCATTCTGTTGGTTTTTGTTAAAGAAAGCAAGTTCAAGGAAATGGTGGTGTATTTCTGCATTTAAGGATTTGTGAGTGTCCTTCTATGAGAGTTTACTCAATGGGTTCTTTGGGGAACAGTCAATGATTATACGTCAGAGCTGTCGCATATATGATTGCTGAGCGGGTACTGGAAAAGGTTCATTGATTTTTGTGAATTAAAAAAAACACAGAGAGAGCAGAGGAAAGCAAGAATAGAGTCTAAGGCATTTGGGAGTGATGGGGGGATTGAAACGGATTTCTTCAATCGTGATTTTCTGTAAGTGTTCCAACCTTTTTCTCTTAAAGGCAAGACTGTCAAAGATTTCAGGGGGTTTTTTTTCCCCGTTCTTAACAATCTTCCTTAACTTCACTAAGATACGCTTCTGTGATCCACTAGTCTGCATCTGAGGCACACAGGTATTCAGTATAAAAACTAGGGTTCCAGAAAAGGAGAAAGAAAATAAAGTTTTGGGTGCACAGACAAGAACTGAACGGAGAAGAAGCTCCTGCCTGAGGGAGAAATTGCTTTACTTAGAGTCATAGAGTTGTTATGGTGGAGACTTCTAAGATCAGAAGGTCCAGCTGTCCAACCATACTTGCTATCTGCAAATCTTTGCTAGGCTGCAAAGATTTTGTATGAGGGGAACAAAAAAAAGAATGTGAGGAGTAGGAGAGCACACTCCTCTGATCAAGAAAAAATATTTCAGTGAAATACTGTCTTCTGGTTTTAACAGAAGTGAGGGCCATTTAGATCTGTAAAGGCACTGATACAAAAGTGTTAAAACTTTGCATTGCAAGAGCTACGAGGTTTAAGGACCTATGCATTTTTTCTGATCTGAACCAGCACCTTGCTGGATTTTTTTGACTACTTTCAGTCAGAGATTCACAAAAGAGAAGGCTACATGGACCTGCTGTATAGAATTGTAAGGTGAAAAACTTGTTAGTCTGGGAACACTTAATAGGGAAGAAGCTTGGGAAATTAGTGTGAGGTAGTAAGATATCCACTTATTTGTGGCATCATTGCTATAAGGTACAGCAGCATCTAAGAAAGGCCAGTGGCAGATATGGTCTGATGTCTTCTGAAGCTGTCTGTTTCAATTGGTCCAGCTGGCCCTTTAGAGCCAAAATCTATTTTGACATCCTTCCTCTGTGTCAAGCTCTTTTAACCTATTTGTACCTTGTGTTGCCATGACTTTGAAAATAGTAAAAGAGCACCCCAAACCTTGCAGTCAGTGAGGTGAGAAACTGCAGAGCACAGATAGCAGCAATAGAGCTCAGTGTTCCTACAGGAACAAGCTCAATAGCAGTACTTCCCAGCTTTAAGTACAAGAAGGCTTTGGACAGGAAAAAAAAAAGCATCATAGGCTAAAAAAGTTTGGTTTTCTGTGGATTTAGTGTCATTATTGATTGCAAGATATGGCTGGAGCTTTCCCCTTTCCAGGGCATTTAAAGGTACTGTTTCACATGAAGGTCCTCTGCTGCCTAATACAAGCAGCTGTGAATTAGGTTTCCCCACTGTGGGAATCCTAGTGTTTTTTGTCCTCCACCACCCACCAGTTGTTGACCTGGATTTCAGATACCATGAGGATCAGCAAGGATTAACAGATACATACATTTACAAAGACATAAAGAAACACATGTAATGTGATCTCTTTATCAGGTTAAAAATACATTTTTCAACTTTTGAAATTATTTGTGTTTATCTTTTGAGGCAAAGGAGGTTGGTAACGCTACTTATTTTATCCAAAACTTTTCTATATCATATAGTATATTTGCATATCATAAAAGTGCATTCAGAATAAAACCCCTTGTTGCCAGTGATTTAAGCTGTCAAATAAAAAAGGTGTGCTGCTATCTAGCTGAAGAAATGAATTAGCATGCAGAAAGCAATGCTGCTTCCTCTGGGAGGTTTTAATCAGGCCTCTTGTAGTGATTGAGATGCAGTACTCTAAAATGAGAAAAATTATTAACAAAATCAAAAATCTAGAGTGTCTTCCACACAAATATTCATCAGTGTATCTTATGTAATTACACAGTCAATAAATCAACATAGTGTGTAAGTGCTTCAGTCATGGTGTAAATATCTTAATGACTGAAACATCTTCAGACATGAATAATTTATACCTGTATGATTCATTTTTCATATCCATGCTTTACTTCAACATGAAAAACTAATTCTTCTCTGTCAGAGAATGTGTGCTTGATTATTGCCTTCTGATTTCTCTTCCTTGTGCTTCTTTTCCACCGTTAGATTCACTCCATTTCTTTTCTTCTGGTCCCTCTAATGTAGTTATCTTATTTATTCATCCTGTCTGCCTTGGTTTGCCTTCCCAGTGCATTTCAACAGGCACCTGGGAAATAACACTCAGGCATAAGCTGATCGTGCTTATGTGGTTTCCCAAGTAACTGGAAAAAGGACCAGCATCTTGCAAGATTTACACATTCTCAACAGATATTTGCATTCAGTTGCTCTCCTCAAGGCAACCATTGCAGAAAGAACTTGTGCAAGTTGGGCTTTGCTGTTTTCTGGATCAATGGGAGTTAAAACCTTTGTCAAGGTACTGATGACAAACATTGTTTGTGTCTTCTTCCCGTATGTTTGCAAATGTGAAATGTGTAGCTCCAGAAGCCACTGGAATGTTTTTAAAATGAAAATAATTGTTTCTCAGTGCAGGAATGGGAATAGGGAATACTTAAATTCTGCTCTGCTGTGCATGCTTATCTGGCTGTGTGCAAGGCACTGCATGCATCCTGCCTTACTTAGACCCTTAACCAAGTCATCAAGGACAAGAATTTCATTGTGATAAACTCCTTCTTTAGTTACTAGAGAAAGACAGGTAGCTGCTGAGGGTAATTCATCCAGCTTTAAAGCTATTTAGTACTTGAAGTTCCAGGCAGAAATGTTACTGGGTGGACTCTATTCTTTTGGCTCAGAATTTAAAGATCAGTTCAGGTTTGTGGAGCAGCTTATTTTGATAGTGCCTGTGAAGGTTCAGCCTTTAAAAATTCAGCCCTAGTTGGCCACAAAAATTAATCACTAAGGAATAATGACCACTTTCAAAATTACTGACTCTTGCCTTCAAACCCCCAGATTTCAAACTTGAAGAAAACAAACACCAGCAGGAATATAAAAATTATTTCAAGTTGTGGGGGAAAAAGGAGTTCTATGACTGTTAAAGGAGTTCTATAATTATGAACTGATGCTTTTCTGATACTTTATGTTATTCCCTCCAACCTTTTTTCACTCCACTTCTAGATGCAGTTCACCTACATTACTTGGTAACGAGGAAGAACACCTTCGCTGATTGGTCATCACTCTCTCATTCAATTTCTTGTATCATTGTACAGATTGTTAGTTTTGTATGATAATACCATTTCACTGTCTCTTCTGTGTCAATATGACATTTTTGGATTAATTTTTTCGATCTACAGCTGAATGGAGTATCTTACACCCGTCCTCTCCTCCAGACTTGGCAGCCCAGCTGCAGTTCTTTTACAGTTTCAATCTTAGTGTCTTCTGAGACACATCACAATTGAATATTGTCTTTGTATCCTTACAGCTGGCTCCAGTATGTTGTGAATACCAGTCTCTCCTGTTTGCTGGCAGGACATTTGGTAACTTTGATCCAGCATAAGTCTTTGTCTATTCAGTTTTTTCTTATTCTGACTGCAAGCGCCTCCAAAGGCTTCTGATAGCCCTTTCTTTGTCTCAGTCTTTTTATATCCTTAAAGGACACCTTTTGTTGCTGTATCTTACTCCACTGAGATGAGCTTTGATCAATGGGCATTGGTCAGTAGGAGTTCGCAGCCAGTCTCCAGAATCTACCTCATCCTGATCACTGCCTGCTTTGTTTTGGCATTTAGGAAGAAGCCTGCTGTCTTTTTGCTTTGCTGTGTCTAGCACTTGTCTCTGTTTGGGTATAGTTTCTCACCACAGTCATCGATAATGACTATCTATGCCCTGTTGTAAATCAGTATTTTATCCAGTGACATGATATTACAAGAATCTTCTGAACATCCTCACATGTATTTTGCATTAACTCTTGACTACTTCTAGCTGTCATGCCTCCTGCACTTTCACCATTTTCTCCTAAACTGTCCTTTCTATTTGTGAAGGATTTCTTGGAGACCTTTTCTTTATCTTCTTCATTTGATTATTGTAGCTGCTGTCCACAGACCTTCATCTTCTTTTGAGAAAGCTAGTTTGGATTCCTTCTCTAAGCTATTCACTTACTTGTTTTTTTCAGATAATTTTCTACTTTTTTAATTAATTCTGTTTTTCCAGCATGCCTGTTTTAAATTCCAGGTTATTTTAATCTTCAGTTGTTCAAGAGAATGATTCACTAACACATCCTGTTTCCCTTGTCTGGTCCATCTCTGATTCTGACACACTCTGAAACTGTCTGACATCCCAGATTCACAAACTCTCTTGCTTTTATAATTTTCAACATGAAGAGCTGATTATTGACACCTTAAATGATGGTATTCCAGAATTTCTTGAAGTGGCATGTTATCTGATTAGAGAAATAGAATAGCCATGCAGATTTTATGTGGGGAAGACATGAAAATGGCATAAATACTGCATTGGTATAATACTGATCTTTTGTTGTCTAATTTTAACAGATTCAGTAGCAACAGCATCTGGGCCACTGCTAGTTGAAGTTGCCAAAACTCCTGGTGCTGCTCTTGGGGTTGCATTAACTACCTCGATGTGCTGCAACAAGCAGGTCATTGTCATAGACAAAATCAAATCTGCAAGTATTGCAGACAGGTGAGTGTGACAGGTGGGCTGACACTGCAGGTCCATGCATCTATTTTACTTCTTTTTCTGTTTGGTCTGGTTTTAAAGTAACCCTTCCCTTTTTTTGAGAAAATCGACTGACCCAGGTCCTCTCAAGGTTGCATGTCTTAAAATTAGCACTTTGTCAGATATCTGTTCCATCCCGCCAAGTCTGAGACTTCCAGGACAGCATCTCATGTACCTCATTCGTGTGGTATTCAGAGACATAAGCCAGCCCCCATGTAATATGTGGCCAACTGCTTGCACTATGTAACACAGGAGTTTAGGGCTCTGCTCTGGCTATTAAATGTAATGCTGTGGCAGAGATTAGTATTACCAAAAAAAAATTACCTACTGGAATTCTTGAAGTAAGTCCACCATATGGAACAGCTATCAAGGGAAGTAAATTTTGAGGCTTTGCAACCTTGAAGTGTTCTTTTAGAATATATCACTCATTCTTGTGGCACAGTGAAATGGAACTCCTTATGTCTGGATCCTTTTACTGATATTTTAGAATATAAGTGAGGTATAGGGAAGACTGGCTTCTGTATTTTTAAATTGCTTTGCTGTAATTTTTCCACTTCAAATAAAACCATTTAAACCATTAAAATTATAGATAGATATTTTTCCCCAGCGGTCTGAACCTCTGCAGCAGAGTTGTGGGGTCTGTTCTGGGGTGTGTGTGTCTGTGTGCGTGCGTGTGTTTATACATATACAGTATATTTCTATATACATATCTTTATCTAAAATTTTTTAAAATATTACATTTCAGCAGCAAATTCCTCCTGCATGTCCCCAGTCACCCTACCCTGTAACTCCTCTTTGGCAACGGTGCTTTTGGTGGCACCCACTTGTAGCAGTGAGTCTACAGCTCCTCTGTGGGCTTTTCCCTACAGTAGAAACTTTGAGAGTGACGGCCATTGATCCAGGGGTGTTCTCCAGTTCAATGGTGCAGGATGCTTTAATTTTCTCCCTCTGTTTTTTCCCATTTCACAGGGGGTAACCAATTAAAGGAGCTGTCCACTTGACTGGTACGTCGGGATGCTGACTGCTGTGTTTGCATTTCTCAACTCATCCAGTAGCCAGTCTCTTGAGTGCAGCGAGATTTAGCAGATAGACCCCTCCCCACCCCACTCCTAGAGTCACCATGCTAGCCCTGGTTTCATTATTTGTTTGACTACTGCATAATTTCATCGTCATTTACAGCTTTTGTACTAATCAATGTTGGACTATAACTCAAAAAATGATGAACTGGGTGCTTGTGTGAGGGATATATGACCAAGTTATTCGAGTCTCCTTAAGCTCTTATCATTTTATCCTGCTGCCATTCACACATATTTTTAGAGTCAGCTACCCCATTGCAGTTCTGTGAGTGATGTCTTGGCATATGCTGTATTAACTGAATTGTTTTTAAGGTTTGTATTAATAGAGATAAAGTCTGACCAGTGACAGTGCCTACAAAACACAAGTGTCTCTCGAAAAAAGAACACGTTCTTAGTTGTCATGACCAGTTTGAAGGCAGAAGAACTCATTTTGCAAGCAAAGAGCATACCTGATCATACCAAGTTTTTCCCCTTTTATTTAGATGTGGTGCATTACATGTAGGAGACCATATTCTGTCCATTGATGGCACCAGCATGGAGTACTGTACGCTCGCGGAAGCAACACAGTTTTTGGCTAATGCGGCAGATAATGTCAAACTGGAGATCCTTCCCCACCACCAGACACGACTAGCGCTGAAAGGCCCGGAGCACGGTAAGAGGATCTGTAGCACCAAATACCTCTTCCTTTCTTTTGCTTTGCCTGCCCGTGCTGAATAGTCAAAGCTATTGCTGCAGCTACGACTGTAAATGTTGTTTCAGCTCTTCAGGTTATGTTTCAGCAGTTTCTGAGCAGCTCTGTGTTTTCTTGGTATTAATGAACCCTCTGAGGTTCCTATGGCTGGAGAGGGAAGTGTTTTGCTAAGAAATAGCTCTACAGACTTGGAGATGTACATTAAGACATCTGTTGACTGTATTGTTGCAATTGTTGGGGGCGCCACGAGATACTTTAGTAGATGAATCTCTGCATTGCTTCTTAAATTTACAACCAACTTATTTTCAGGATATTGACTTGATAGTTATGGTCACTTCATTAATAACACCTGTTCCCCCTTAAAATATGTAAACCCCTCCCGTATTTTCTCTTGTTAATGGCATTATTATTTATTGCCATAATCTTTTAGAGTGTTTCTGTGATTACTTCATGGGTTCGTTGTCAATGCTTATGGAAACTGTTGGGAAACAGTTCCCTAGATTGCAGACCTTTTCACTGTGATACTTATTTCATACCAACTTGCTTGAATAGAATAGCTTTCCATTTTCAAATCAAATGTATATAAAATATCTTAGTATTTGAAGATGGAGGCTGCCTGTCTTTTCTTCTACCTAATCCTGACAAAGTGGCTAATTCACAGTAATTAATAAATTCAGTCTAAAATACCACATGGTGATAGACATCAAAGAAGTAACAAGGGTTATCAAATACACAGAGAACAGGTGTGTGTGTTGCAGCATGATGTAGTGGTATCATTTTTCTGGGCCTGTGGTACTGTGCTTCTGCCTCCCTTTAGACCAAGACAAGATTTCTGAGGTCTCAAAATGTCAGTGAATATAAATGTTTCTGGACATCAATCTAAGATCCAGGTTTTCCTGGATAAGTTGATAAGTGATGCTCTAGTCGGTTTCTCAGAGTGAGGAATACTGAACTAGTGATGGAGGAGGCAGGAGTTTCTCCTAGACCAGGGTGAACAAAAAATAACCTTTGCAATTACATGTTCTCCCATTACTCAGCACTTTCCCCTTTCTACTTAAGCTGGGTAGAGCCACAAGGGAGTGGAGGGTGATTCTGCACAAGCAGAATGAGATGGAGGCCAAATTTGTGATATATTTCCATTCTTTTCAGTTATGACAGGACATTGCAAACAGATCCTCCTTTTTTTTTTTTTTTTTATTAAAGCAAAGATGTCATACAATTAATTTCTGGCTGGTTAAAGAATCTTTGAAGACTGTTTCTTTTGGGAAGACAAATGCCAGGGCCAATGATTTGTGTAGATGATTGAATTACTTGAAGCAGTTGGATGGTTAACCAACATTTAAAACAGATTGATGCTGTGAATGTGCTCGTAACCAGTGCAGATGTTTAGAAAAAGCAATGCTCTCGCTATGCCAGAGTTAAGAACTGACTGTTCAAAAATCGTATCAAGGTGATCCGCAAAAGATGATATATAAAAGCATCTTTTGGGGGAAAATATCCCTAAAGTAATAATGTCACTTTCTTCAGTAAGGCAGAGTAACTAGGATGTTTACAGCCCATTCTAGCCCCTCACCAGGTGGTGCTACTCCAATATCATGACCAATTCAAGATATAGCAAGCTTTATGGAAGCAAGTACCCTCTTGGAAACAACTTTTCATCAGGTGTGGAATGGCCTTGAGGCTGCAGAGAGTGAAAGTCTCCCTTGATGTGTCTGGAATAAGCTGAGTCATTAGGGCTGTGTCTGCTGAGCTCAGTTATTGGTCTGGTGGGAATATGTTAGGAATTTTAAATGGGCAGGAAAGTCAGTATATAAAATAAACTGAAATTTTAGCCCTAAAATAAAGTGAAGAGCTCTATAAAAGATAGGATTCTTTTTCATATTTTTTTCCTTTTTTCCTTTGTACTGCTGACATTCATTTCTCTTGTTGCCCCATTAGTTTTATGTTTACTATACACAACCCTGGGTTGGAATAGCTCAAATTACCACTAAATTACTGTGGTTACACACAAAAGGATTTTCTTTTACAGAACTTTTGTTGAATTGGGATTATCCTTCTACAAGCTGAGCGAACTGAATTTGTGTACCTTCCACTTTGTAGGACATTTTTATCTCTACTCTCAGCATGAAAATAAAACATCAAGAAAAAAATCTCAAGGACTACTAGATGATTTCCTGCTGGAAGCAGTCTTTTTAATTAAATAAGGCTCACAGCAGCTTGAAAATAATGAAAATCCACCTGGCCACATTGTTCTTATCAGATTTTAATTTTTACACCATAGTTAAAGTTAAGAAGTCTCACTCTCTGTGCATGTAATTAAAGAGATGGTTTCATCTGAGAAGGCATGATAGTCTGTAAGATACATAAGGCCATATCAGGCTGCTTCTAGTGTTTCTGGGACTTTTGTGGCTAGCACAAGATTTTCCAAAGTCCCTGAGGGTGGTGGTGCCAGGGGAAGTCCAGGGGCGCAGACCCAGCCTGGAGCTGGTATCGCACCCCTCCCTTACTTTTAATATCTGATATTGAGGGGAAAAACAATTATTTTGATTCAAACACATGCCAGGGCACAGAAGGTGTTGTCAGCAGGGGATGCAACTCCGAGGCAATCTGACTGAAGGCACAGGGCTGGGTCAGGCAGTTCCAGAGCCTGCAGGGTCTCCACCTCTCCACCAGACTGCAGGGACACGGTGAGCCCCTGTGCTCCCTTTTCCCTGTCCCTTCCCTAGTGTGCACTCCACACTAAATCCACCCTGTGAAGATAGGCTTTTGAGTCGGAAGGGTTAGTACAGCCAGGCAATTAGCAGATCACTGCTCATGTAATATGAAAGCATGAGCTTTCCCTCTGCCACAGCAAAGTGCTTGCTGTGGTGGCTTCCCTTTTTCTTCCTCATTTTGTCTCATGGAATAAGATATGAATGCAAGGTGTAGGTCCAACCTAAACACTCAAGGTTTTGGGCTTCTGTTAAAGGCCAGCATGGGGACAGATGTCTGCAGCCATTACAGGTATAGCAGGTAGCAGAGGGACACATGTAATACAACTCATAGGCCAAAGACAGCAACCTCTGTTTTATAAAAACTGAAAAAGGGCGGGTTTAGATTCGGTATTAGGAAGAAATTCTGCACTGTGAGGCTGGGGAGGCACTGGAACAGGTTGCACAGAGAAGGTGTGGCTGCTCTATCCCTGGAAGTGTTCAAGGTGTTGGGTTCAAGTGTTGTGTGGGGGTCCTGAGCCACCTGGTCTAGTGGAAGGTGTCCCTGCCCACGGCAGGAGGGTTGGAACAAGATGGTCTTTAAGGTCCCTTCCAACCCAAAGAATTCAATGACTCTGTGGAATGGGTGAATCCCTTGGTGTTTTAAGACAAAAAATTCTGTGAATACTTTCCCATTTGAACTGTGCCTTTATGGTTCAGCAGGGATACAGACATGCTGAATTTAATGATGAATATACTGTATTTAATCAAGGGAGACTTCAATCACTTTCCTTTAAGATTTGACACATCAACTGAAATGCTTCCCAGTCTCTTGGTAAATACCTGTCTTCACTTTCAGCATGTCCCAGATCCCACATACATAGAACCAGCAATTAAATAATCAAATATGGTCTCAAATTTCATCCAGTGAAGGGTCATTTTAAAGTTTTAAAGATCAAGTTTAAAAAAAAACCAAAAAAACCCCATAAAATTGCACATCCCACTAATCAGTAAGACCTCTTTTCTTTATTAACCAGGTTTCAGGATAGAGTTTTCCTTCTGCTGGCCTTGGGAAGTAATTTACTGCACAGAATAGCATAATGCCAGCAATAGACTGTGGCAAAATTAAAATGTCAATACAGTAAATTGAAATGGCGAGCAAGCATCTCCATTCTAGGCAGTGTCATGTAAAGTATCTGGTTGGTCTTTTTAAAGTAGATTAATGCAGACAGAGACTATTAACCTTCAGTTAGTAGTCATATGCAGTGTCTTAGTATTTTCTGAGAAAGTTTGCAATCTAGCCCTTAAGGTCAAGCAAGATTAGAAATTGATTCAGTAGTCATCTTTTTAAAACAAATACAAAAAAGAAAAAAGAGAAAAAAAGAAGAAGCATTTTTTCTGCAAAAAAATTTTATTTCTGCTTCTCAAGTTAGCACCCCCTGATAAGAAGACAAGACCAGGTTATTTTTTACTTTTATTTTATTTTGTTTTGGTTTGTTTTCAATTTATTTTCTTTCTTTCATTTCTAGTTTGTTGGGGTTTTTTTGTTTTGTTTGTGCAATTCAGTTACTTTTACCTCTTCTCTGGTCCTTTTGTTTTCTGATTTTCCATCATCCCTTCATGCGGGCAGTGAAGGTTCAAAGAAGCAACAGGCAACTTACCTGGGATTCGTGTGCCAACAGCCACAGCAGCCTCCTCACCTACCACCATTATAACACCTACCACCCTGACCATTGCAGGATGCCAGCCTTGAAATTCCAGAAAGCGCCTCCTCAGAAAAGCCTTCGTAATGTTCCATGCTTTTTCCTGCTGACATGCTCTCTCCTTCTCTTCTTCTTCCTCCTCCTCCCTCCCCTCTTTTTTTCACTCATACTTTTCCCATTTCAGGCTCTAAAACCTTTTCAGTTTTATGGATGCTACACTTTTTCATAGCCATGCCAAGGTTATTTCTGACATTTTACACCTTTTCCTCTCTGTAACAAAGCAGCCTTTGTAGCCAGGAAAAGGCTTGAAAATTCTGAATGAATCAGCTCTTCTTCTATAAATGGGTAGACCATTGGATTAATGTATATAAAGCATGATGTTTGAATGCAAGGCATTGCTTACAAATCTTTGTCAGAAATTACCTACTACAAAAAGGCATTTCTGAAATCAGTGTATCTAGATATATTCATGTGTATTAGTTTGGGGATATGTGTTGAAAAATTTAATTTAACATGCTTTGCTTAAAGTAAGTTGTATACTCTGAATCTACTTTTTGTATCTACATTATCTTTGATAGCTTCCAGCAAGTGTTTTCATGAAATGCTGGCTATACTTTTTCCTAGGGTCACCTGTGTGATTTAATGTCTTTGTTACTGGAAATGCACAAACCATTCCTGTGCATCATACACAGCATATACGTAGAGTGTTTGATTCATTGATGAGTTACAGGCATGTGCCGCACTCTTCTGTGAAGACTGAGTGCTGTATGCCAAGTGTTTGATTTCTTACAGCAGCTCTGGTGTCTTCATCCTTCTCTCCTACCTCCATGAGTGCATACAGCCTGAGTTCCCTCAACATGGGGACCTTACCTCGCAGCCTCTACTCCACCAGCCCACGTGGGACAATGATGAGGCGGAGGATGAAAAAGAAGGACTTCAAAAGCTCCTGTAGGTGGTAACAGCATTTGCTCAAAAATGTGCAGTGAATGAATGGGTGGAGGAGGGGGAAGATACAGAAAAAGAGTTACACAGTACATTAATTAACATACATATATTCTAGGCAAAAGAGAGAGTCTCTCTTGGATGTAAGGAAACATAAGGGTAAAAATATTTGTCCAATGCCAAAATGAGATGAGTAGATGCCATGCAGCATAACTATCTCATCTGAAATATATAAAGTAATGTTTTCTTGCAATAGTTCTGGAAGAGTTTGTTATACCATTACTGAAGTGATTTTCAAATTCCTTTTTCAGCTCTTCCAGTTTCCATTAGGGAATAGAATTCATAGCTCGGCAGTCTAAAACAGATTGCCAGTTAGCTCAACCAGCTATCACATTCGGGAAGGCAGAGCTTGCCACGGCACCTCCTAGGTAGTTCTAATGTTTACATCTACACCATGACCTGTAGAGTTATTTTGGTGAGGAAGAGCAACAAGTAACAGTGAAGACTAAATAGCCTTGTTTGACCACTCTGTGATTCAAAGCATGGATGGCCTATGAGTCAGTAATTTCCCAAGCCAGGGTAGATCTGTTCAGGCTGTTCCGCTTTGCATATTGCTAAACATTCACTGGGCTGGAAAGAGTGTGGCCGTGTCAGTGCATTTCTTTCCCAGACTCCGTGTGAGTGCCACCTCTCTTTTGGCTTGCCCATCTTTGTGTTATCCACATCAGCTCAGTTCCTCCAGAGCAGGGAGGTGAGAACTGCTCTGTAAATCATTTTCTCTGGGTAACAATGCTCCGAAGTCCACTGTGGAGGAACTGAGCTGCTGCACATTACAGTGCTGCTGCTGTGTTTTAAAGATTCCCCATGGTCACAGTAAAACCAGAGCAAATCAGCAGCTTCTAAGGCCAGACGCTATGATGTTGTGAGAATACATTCGAGAGGAACTGAGCTTTTGCTTTCTTGCAGTTTTTGTTGCTTGATTGTTCTTATTTCTTTCATAAAGCACATATTTTTGCATAACATTTGCCTGCAAGTGCATTTTTTATTTTTAATCCGATCAGCCGTTTTTCACAGCTCATCTATTGACATGTTAGATTCTAAAGCATTCTTTTGGGTCACAGGGAGATACTGTGTCTGTCATGCTTTGGTATCTGTAGAGGTCCAGGTCTTACATGTTCTCTTCTGTACATGAGAAACAGTAGTAAGTGTCACACTGGTAGTAATTGATTTGAGTAGTAAAATCAATGCAAAAAATAGTTCTTCACTTGTGCTATGTTTTATCTGTTCAACAAAGGATAAAATCCTGAAAGCTAATCCTATTATGGATCCTGGAGACAACCGTTACTTGTGTTGTTAAATTTTTCAGCTATTTTTCCTTCAAGGAAGCCTTGTCTGTGTTATCTTGCAAAGACTCAAAACAAGGCCAGTGATGTGGCATTTAAGTGGGACAGTCACATAAGCACTGCAGCCCACCTGAAAGATTCTTCCAGTCAGAAGGCCCTGGGGATGACAGGCTGCTCTGATTAAACAAATCCCTAGATAGAAGTTAGGATGAGGCTTTGTTGTGCGGTAGTTTACTACACATTCGCATTGTGAGGTCTTGGTATAGAGCATTACAAAATATGTGGAACTGGCCCCATCACGGGATGGTCAGTGCCTCACTACAACCAAGTGACTACATCACCCACCCTGAACCAGAACTGGCTGTGGAAGAACTGGCTGGCCAAACAGACTTCTTTGCTCTTTCTGTAAGTTTGCTTCTCAGCCCATGCAGAGTTCCTCACTCTGTTACTGGACTTATACCCATACTTGTGACAGCAGTAACAGCCAACTTAAGAGACCCACGCTACTCTGAGTGTGCTACAAGGGACCAGGATAGAGAATGACCAGTCCTGTACCTTTCCACTATCCATCAACAAGACTTGCAAAACCTCACCCTTCTCCCTTTGTGGGAGACTCCTGAGAACCAGGTAGATTGACTGCTGTGCTTTTCATAGAAAAGAACACTCATAATTTTAATGGGGTTTTTTTCTCTTTAATCCAATTAGATAATTTGAGGTTTTTATTAAAGTGAATTTTAATAAATCTTTTAGAATGTCATTTGGGAAGAAAAATATGTAGGTTGCTACAAAGTTTACATTGCCAGTTATTTAAGAATACCTGCATTACATAATGTGATCATGGCATAATTCATGAACATGAAGTGTGATGGCACAAGGGGTTACAAGACTTTCATGGTCATGATTTGACAATCATTGCATTACTTATGCAGATCTTTCTAAACATGTGGCTGTAAAAATTGAGGGCGTGCCTTGCTGCCACATGTTTTTTTAATGCCACTTTTTTCTAGTTTTTATTCTTCCTCTGCTTTTTGTTTGTTTGTGTGTTTAAAGTATGGGATTCATTGTAGAAACACATAGATTATTATTTTGTTAAAGTTTAAATCCTGAAGTATTTTGTAATAGGTTCATATTAGTAGTTGAAAGTGAGATATAATTTGTACCAATTTACATTACTATGGTTGCATATCTGGTAGAAATTGGACAGGGTGTTGGACATGCATGGATGCTCTTTTCTCAGCAGCTATCAGGAGGAATTATGAACATTTTTCAATTTCTTATGGGTCAGAGTGGGAGACTGGAGGCATAATGATCCATATATGTACCTTGAAATACATCTTGCTCTGCTTCTCATATAACTGCAGGAATAAAAGTAACAAGTACATAATCTTCAAATTCAAGATTATTATTTACATAAATGCAGAGCATATAGCAAACCAGTCCCCAGGAATGTTGCTAAGAGTTAGATGAGAACTATACAAGTGTGTTGGAATGTACCCCTAACAATAGCAACCAGCATTCACTGGAACTACATACACATCCATGTCCTCTTTTTAAATCAAGTGCTGCTTCCTGGCCTGCAAAAATTCTAATCCATCAAGGAGCCAAAAAATGTCAGTGTGTCTTGCTACAGTTATTGTTGAGTTACAAACCCCAACATGCTCTAAGTCATGGATTTGGGTACCTGTGCCATTTTATAGAGGCTTGGGAGATAGCTGCTGTTGCATGATTAGGAAAGGATATTTTCATCTCTGGTTTTTTTGTTCCTGTTTCTCTTTCATTTTCTTTGGGAGTAGAAGGAGTTCCTAACTGTCACACTTAAGTGTCAACATCATCAAAATGTTTATCCGAGTTGAGTTTTAAATCCCACAGATAGTGACTTAATTTCCCAATGTGAATTAAAACTTTAATGGTCCTAAAAGTTGAAATAAATTTTATGAGACATTTAGATTCCTGGTAGGACATTATAAAAAGAGTAAGAAAGTTACAGAGTCAGCTAGATACCTACTGCACTGGAGGATTAGTGACATAAGCAATGGGAAACAGAGATGAAGCTAACAAGTAATTGTTATATGACCTTTAATAAAGAGAAAATGGAACTTTTCTGAGATTGGATGCCCTAAATTTAGATGTTTCTATATTAATTTATTCAGTTTAGTTATATTTTAGCCTTTGCAACAGTGAGGACTGGAGAAACCTATTTCTCACATGTAGTAATTGCTAAAGCTGATGGAATTTTCTAAGAACAGATTTTTAGTATTTGCATTTGTGTATCATTATGTTTTATTGAGTGCAGATAAAAGAAACAGTAAGAAGGAAGCTATTGAGCATCTGAAATAATGCACAGTTCTTACAAAAGAAACTCAAAACAAGATATGAGGAAGAATTCACAGTAATTTGGAAAAGACGGTTTCAGAGTGGAAAAGAGCTTTGCTGGGAGAAAACAGAAACTTGTGAGGTTTTTGACAAGTGGAAATTTTGCAAAGAACTGTCATTGCCAACTGTGCCACATCAATCAGATTTATACTAACTGATACGGAGCTTGCAGCCCCGATGTGTGGGAAAATACTTATATAACCTCCAACATCTTTGTACAGTTGTACTAATATTATCTCTAATGTCAATTTTTTTTCCCCCCACATCTGAGAGAAAAAAATGCACAGGTAAACTATCCCTCAGATAAACTGTGAAATTTTATCTAATTCTTAGCAGATGCTGCAGGCAGAAATGGGTTTTGAAGGAAATTGGAGGTGGAGAGGTAATGACATAGATTGATAACACAAAACCATTCCAAATCCTTGGCACTGGAGGATTATCATTACTGAACAGGAATTGAAAAACTCCAGCTTTCTGTGTGTGATATAATGAAAGGCAATACTTTGTCACTGGGGGAATTCAGCCAGTGATACAATAAACAATACAGGACAATAGATTCAATAGACATTTATACAGAGATAAGGAAGCAAAGGTACAGTCTCCTCCTTTCATCGGTAATTGCATTATGTTGTTTTTGTTTTGATTTGTTCTGAGCTGCAGCCTTTCAGGAGAAGAATGAGTAAATCAGAACAGAAGTAGCTGACTGAGTTTCTCACAGAAGGGTCCCCAGTGTCTTTGAGAGACCCCACAGAACTCCTTTTCTCACAATCTCTTGAGATACACCAGTTGCTAAAGCAGAGTGGTTTGTTCAACTTCCTTACACTACCCAGTTGGCCTAACAAATTGCTGACTTACAGTAAATGTACAAAAAGAAGGCATCCTTACTTCTTGCAAGCAAGCCTGGTCCATGAGCTTTGTTGCTAGCAACAGTGCATTGCTGTGAGATGTTCAAAAGATGAATCTGCCTGAATAATAGCAGGGCTTGTGCCTCCAATCCCCTTAGTTCTGTTAAAGTTCTGCTCACCCATGCCTCAAACCTAATGCAAACACAATTCAAGGATGTCCTGAGATTTTTGGAGTGGGAATATCAAACATGTTTATTTTACTCACTGCAAGAACTATCTTTCTGCATTCTAACATACAACCAGATGTTTTCTATTATCTTGTATGTCATAACTGTTTATACATAATTTATAAACTTTAGCCTAAATTGACTTTGAGATGTTTCATTGACTAGATTTATTGTACAGATCAATTTTCTCAAAAAGTAATGGAATTTCTGCTGTATATGAATGTCTTTCCTCCTGGTCTGCTCTGTTTTATAGTGTCTTTAGCCTCTAGCACTGTTGGTTTGGCTGGGCAGGTCGTCCACACAGAAACCACAGAAGTAGTGCTGACAGCTGACCCCATAGTAGGGTTTGGGATACAGCTCCAGGGTAGCGTGTTTGCTACTGAGACCTTGTCTTCTCCACCTCTCATTTCCTATATTGAGGCTGACAGTCCGGCAGAAAGGTGAGGCATTTTAATTGACTGCTAAATACCTTTGGTGAGCGTTCCTCGGATGCTTTGGGCTTGTTGCTTTCTTTCAGTTTCTGACAAATTGCAGGGCCTTGCTCAGTGGAGTGGGGCAAGTAATACACTTTCCTGTTCTGACAATGGTATTTCATGCACTTGATCAGCTATGAAAGAATGACAAGCACCAGAGTTCTTACTGTACAGAGTCCTCCAGAAGGAGACAGGAGGCTATATTCATGCAAAGGAAAAGACAATCAGAAACATCACTGAAGTCAAAATAGTGATAATTGAGTGTGCCGGGGGAAAGTTATATCCAGCTCTGTTCAGCTTTGGTACAGAATCAAATCTTAGGGAATACCAGAATTTTGACTTACTAATTATTTCAGTTGCATTTTTATGCTTATATATGTGTATAATCATGTCATGAGAATGGTAGTAGTTGCACAGACAAGTACCAGCTGCCATTTCACCTGCAGCCCAGGCTCAGAGGCAGAGATGATGTCCATGGCTGGGGTGGAAGCATGCAGAATCCTCTTCCTGGGTCCCAGCACCTAGAGAGCACGGCCCGTGCTGGGTGTGCTTGATAGTGTCGTGGTGCAAAGGGGCAGCAGCTTCTGTGCCCAGGCAGACTGTTGAGCTGCTATGCCACAATTATCCCTCAGGGTTAGGTTGAATGTGTTTGATCGGGTGGCTTGTATCAGAAACTGTGTGGCCAGCAGGACCACGGCAGCAATCACGTCCCTGTACTCGGCACTGGTGAGGCTGCACCTCAAGTCCTGTGTTCAGTTTTGAGCCCCTCATTATATGAAAGGCATTGAAGAGCTGGAGCTTGTCCAGAGAAGGGCAACAGAGCTGGTGAAGGGTCTGGAGCACTTGTTAGACTGGAGTCTGACAAGGAGCTGGGGGTGTTTAATCTGGAGGAANGTTTTGAGCCCCTCATTATATGAAAGGCATTGAAGAGCTGGAGCTTGTCCAGAGAAGGGCAACAGAGCTGGTGAAGGGTCTGGAGCACTTGTTAGACTGGAGTCTGACAAGGAGCTGGGGGTGTTTAATCTGGAGGAAAGGAGGCTCAGGGGGAACCTTATAGCTCCCCACAACTATCTGAAAAGAGGATGTATCCAGGTGGGGGTTGGTCTCTTTTCCCGGATAACACGCGACAGGACAAGAGGAAATGGTCTCAAGTTCTGCCAGGGGAGGTTTAGATTGGATATTAGAAAACATTTCTTCAATGAAGAAGGTTGTCAAGCGCTAGAACAGACTGCCCAGGGAAGTAGTTGAGAAACAATCCCTGGAGGTATTTAAATGGCATGTAAATACGGCTATTCCACACAGAAATGATGGGCTTGGCAGTGCTGGGTTAATGGTAGGGCTCAATGGTCTTAGATGTTTTTCCCAACCTAAATGATTCTGTGATTCTGCTGGTTCTGGTAACATGCACATCTGATGATTGTTTTATATCACTGTGTATCAAGGTGTGGGGTGCTGCAAATAGGAGACAGAATAGTGTCAATAAATGGTATCCCAACAGAAGACAGCACATTTGATGAGGCCAATCAACTGCTCAGAGACTCCTCTATCACCAACAAGGTCACTTTGGAAATAGAATTTGATGTTGCAGGTATGAATGTCCTGTTATTCTGTCTTGCAAGAAAAATGAAGAAATAAATCTCAAGTACATTGCAAGTGTTAGGCATCCGAAGTAGAGGCTTTCTTCTCACATCTACACCATTCACTTTTCAAGTGACTTATTTGAAATGTGTCTTTTTGTACAGCTTTCTCATTTCACACAGCCCTGCAGTGTGCTTCAGAGCACAAACAGAAATTACAGGTCCTGTAGTAAGATCTGATGACTGTCCCTCCTCTGAGTTATTTCCAGACATTTTTCTGCCCTGAGATAGAAATGTTCTGCTGAGCAGAGACAAATCCTCTACAGGCCAAATAATAAAATGCTTTGCAAGACAGAAAATTATTAGAACAGGTGGAAAAGCAAAAAAAACTATGGAGGTGTTTTACTTACAGCATCTCAAACCAGCAATCTAAATGAAATAATAGAAACTGAATTAATAAAGGCCAGAAGAATCATTGTTAATTTTGCTGGTGAGTATTATTACTAATGGCATTCCTTTATTCTGTAATGTGTTTAAGCATACAGAATATACCCATAAAATCACAAACTGTGTATATCAAACAAGTACACATTATGTGTGTGCTCTACCCCACTGCATTTCTTCCCACCAGATGTTAAATCCATGGCAGTTACTGTAGTGGACAGTTAAAAATAAGTGTTAGTCCTGCAGCAACAAAGGTTGGAAATCCTTATGACTCAATCTCCTGTCTTTTTAATTAAAAGCTGTCTGCCAGCAGTAAAATTTTCACGTGTGCTCACAGAACTTGCATATGGGCTAAAAACCTGCAGTCTCAGCTGGCTGCTGGCCAGTGCAATCTCCACAAATTCAGTTAAACCTTAAAAAAAATTGAGTTACCGTGGAATTACCAATAGAGTTATAAATCACACTTTGTACGTCCTACCTCCTTCATTTCAGCCCCCATGTTTCATCCTTGCCTTGTGACTCTGATGTGATTTCTTCAGCTTACATGTACAGTTCCATGCACATGGAGTTGCTATGCCTTATAAATTATCTAACATTTTAAATATTTTTTTATAGAATCAGTTATACCAAGCAGTGGAACATTTCATGTGAAACTACCAAAGAAGCATAATGTGGAACTTGGCATCACCATAAGTTGTAAGTAAAAGTTCTTATTTTTCAGACCACGTTTATGGGCTTATCTGCAGGTAGTAGATCTTGTAGCTACAGACTCATGTTTCTTTTGGTGTAAACTTCTTTTTCCTTTTTCTAGCTACTTCTACTGCTTTGTCTCTTTTGAAATACCATTCTGTAACATATTTATACTCCCCTTCAAGTAGTTAACAAAGGCAGAAGTCTGCCAAATGTAGTGTTTGACTTACTCCTTCATGCATAGTACATATTTAACTCCTATTAAAATGATTTATTAAAAAAAAAAAAAGAAGAAGTCAACAGAATTAGGTCCATCCAAAGGTATTTCTGTAGCTGTGAAGTTTAAAGTAGAGTCTGTCATGGTCTCTCACAGGCTCTTGAACAGAACCCCACTGAACACAAGGGTCTCGCAGGCATGAGGATCCACATATTTTCTGCTTCAGAACCCAGGGAAGAGGATACATCCTCAATCTCTAGAACTAGTGGGTGGTCCTGAATGTGTGTGTCATACAGGAAAATCCCCTTTCACTAGGGATTCCAGAGATTGCTAAAGAAGGTTGCAAGGGTTTGCATCAGTCAGTTTCTCAGAAAATATTCATTACTGTGGTTTGAAATCAAAATATTCATTACTGTGGTTTCTATACTTATTTTGTGAGGAGAAGTAAAACAATGTTCCCAACCTGGATTTTGACCAGGTAAACTCCAGCGTACTGAGTTTAGCCCTTGACGGAAGGAAAAACAATCCATAGCAAAGTTAATAGGCTTGACACTGCAGAATCTGGTGTCATCAGAATTAACATTCCTTTATGGCTGTGGCCTTTCTTAGGCTATTAGTCTTTCATTGAAATTACTCGTGTGTCTTGGGGGAAGATTGTACTTTGACTTGTATTCTCAAAGCTTTTACCAACGCAATGGAATATGGCTAATCAAAAGTACAGCAGGGAGCTCAGTGCTAAGGATTTCATCTGAAGAACAAATGAGAGACACTGCAGGCCTGTTTGCTTGTGTTGCACACTTGAATGAGTAATTGTTGGACTCTGTAAGATGTGATGTGATGTGATGCTTGAAGCAAAATCATAGGTCTACATGTACTGGTGCAAATAAAAATATTGAGAAATGAGAAAACCTGGAGCGAGGCTGTTCTGTTTAAATGTTATTCTTAGGATTGGTAATGGTTTGTAAGGTTACTGAAAAGATAGGATCTTCCTTGTAATTTGATTTGTGTTGCTCTTTGGATTGCACACATCTTGTACTTTTTTTTTCTCTGTAGGAATAAACTTTTAACGGAAAGCTAATGTTCCTGGAATTTAGTATTTAGCACTCATCTTCTAAACTGTACATGCCTTACTGATCTGGAATTTAATTCCAAAAACTAGTGCTTTATGTAATCAGAGTAACATGTGGTTGGTCTTAGCCTTGCTTTTCTGAATATACTGCAATATCTTTAATGTTTAAATTATCTGTTATATATAATAATCTCATTAATAATATTTAATGCATATGAAATTTATCTAGGATTAATTATTTACATAGTTTTAAAGGGCTTATATTTATAAGGGAAAGTTTGTAAATTTGCTTGGTAGAAGTCTTGAATTGCTGCATTTCACGCTTGCTTTTCAGTGTTTTGCTCTGTTTTGCTTAATTAACTCCTAAATAAGGCTGTATGATTTGAAGAGTGTGTTTTATATTCATTTTGTCAAACTTCTGTCAAGACACTTTAGCACTTTACCATGCCATTTATTACTGATATTTTCAGAAAGCTGTATGATTTCTTTTAAGAAACAAATACTAAGGGGAACTTGGCAGAGTTGGTATGACCAGTAAACAGGGGGGATAGAGATGATAAGGTTTATTCACTTGTGGGTTTGATCTCTTAGAAATGCTAGAGACCTGTTTCATCCTCTTTCTTCTCAAGTTAGTGGAGTTAATGGTGAATGAGAAAGTGCTATTGAAACATCAGAGAGAAACACCTTTCTTACTTTCCATGTCCCCCTTTTAGTTCGGGGTATGTTTGAGAAATTCAGGAGATCACCTAACCTCACAGACAAGACAGACCTTTTTGGTCAGCTGGGAAATGTATCCTCACCTTGGGTTGGCACATGAACATATGCCTATTTTTAAGTCCTGGAATTCTTCTAGATCAGCTGTTAGGAGTCAGACATCCTAGAAGAGGAATTTATTTCTCGGTCTTGGTATTGTTTTCCTTGGTAATGAACACCAAGTGTGCTTGCGTGGAGTTACATCCAGATGCTTTATTGAAGGCCTGTCTGAGGTGGCACACAACACTAAAGACAATTAAACTAATTTGTGGTCTTTGAAAAACAAGATTTGTAATAGGAGAAGAGACTTTCCTTAGTTTCAGATTTATTAATGCCAGAGAAAAATATGAGAAAAAATTTAAAATCCCCTTAGATAGCATAACTCCTTAGAAAGTAGGATGAAGAAAGTTTAATGAGCATAATGTTAATCCACGGCTCCAAGTTTTGGATAGTTCATATCAATTACCTCCCAGTATACTAGTCTTACCCACTGCTGCTTTCATTCACACACTGGCATCATATCATTCTTCCCTTATCTCTGCAATATCTGTCTAATTTTCCCAGTAATAGATACTTAGACTCAATAAAGACCTTTTTTCATATCTTGCAAATACACGTGACTATATATTTAATGCTTCAGATATCACTAGTTTCACAGCCAGTTACCAATTAGAGCAGTTAGAAGGTCTCAGTTCTTAAAATTACATCATCCATATAAAGCACAGGAGTGTCCTGTGCATGTGATTATGCTTTTATAGCAGAGTCTTTCCCTAGAAGAATGATGGCTTTCAACTGGATCTAATAGTGCTCAAATCTGTTTCAATTTATTTGCCAGTGACATTGACTAAAGACCATGTCATGAATATAGGGTTTTTTTTTTAAAGACAAAACCTTTTTTAGAGGTTTTTGAGGCAGCTGACTACTTTATCATAGACTAGGGGTTTTTTTGTTAAATACATTGAATGATGTCCAGTAAAACCACTTACTAATGGATTCTAATAATTGTAGTTAACAGCTTTTTTTTTGTTGTTTTCCTTTTCTTTTGTTCTTTCTTATGTAAGATTCTGATATCCTTACTGGTAATAAACTGCAGCACCTTGCTTCATAAATAATCTCTCTGAAGCTAATGGACTACTCAAGGAATAAGAAGCTGCAAAGCTGGTAAGAATATCAGAATCTCACCCAAACTATCACCAGTTTTTCTGAGTCACTTTCACTAGCAGCTATAGTGCAGTCTGCTTTATTGTTTTTGTATTTCATCAGAAACAAGCTTTGTAAATATCTACAAATATTTAGCATTGACTGTGAGAATTTATTTTCTAAAGCATGTTTCTGCATATTTTGGGATTTCACCTGGCAGGCTCTACTTAATTTTGAAACATTACAAGTAATTCTTTTCAAGACAGAAAAAAATCTCAGCTGCTCCACATGAACCAATACTTAAGGAGCAAAAGAGCTGCATCAGTGTAATTTTGAAAAGCTCTTTTATCTATTTAATGATCACACTCTTTTAAAAAATGTCTAGTAGCTGTAAACCAGCATTTGGATAGATGGACTGACTTTGTATAAAAAGTATTTTTTCATCACATGAGCATTTTCCTCTTCTTGTTCAGTTTGTTCAGAGCTTGATCAAACTCCAAAGTTTGAGGCCAGGCTGAGAGTAGTGAGTTTTGGCTGTGTGGTAGATGAGATGTCCACCCCAAATCTGTTGAAGTCAGTTTGTGGGGGATTTTTGTTTGAGTTAGCAGTGGAATAAGAAAGGAGCATTGTTTGAGGGGGTTTTTCTAACCCAGTGGAACAGCTGATACACAAAACTGGCAGCACTTCACTGAACTTGCTTTTAAGTGGCAGGGGAAGTATAGTAGAAGTAGGGTAGAGACCTGGGATGGAGATCTGGGATCATAGAGTAATTTAAAGATATAATTTAAACAACTTGCTTAAGATCAGCTGTTTAGCTGCAACACTAAATTCAGTACCTGTACAAGTTTAGGGATTCTTTAGTCCACTTGTAGTTACTCATACAGACTCTAAGGTCTCTGCAAAAGTTGCACGTTAGGAAGACTGACAGCTGGAACAGGGCGGAGAAAAGATGAGATCTTCATTGGACAAGTAGTATGGATCAAGGAGAGAAAACAAGTGGAAAGCTGTAACAGGGAGACAGCAGATGAGAGGAGAGACTGAGCTGTGATCAGGAGTAAGGGCAGCTGGAACTTGAACAAGAAGGCTGGACATGGATGAGTGGTAAGGTGCTTTGTTTTTAACTGCCTCTTAAAACCAGAAATAATTCTGAAATGGAGACTTGAAGCTGTACAGTGTCACTTCAAGCTTGCATTAATTGATGAGGATATATTAAGTGGTCAAATACTACTTTCTCACTGGAATTCTTGTTTCTCTGCTCTCTGGGGAAAGATGAAACTATGGTGTGTAACAAAGGGGATGGAGGCTGCATAATGAATGAGATGGAGGAATGCAGAAAGACAAAGGAGGCAATCTCATGGTCAAGATGGTTTAATGCTACCCTGGAGAAATTAGGATGGTTTTTCTTTTCTCTGCAAAAGACTTGTGCTGAGACAAGTAATTTTCAGGGGTGGGGGTGAAGATTTTCCACAGGTGGCTGCATGATATTATGCAGAAACATTGAGATCATGGGGTTGCAGTCACAGAAATGCTGCGCATCTGCAGCTGTTGCTGAAAATGGCAGTAATTGTGTTTTGGACATAGAAGCTGTTATATTCTGCAAACTGGTATGAAATATAAAGGCATGAATATCTCAAATTGCTCACTGAAAACTGTCATACATTGACTTAAATGTTCCTATGTTTCCTTTCCTTATCTGTAAAATCAGGATAATAGTACTCAATCTTCTTGCTGGGTACAGCATCTGTTCACCAATGTTTGGGAGGCAGTCTTAGGCTGTGGTGATGTGCAAAAAGCACAAAAGATCAGGAGGAAATTAATGATTTTATCTCTGCAACACAACTTGAATAATTTGTAGCAAGTATTTCGTGAGCACTGAACAATGCTGAAATTAAGTGTGGTGTGTTTGTTTCTCAATGGGGAGGAATCCATTTCACAGAGCTGGTGCCTACAAAAAGGCTTTCATCCTCCAGACCCAATAATAGCCCAGGATAACTCACAAAATACTGCTGGTTCAGACTCACTCAGTTTGAAACTGTGATAACTATGTGTGTGATGTCATACTCTTTGTATCCACATGTACTTTGAGCTGTGGTCTTTCCCTCATTTTGGCTCTTCCTCTCTTCTCTTTTCAACAATAATGGACTGTTTTCTTAAGTATTTCAAGACTCAAACCCTAGACTGCAGACAATGTGCAGTGGGTAGCATATAACCTCAGAGCAAGGCAACCAAGAGGGTAAAAATAAAGATTTTTTAAAAAAAAATCACAAAAGTGATACTCTAAAATTTTAACAAGATACTAATTGGTGAAACAAATCCAAAGGATTCATGTAAATTATGGAATTGTCATGTATTTGACCCATGACATGAAAGTATGAGAAACAAGCAACAAAAATTACTTATCTTGCAAAAAGTTAATTACTGTTCTCTAAATTGCAGCATAATCATTTCCTGAAAGTGTGCTGTTTTGGACAAATTTCTAAAAATTCTTGAAAGTCCTTGTATGTCTGTCTTCTGGACTTCTGAGACACTGAATTTGAAATATGGCTACTTAGCAGTTCTTGAACAGTTCCTTTGGACATTCAAAGGCTTTCTCAGCCAGGGCAGCTGAGGTTAACAAGACCTGTTAGCATATTGTGTTGGAAATGTCATTATTAATTTACCATGTGGTTGCTGTAGGTGAAAATCTGTCATTTTGCATCAGAGAAAAGATTCATGAGCTGCTAAAGTAACTGACATCAGGATTTTGTAGGTGATCCTCCAATATGGGCAGGTTTTTGGGTGATTGTCAGTTCAGGCGTGGGAGCCTAATGGAAAAGTACCTTCTGTGAAAGAATGCAGAGGACTCAGTAGCCAGAGCAGAAATTGCATGGGGCAGTTGAAGAACCCTAAATGTGCAAAACCCATCAGTGCTTTCAGGGGATCTGGGAGCCTTATGCCCCATGGCAGTGTTTTAATATCAGCACACTCTTTGTTAACAGTCCCAAAAATCTGTGTTCATCACATAGAGCTCATCCTGGATGGAGCTGCTGTAGGTGATAATTCTTCCCAGAGGTAGACAGCATGTGCCACACAGTTGTCTAAAAATGTGTCTTCATCATCCTCAAGTTCCAAGCCCTCTGCTTGCCCTGTCAGATCTTCAGTGCAGTCTTCTGTCAGCAAATGGATGAACCCTCCAAAACAATTCATTCAGTGAAGCCACTCCAAGAAACAGTCCTCTGGAAACAGACAGTGATCATTGTCGTCTTCCTCTGGGGTATTTAACTGCTTCCTGGGCAGCTAAAGGTCAAGAAAAAATAGCTGAGTGAATTTCCTGGCCAAGGGAATCTTGTCAAGTAGTTTTGCACAAGTTGGTAAAGAATTGCAATGCCTGGCATTGAACAGCAGAGCATCCTTTTAACCATGAGAGACAGATAGAAAATTGACCCTTAATGTCAGATACTTCCAAAAAGAGATGAGTTAAGTGTGCAAGGAGGGGACTGGTGGTAGTTCTACTAAATCGACTTGAATTGCTGTGCTTCTAGTAGGTATCCGCAGTACAAAGTTGGGAGAAGTCTGCAGTGCTTAGGGCCCAGCAGCAGTACGGGGTAAGGTTGCTCATCCAAAGAGGCACAGGTTGCTTCAGAGGAAGCAGTGAGTTACAGTGAAGCAAACATCAGTGTGATGGATGCACAGTTACCTGTGCAAACGTGGTAACTGTGCCTCAGCCCCGTGTGGGGTGTGGCCACTGTCCACAACATCTCTTTAATTGAGAAGCAGATTCCTCCTTCTCACCCAGGAAACATTATCATCGTACCTCTGTCTTAAGCAGTGGATGGGACAGAAGTGGATGGAAAGAACATGGAGTGGCCCACTCTAGGTATTTTGCCAGAGCAGCTCTGTTGGTCAGGGATATAGTAAAACAGGATTTATTCTGGAAAAAAAAT
This sequence comes from Origma solitaria, assembly GCA_013397895.1. Classification (NCBI taxonomy): domain Eukaryota; kingdom Metazoa; phylum Chordata; class Aves; order Passeriformes; family Acanthizidae; genus Origma; species Origma solitaria. The sequence continues at coordinate 940,880 of VZRL01006115.1, read as the reverse complement.
CATCATTAGTAGTTGTGCTGAAAGATTCTAATGACAGAAAGTCTTCCTTATGTGTTATAACTACACAGCATTTTATGATATATCACCGGAGCTGTGCTGTGATATATTCACATGGCTCAGTCTAGGCCTAATCCAGACTTCAGACATATCAGGCTAAATTCACTTTGTACCAGTCACTGCAATTCTGAAATTTTCTAATTTTTGAGGAGTATCCAGTCTTGCTAATGTTCTGCTGGTGTTTGTTTGTACGTAAAGCACATATAATTTCAGGGTAAGGAAGGAATATAATACAAGTTAATAATGTATGTGAAGCATTGATTTATGGGCAAAATTAGTCCATCTGCATATCTAGAAACAAAAACAAATGCCTGTATATATTCTTTATTACAGCTCCATCAAGTAGAAAACCAGGGGACCCTCTGGTTATTTCTGATATCAAGAAAGGAAGTGTTGCTCACAGGTAAGACATTGGAGCTCCCAGGATAAAACTGTTTACCTGTGTAACCAACCAAATTCAAATTAAACAGAGAGAGCTTGTAAGACACTGCACTTTTTTCTTTTTTTTTTTTTAAACCAGTTAGAAAATAAAAGGCATATTGAGAAATAATTGCCTTAAAAATGCATCTCATTTCTATAATAATCTTTATACCTCCTAAGATACCTTTCTTTTAATGTTACTAGAGTTTCATGTGAGCTTGTTTGCTTGTTCACAGAACTGGGACACTCGAACTGGGTGATAAGTTGCTGGCAATAGATAATATTCGACTTGACAATTGCTCAATGGAAGATGCTGTCCAGATCCTTCAGCACTGTGAGGACCTTGTAAAGTTAAAGATCCGCAAAGATGAAGATAATTCCGGTATTAGCAATGACTATTGCAGATTTGTGTGTGTTTTCAGGATTTCTAGAACACAGGGGATTTCTTTTACATTTAAATTCTAGTGAAATGTTTTTTCTAAACATGTTCTAAGCATGGTTTATGCTAATGATAATCAGAAAATGTCACCTGAAAAGAAGGTTAATGGTATATAAAGCTTTTAATTTCCTCACTGGCTGTATTGCCTGCAGGAGCTCCACTGCAAAATTCAGTCTTCAGTTGTCTGAAAAGACAATTTTCCCTCAAGTGCAGCCATATAAAGTTTATCTGTTTCTTACCAGAGTATTGGGATTTTCTCTGCTTTTAAGATTGGAATAATGGTTAGCAAAGCATGGATCCCTAGGCCTCAGTTCTCCAGCAAAGTGGTGTAGTGCATGCTTTGTCCATAAAGTTAAAAATTTGACTTCAGTGCAGCTGTTCACGTGCTCAAAGGTAAGTAGTACTTTACACTTTGTTCTGGATGGATGTCTGATGGAGGAGCCATGTCTGATCAGCCCAGTGGAATAATGGACCTTCCATAGTTTTGTACACCTACACCTATTAGTAGTCTTGGATCTTCCCCATTATGGATTCCATAAGAGCAGAATTTCTACCTGGAGATAGTAAAGTGAGTTCTGTTTTGCACTGCAGCAGCAAAGGAAGTCGGACAGTTACAACTACTGTTGCTGCTGGTGTTTGTATTACAGCGTTACACAAAAGCACCAACGGGAGATTCACTTCCTTTGAGCTCTACACAATCCCACAGCAAAAAGGCACAACCTGCCACTCTTTATTATTTGAAATTAAGTGCAACCGTTGAAGTGGTGTTTAGAATTGCACTAGAAGTCTCTTTTCCTTTTTCCTCCTCCTTCCTAATTGATTTTGAAAGCAAACAAAGTGTCTTCTCAGTATTATCAGTACAAAGCAAAGGCAGATGCATTTAGTACCTTGTGCAAATTGTTGCTGTAACTGAAATGTGGATTTCAGTCTCCACCCATGTAAAGAAGATCTTTGCTCTCTTAGGTATTGCACACTATGTTATCTGGTACAGATTTTATTCTCAGTCCTATACTGCAGTTTTCTTTTACACACTCACTTTGCTTGTTTTATAGTTATATCATTTATCTGTATCAAGATTCTCACACAACTACAGTGTTTTATCCAGACATGATTGGTGTAACTGAACAGATTGAAATGTAAATGGACAGCTACTCAGAAACCTACAGAAAAAAAATCTTTATGCAAATTGTTCTTGTCACTTTGACTAAGTGTCAAAGTGTAAATGAAAGTATTTATAGCAGATTTCAGGTACTTTGAAATTTAAAATGAGTAAGTGTCTCCTGAAATGTTAGAGAAAAAATATTTAAGAAACAGTGGCATAACAGTAGCAAAGGTCTAACAAAAAGTGTATCTCGGTTAAAATAATTTTTTGTGTATTTGCCATTAATTTGCGTATGAAAGCCTTTTTTCTCACAAAGGAAGAAATGTGCTGCTCAAACTCAACAGAGGAAAATAATAAATTTCCCAAGAAAATAAAAGCCTGATCCTAATTGATGAGTAGGCATGGAGCACTGCAAAACATTTTGTAAATCACAGAATAAGACTGAGATTTCGACTTCTTTTGTTTTTCACTGCATGCTTTTTTGAGGAAGGTGAGGCAGGGAGTAGAGGTCTCGGAGCTGTGTTCCTCTGAGCCACTGTGCAGCTGAGGCCACAGCAGGATGATGCGTGTCAGGTGCTCCCCGGACCCTGCTGCTCTTTGCCCTTTTCACTGTGTTGGTCAGAGGTTATTCTGATGAGCAGGAGGCCAGTGGACAGAGCAGAGGCACTGCAGCACAGAGGATCTACGTCCATTAAATGTGATTTCCAAGAGCTACTGACAATTGCATCACAAGAAAAGAAAGATGGAAAATCTCAGAAGCATGAAACGCATAACCATTGTACTTCGATTATATCTCCTCAGATGGACGTGTGTTTTCAGCAGTTTTTCTCTTCCCTCTCTTTATTGCCAGCTTCCCAAACTGAGGACAATTTTAAATCCCGGTTAACCTAATGGCTACCTCGCTTTCTTGAATATCAGCATTCTTTGCTTTCATGGCAGAACTGGCCTTCATGGTGAATTCAGGCCATATGCATGCCCTGTTCTTGGATAGCTCACATTTCTGCTGCCTGGAAGAGCACTAAGGAGAACAGCACAACATTCTGCCATTAATTTTCTGACCACAGCTAACCAGAAAACAGACATAATGGACCAGTCTTCTTCCCAGCCATTCGCTGAGATCTGCAGACTTCCAACTCTAATGTGTCAGGGCTGCTGATAATTAATAACTTCTTATTCACTTTGTGTTTATAGCAGAGAAATGTCACTATTGTGCCAACCTTTAGAAAGTGCTGGCTATTACATTATCAGTTATCGTGGCAGGTTACTTTTCTTCCTTCGGTTGAAGTCTTGCACCATGTCCATGCCACAGCTGCACAAACAGTACCAGCATTAGATCCCAGGGGATTTGTGGTTGTTCCGTAAATGCTTTAAGCAAGCAAAGCTGCCATTTTCTGCTGTGCAGTGGCAGCTTGCATGCTACCCCACTGTGTGCCAGCCAGAGGCTTCCAGTGCCATCTTGGGAGCTGGGTGCTTCTGGAAAGAGCTCATCAGATAAAGGGCAGTTGATGTGAGCTGTGCCAAAATGCTTATGGCAATGCCCCAAGTAGGCATGAAAATCCCAGTACTCTTTGCAGAATAAACACCACTAATTCTTGTCTTCTTTGATTCTCTGTATGTACCATTTCCTATACATGGACAGCAAGGAGGAAATAGTACAGAGCAGTGGGAGGGGAGCTAAAGATTAAATTTTCTGAAAATTGGGAAGAAACAAAGTAGCTTCAAATATATTAGTGGTCCTCCAGCTCTGCTTAAAGTAGCACATTCAGTATTGGAAAAAGGCAACTCTTTGAACCTTGCTAGTGATGCAGGTGGTTTTTCTTTTCCTTTTTTAAGCTTTTTTATCTACAGGAACAGAAATGGTAACAGCTGAATTTTCTAACTTGTCTTAGTTAGTTTTAGTAACATTTATGAAATGTGCATCCTAGGCATTTTCCACATTCACTGAACTGCTGGAAATGTCATTACCCCTAGATCTAGGAAAATTTGCCCACCAGACCAGTTATCCTGGCTGAATACCAGTATCAGAACATGAGCAAGAAAGCATTTGTTATTTTGATTTAAGGAGAAATCTGGCATTTTAAATTTTAAAATATTACTTCACAACTCAGAGATGCTGCAGCTGATTGCTCTCCTGTTGCGGTTGTTTTTATTTTAACAGTATGTAAAGAGCACTCTATAAATACAGGCACCTTTCTTATTGGTGCTATACCTATTGAGTATTGTTTAAGGAAATACATTGTATTTAAGCTTACTCAGGGATGGATTCTTCTCTAGTTCTGATAATTGTTTGGTGAGACAAATTTCAAAATCATGCAAATGATGTCATACAATATAATGAAATAATATCTAATGGACTTACTATTCAATTAAGGTGATAATTCAGTATTCAGAAGAAATTTTTGATTCTGTTACATAAAGCTTAAAGCATGTTCATCAAAAGCATGGATTCTTTTACGTACACATCTGCTCATCTTATAATGACTTCTGACTTTTCTCAGAATTCTTTTAAGGAAGTTTGGGTTTAAAACTTTGAATTACCTTTAATTTTAAATATCTTCCATTCAGTTCAAGAAACAGATGAGTATCAGTATTTATACCGTAGTAGTAACTTGCCTTTTCTCTAATAATGGGATGCTGCAGCAAATAAGGACAACAGCCTCCTGGTCTGCCATAGGCAGAGCTTGGTCACCAGGTCAAAGGAGGTGATCCTTCTCTACTGGTCAGCACTGTTGAGAGATTTCTGGAGTGCTGGGTCCACTCCATGGGCTCCCCAGTACAAGAGAGACATGGACACAGAGTGGATGCCGTCCAGCAAAGGGTCACAAAGATGATGAAGGCGCTAGAGCATCTCTCCTGTGAGAAAAGGCTGGGGGGAGATCGGACCACTCAGCCTGGAGAAGAGAAGGCTCAAAGAGGGAATCTTATTAGGGTGTATAAATACCTGAAGAGAGGATGTAAATCAGTCAGAGTCAGGCTCTCCTCAGTGGTGCCCAGTGGCAGGACCAGAGGCAATGAACACAAAGTGAAACATGTGAGGTTCTGTTCGAGTGTCAAGAAACACTTCTTTACTTTGAGAGTGGCCGAACGCTGCCACATGTTGTACAGAGAGGTTGTGGAGTCTCTGCCCATGGAGATATTCAAGAGACACCTGGGCACAGTTCTGGGCAACCAGCCCAGTTGGCCCTGCTTGTCCAAGGAGGTTGGACAAGCTAGCATCCAGGGATCCTTTTCAACTTCAGTCAATCTGATTCTGTAACAAAATAGCCTTAAGTTACACTTAAACAAGAAAGAAGATCTAAAGACTTTTAAGAGAGTAAAATTTTGTCTTAAGAGAATGAGGAGAGAATGGCAATAAAAAAATTCACAGTAGGTAATTTCTTTTTTTTAATAATCCAGTAGAATATGATTAAGAATTGTATCTGAAATGTGATCCTTTGAAAATGTTGCTTGATTACCAGTCACTAGACTGAATGTGCTGGTTTTTTCATTCCCTCTTTCATAAGAAACCAATTGCATCCCCTTGGCATTTATTGCAGATGAACAGGAGAGCTCTGGAGCAATTATTTATACTGTTGAGCTCAAGCGCTATGGTGGGCCTCTTGGAATTACAATCTCTGGTACTGAAGAGCCCTTTGATCCCATAATAATTTCCAGCCTTACGAAAGGAGGATTAGCTGAAAGGTAAATTGGAAAGCAAATTATTTTTAAGTGTTCTCTTTGTCAAGGTAGAGATTTGTTTTATTTACCTAAAGATGCTAATTTTCATCATTTAGCAATTAATTCTTTTATCATTCTCCAAATCTGAGTTTATAATCTTTTTGCTGTTGTTTTTTGATCATTGCCAGGCTCCAGGAGCATGAGCAATATCTTAACACAATATATTTTTGCATACTATACAAGGCAGAGGGTTGTGGTCCTTATTATAAATCACCAAGGAAAAACTAATCAATCAAACTGCTCAGTTACAGGAGCATTTTAGCAGCCTTTTAAAACCAATAGCCTTGTTTTGTACAGTAAGTAAAGCAAGCATTTCATGTGTCCAAGTTTACCTGAATTTACCGTACACTTATCTGCCACTGTGTCTGTATGTGCACTTGCATAACACTATAGAAAGCATTATCAGGGGAGCAGAAATGCTCCTCATGGTAAGTGATAGAGAATAATGAAAATGGCAAAGATTTCTGTCACCTGTTTCTCAGATTGGTTGAGTCATTGAAACTTGTACCTTTGGTGGTGGTTTCACAGAGAACTTAGAGCACACAAAACGTGATACTATGCGCAGCCAGAACCAATGGCACGTTTGCACAAAAAGATTTTATTGTCTTTTCTTGATCGACCCATCCTGAAGGCCAGGTTTCTGAAATAGCTGGTTACTTGCTCACACTGCTTTTATTTATTTTGTGAGACTTCTAGAAGCTTGACTCATTTCAGTACTTACTGAGATGTCTGAGATTGCTCTTGAACCTGTGGGCTGCAGTGAATATCATCCACAGGTGATTGACTCAATTACTGACTTAGTGCTGTGTCACAGTAACACAGAAATCCACATCTTCGAGCCTCAGCTCTGCTATTGTCACTACAACAAAGGCGACTTGTTTTAAGCATTTCTGAGAAAAGAATTACTCTGTAACAGCAATAAAAGCAAAATGAAAGAAAGAAAGGGAGATGAGGCTTTTATGCTCCAGAAATGCAAAGAAATTGCCCTTGTTGCCCTTTACACTCTCTACTCAATGTTTTACTTCTCTCTCTTATTGTAGGACTGGGGCAATTCACATAGGAGACAGAATCCTAGCAATAAATAGTAGCAGTCTGAAAGGAAAACCTTTGAGTGAAGCCATTCATTTATTACAGATGGCAGGAGAAACCGTCACCTTGAAAATCAAGAAGCAAACAGATGGTGAGTGTGACCAAGGGTACCATCCATGGTCCTTAATGCATGTGTTATTGCAGATTAACAAGCATTTAAGCCATCCATGCAAAAGCTTTGTGTCAGGAGTAAAAAAGCAGATTCTCAGAACTGCAGTAAAGCAAGGATCAACACCTTTTTTTATATGATGCTATTCAGCTACCAGTCCCAAGAAATTTTCTGTCCCTGCGGGTCACGTGAGTGAACTGAGCGATGCTGAAGATGAAACCTCTGCTGCACACAAATCGGGCAAGCTCTCAGACATCTATTCCACTACAGTCCCAAGTGTTGACAGCGCAGTAGAGTCGTGGGATGGCTCTGGTATTGATACCAGCTTTGGAAATCAAGGTACTGTCAAAAATACAATCGACATTTAAAGCAGGAATTATTGCCTTCATGGTTGACCTTCCTTTGCCCTAAGGAGAACTTTTTATCTGTACTAATGTTTAACCCTGTGCTTTGTAATGTGCCCCTGTCTCATTATGACCACACACCTCAGCAGGCAGCATGATTTCTTGCACTTGGCTGGCCTCAGATTCATTCTTTTATGAGCATGTGATGTGTTACAAAGCATTTATCAATACATTAACAGGCTTTTGTTAGCTTTACTGGCATCTGAATAGCTTGGTCCATAGCTCTTCCGCAGCTAAATGAGGTTATCCTTCAAGTACAGATCAATGCAAGGCACAGAACACTCTGGAGATGTTCATGAGTTTGATGCCCATATGCATTAATTTTTAAATGACAACAGATTTATTGTAAACTGCTGAAGGGGAACATTAGTCATTGCTTATGATTTGTAAATCTTTTGCTTCTTCCTCATTCCTGCAGTATTAACATCTAACTTTCAGTTGTCAGAAACATTCTATTTAAAGACATGATTTTCTATAATGATAATTTTTTTACCTCTCCCTGAGTATTGTTTTATATAGGATTTTCAAATAATCTTAATTTATAACAGGTTTATTTAAGCAGTGAGGGATATAAACATCTTGTAATATTCTTGATAACAAGAAAAATAACTTACACCCAGTTTCAGTGTTTTATTTAACTCTTTTTAAAATGTTTATTTGCATAGTAAAGCATGTATTCCCATAACCTGGGAGGTATTTGGAAAGATAGATCCTTATCTTATATAATTTTTTCACTGGAGTTAGAATCTGGATTAATTTAGTCCCTTTTCTTAACTGTGTTGGTCAGTTTACCAAAAGAAGTTATATTTTCTTCTGATATTTTTAAGTTCTAAGGAGAAGTACTGCTGAAAAAGTGCCAGAATGGTAATTCTCATTTTCTGGATGAATTGATAAAATTTGGAGCAAATTGTTCAGCTGTGGCAAGGATTGAGGCCCAGAATGCTTTCCAAAGTCCTGTCGATTCAGATGCCATGCCAAAGCTGAACCTCTATCTCAAAGCAGATTTTTTTTAAACTCCCTTGAAAAAATCAGCCCAGACTTGGCTGGATACATGGCACCTCTGCAAAACAGCCTGAGTGTAAACAGATTTGTGCCTTTACGCCTTGCTGTGGTGGTGGCCCACATTTCTATTAAAGTTCATTCTGTCTTGACCCATCAAACTGCGTTTGGCTTTTCTCCAATCCTTTCTTGGCAATAAGCACAGACTAAGCAATCTGAGGAGTTTGGGGGATGTTTCTGGAGCACCAGATAATGCATTATCCTATTAATTACCAATTTAATGCTGGTGAGCTGTCTTTTTTCTCCTTGAATTAATACCCCATTTTGTACCTTTGTATTATGTGTCTGCCTTACTAATCCAGAGCCTTCACCATGCAGCAGTCACATCTTCCCAGCCAATACTTTTCCTAGAATCTGGGAGTATGTTAACGTCTGCCAGTTTGCTGGAAAATGCTCACAGCTTTGTAGTTACACAGGATTTGAGGGAGACAGGTCTCGACTGATTTATGGAAGTAAATTGCCCTCTTTAGAGGGGTGGCAGCAGTGATGATTGTTAGACATCAACAAAACAGTACTTCCTAATCCAATATCACACAAAATAGCACATCAAAAACCACCAACTACAGAGCTAGAAAAGGAATAGTATGTGTTTATGTATATTTTTACATATGTGTATATATATATATCAGTTCTGCCATAATGGATTTTGCTCACTAGATCAACATCAGCTTATGACTCGTTGATCCATGTGTTTGTCTTGATACAGCACTTGGAAACTACTTCCTACTTGGAATTCAAAGTACACCTAGTTTCAGTTGAAAAAGTACTACTGAAGTAATACCTGCTTTGCTAGTATGATAAAAACACCCAGAAATAAACTCTTCAGGTATAAAAGCCATGTGATACCACTTACACAGCCTTGAGACACCTAGAAATGGGTGATGGAGATGGTGTATATTGGTCCTGGGAATGTGTGCCCATTGTGAGAGGCCTTTCCTGAGCTCTCAGAGCCCTAGCAAAAGGGCACATGAAAAGCCAAGTTCGTGGGACTTTTTAATGCATCTTTGCAAACTGTTTTCAATACATGTGAAGCAGTTTTCTTAATAACTTAGCTTTAATTTTGGGCATATGCTGTATATGACCATGTTAACACATATTTAACAGATCCATAACACGTGATTTATTCACTGCTGTTCAATCTAGGATGTCAAATTGGAAACTGATCAATTGTGGCAATGTCTAGAAGTAAATATAGAAGCAGCTGACACATAAACAGTAGGAGAACAGTGTTAGATACATTTAAGATTTTGCTTTCAGTGGACTTTCACTGGAGAAGCTCTAGAGCACACCTAATTCGAGACATAAGGTAAAATAATCTGGTTATACAGAAAAAAAAAAGGCAACAATGATGAATCCAACAGTTCTTGAGAACCCAGCTTCAGAAATGTACTTTCCTGTCATTTCAGCATATGCACTGCTGTAAATTAGTAATTCATCTTTTTAGGACAGTCCTATCAGGCATCAGGATACAACTTCAATACCTATGAATGGAGGAGTCCTAAGCAGACTAGTTTGTCCCCTCCAAGCAAACCACGGAACCATCCGTTTCATGAGACAGGGCTGAGTGATGACGAATGGGATCGAACTGAAGCGAGCACGTAAGTTCCCGTATGAGTTCGTGTTCTCTGATTTGCAGCTGCAGCAGTGCCTCAAAAATGAACATTTACTGTCTTGAATGAAATTATGTTTTTCTGATGAATCTATAGCAGCTCTTCCTTTAAATATGAGATACAGTGTACTTCATGAAACTTACTGAGGTGGATTAGTGATCTTTATGGAGGATTATGATGCCAAAACCAAGACATATATTTATTTCCAGTTACTTCAGCCAATAAAACACAGCATTTATCCCTTAAGAATAAACAAACAAAAAAATTAGGGCATTTCCCTGGGCAAGTTTCAGAAAAATTCTGATCTGTTTTCCACTCCACAAAAATAAACCTACAGATAATGTGGCTAAAGACAACTGGTGTGTTAATCTTTAGTCTTCTATGAAAATTCTTTTTGGTTTGGGCAAAGAAGCACGAATTACAGTCTTCTTCTGTAAGTGATTGAGACATCCACATTCAGTAAGTGTGATTCAGTAGGAGTAAAAAGTGATCCAGGTACAAATGTCTTGTCCAACCTATGGTAGTTTGCCATGCATTTATTCCTCCTCTCCTGAGAAGTAAATCTACTTTTCAGGTAATTTCTCTGCAGACCAAGGAAATTCCTGAGGAAAAAATTACAAAATTCTTACTTCACAATTCTTGGAGATAGTGAAAGATCCAAAAGACTCTTATCTTCTATTCTAAGTTTGTTGTTGAGGTTTTTTTTGGTTTTTTTTTTCAATCTGTTAGTGGATCCACTGCAGAGACTTGGGTAATTTCTGCCAAGGAGCAGTTCTTCCTCAGATGTGCGACAGGCATCACAGTTAAAGAGATTTCTATGCTCTTTATGCCCACCCTCAGGACCTGCAGACATGCATGTCCTTCATGAGAAATACACTTTCTTGGTGTACCAGCACACTGAGCCTGACATCCAAGTCAGTGAAAAATTTAAGTTTAGTACGAAAGAAAACCTTTCTGATGCCCATATAAACATACTGGATAAGTAAATCCATAAGGTCCAGTCTGTTACCTTTGAAATACAAATCGAGGCAAAGTTTAGATGCTGCTTTCAGAGTTTGAATGGCAGCCCTCTGATACAGCCGATGGCTTTGTGGCATTTTGTCTGGAGACAAGCCTGGCAGGATGACAGCTAAAATCCAGGTATGCGTGAACTCCAGCTTCTTTGATCCCTGCTACAGAAGCACACTACCAGTTTTCGTAGGTTAGTAGTGGGCAGTGTTTCATAAAGGAAATGAGATCGTTTTCTTCATACTGCCCATTCTTGGTAACCTAATATCTTTAGTTTAATAGCGTCTTTATCTGCAGTTAGAGCCCATATTTTTTTTCTCAAATGAGCTGCAGCCACAGATTCCAGAACACCTAGTGGTTTGCAGCTATGTAATTAATGGGCTGAAAAAGTTGATGAGCAGTGAATCAAGGAGCTGGATTGTAAAATACAGAATCTTGTAAATGAGAAGCATGTGCTCTATTGCCATTTTAAAGCACTGTTCAGCAGAAAGTATCCACACTAAAAAGTCTTGTTCTGCTTGTCAATGTGGCTTACCCCTGAGAGATACAGTACAAATTAAAATAATGATTACTTTAATGCTGTATCTGTAAAATGGATTGTGCCATACCTGATGGTGTTCCTAACGCACGTGCTGAAGTATTTGAGAAGGGTGTGTCTGTTCTTCAAGCCAGTTACAGGGATCCCCAGAAAAACACCTCTTCTCCTGTAGTTCTGGCTAAACAACTTATCTTCTTCTCTAGCACTATAAAGTAATTTTTTCTTACCTTTATTTTGTGTAGCACAGCTTCCAAGAATATGTGGCAACAGAAGGAGACTGAGACGTTGGGAGAGAATCAAGAAAACCATTTAAAGCAAACATCTGTGGAAAGATCAGGTGGAGAGAGCATCAGGAGCATGAAGAAAGAGGGAAAGCTGTGGAAAGGTGCCTCTGGAGGGCAAAGGAAAGGTGGGGGACAGCTGGAAGAGTGGAATTCTTCTTCCAGGTAGGAAACCAAAAAGTGCACAAAAGTGAGATCCAGCTGGGCTGAGGCAGAGGTGGGTGGTGGGGGGTGTGAGAGGATGGGGGAAGAGAGGAAAAGCAGTTGAAAGCAGAAAAACAGGGTAAAAGCAGAAAACACCACATTAACTCGCTGTTGAGTGACAAGGGAATTTCAGTGGGCAAGCAAATGAAACCAGAGAGCTTAAATCACTCTGTAGCCTGGTGTCTGCCTATCACTGGCAGGTAGGACAAGTCTGTTACAGTTCCTGTTCCAGAGAAAATGTTTTACACATTAAAACAATGCTTACAGGAATGAGTCTGCCAGATCCAAGAACCTCCTGATCAAAAAAACTAAAAACATAAAGATTTTGTGTCTCATGTGGCAATAAGAACCAAATCATAAGACACCCATGTCTTCATTATCTGTCCTACTGCCTTTCCTTCAGACGTTTCATGTGTCTGAATTCTGATGGCTCTTTGAATAAGCATCAGAAAACCAAATATGTGCATTATAGGTCAAAAAATATTTGACTTAAAATCAATCTCTCAGGTTTCAGACAAAAAAAGACATCTAGATAAATTATTTTGGTACCTCTTTTGGTTTTTTGGTGCAGTAGCTCAGCTACAAATTACTCATGTGGCTGTAATGAAGATGCAAAAGTTGAGATTTCACACACCGGAAGACTCAGAGAAAGAGCAAAAGAGGAGGTGAGAGCAGAGAAAGAAATTGCTTCAGCTAAGAGGACCAGACATGGAGGCATCATGATACTGTATTTCACAGAAGTCAGACAAGAAATGAACTCCAGTTCTGGGAAGTCCAGATTTTGCTGTCGCAGACAATTGCCTCAAATTATCCTGTTCATTAACTTAAGGTCCATTTGATATCATTAATATGCCATATAGCAAGAGGTATTGTAATGGATAAATTAGACTAGATTCAACACTGGCTGTTGAAAGAACTACATAGATTTATTGAAAAAGGTCATTTCAGAAGTCAAGGATCTTTCTAAAATCATGTTTTAAATACTTTCTTGTCTTGCCTGGGAGGAATTGCATCTGTGATCTGAGTAGGTATTCTTGCCATTGCTGTATCTATTGCAATATCTTAGAAGAGACACTGATGCTAGGTGGAGAATCATTGCAATAAGAGATTGAAATGGCTGACCATTGTTTGCTTGACTGATTGTAGCTGTAAGAAAGCATCTCTGAGGCAGAGTATCATCTGTGTGAAGCATTCAAGCTGTCCTCCCTTGTGCTGGGCAATACTCCTATTTAAAAGCTATTCTGTAAACAGAATTACATTCACGCTATTCTCAGTAATACATTGTTTGTCAAGCAAGGCCTCAGATGCTTCCATAATAGTGTTTGCTCTGTTTTTGTGCTGTTAAGCACCATTAGCTGCAGTCCATGGGCAGCTGCTCCAAAGTAAAAGCTTGCTGCCACCAAAAGGGTGAATTGTCACTTCCCTTCCTCATCCTTCTTCCCCTGTGCCTTTCACATAATCAGCCCTCTCCCATGCAGCAGCTCTGACGCTTGTGTGAACCTTTATTGAGCTGCTTCCCCTTGCTAAGATAGAAAAAACCTCCTGCTTCCCTCCCTGTGTACACACATACACTGTGAAGGTGTCGCTTTGGGCTGTGTCGCTACAGCCCAGAGTTGGTGGTTTTTATCAGACCTCACTTGCTGAGCAACTTCCCTAAGCATCACTGCCACCAACATCTGCTCAAGAGTGCTTGCAATAAGGCTTTGGTGCTTTTATGAAACACCAGAGACCTAAGTTTCCATACAAGACAGTGGCATCCCTGAAAGTTTCTCTTATGTTTATGTTTGAAATTATTGGAGCAGTTTATATTATGGTGGTCAGGTGGGCTTAAATTGATAATGATAAATGCAGCTTAGGCTGAAAGAATCATGTAAAAAGCACCACCAAGCCTCTTTTGCAAAATGTTGTTTGTGAAAAATGAGGACCCTTTCCATATTGCCTGGGAGAAGTCTGTGAGGTTGAAAGGTTTTATTGCAAATATTTGTTGCACGGAGCAGCTCCGCACACAGCTACTGGTTGATTCATTAATTTTCATAGGGAGGTCCCAGTTTCAATCCAGTAAAGACGTGTATTGAATTGTTCTTGGAATCCATTTATCTCCTTACTGAACAACTCGCTGCTCAGATCCTGCCAGCTGCTAGTGACTGCCAGGTTATGAGAAGGCTTGTCTGTCATGTGCTCTGCATGTCCATCCAGCCTCTCCTGACCAGCGACTCTTCCCCACTCTCCTGCATAACGTTCTGTCATTCAACTTGCAGTCTGTGGCAAGGCACGTGTGTAATATATATTTTTAAAGGGGGAAAAAAGTCCACACTTTTTTAACTTCTCATTGTAAATCTAGCTTCACAGGTACCCATGATAACACCGAGGCTGACCAGGAGGAAAATTTCTGGTCTCAGGCTCTGGAGGATTTAGAGACCTGTGGCCAGTCAGGAATTCTGAGGGAACTAGAGGTAGAACAATCTTAACCTTTCTTTCCAATTATAGAGAAATATAATGGTTTTGGTTTGGTTTACATTCATTTTATTTTCTCCTTTTTTCCTTTAAGTTGCACTAATCACACCAATTCATTTAAAAGCTTTAACCCCTCTCCACAGGACAAGGCTGACAGGCGTCTGTGTTTGAGAAACATGACTCTCTTGGTACCTACCCTTTACCTTTATATTTTTGCTTGTGCAGCTGCCTCCCCTACCCATAACCAGAGCTGTTTTCTTTTGTGCAATGCAACCAAAATTCTATAAACATATTCACCCCAGTGCTTTTGACTTGCAGCTTCTGCTGTGCATAACCATCGATGCTGTCTGTACAGGCAGCAAATGGCACAGAACTTCTAAGTGGGCATAACCTTCCTGCAGCAATACATTCCATTCTCTGACAGACGCTTCGTGCAGCTTTTCTTAGCATGTTGTAGGTTGTCTTTTAAATTGAAACTTAATTTGATTAAGATGAACATAAAAGAAAATCAGCTTTTCAAAATGTTTACCTATAATTGTACCACACTGGAAGCAAAAGAAGCTGCCAGTGTGAGAACTGTTCGTTATACAGCAATTTCTTCACAATTTAACAAATTTTTGTAATTCATCCTTAAGTTTATTACAAATCTAACCATGCTTTGTGTTAGATTGTGCTGAAGCCATAGCAGGAAGAAAACAGAAACAAGTAACTTGGGAGTCTTTATTTTTCTAATCACCTTTTTTCTAAGTTACCTAATCAGAACAATTACAATTATACTGCCAATTAAAGCTACAGAATGAAAGGTCCTGAAATATTTTCTTTTATGTTCTTTTAAATTCCTGGAGCTGCAAAACTGGCAGAATCTCATTTTCATTTTTATGTTATATAAAGTCCTTTAGCAGCCAGGAGGAATGTGAATGGCATAACTGGGTGAAAGTTTTTCAGTTCAGATTAATTTACTTCCTCAGATTTATGGCTTTTGTATTGCATGTATGGGTAGCAAAATGTGATTCTCGTGTATTTGTTATTGCAAACCAGAGAAATGTAGGAGAAAATGTTATACTGGTTTAATTTCATAGTTAGATATGGTTCAGTACTGCAGGCTTCTCTTGCAGTTTTCAGTATTCAGAGCATAATAAAAGGATATGGAAATAGATAATTCCAAAAGGGAAATAGGTCATCCATGCTGACCAAAACTCAGTTACTTCAACACACTGAATTTTCCCCAGCCTTTCACAAAAGTGAAATGCAGAACTGTAGATGTACCATTTATAGCATCACCTCGTTGCACAACCCCCAGCTCTGAAAAGAAAGCCAGACTCATTCAGTATGACAGGATGCTGAGAGTGGCCATGCCTCTACTTTATGAAGTGCCATGGCGTAGCCAAGGACTCCTTATCATTTTTCATTTCAAGGTCTCCAGCCAAAGAGCAAAGAATGCTGTTGTTTGCCAAGTCCTCTGGCTGCTTTTGCTCGATCAGGCAGTAATATCAGTCATTACTGAGCACAAAGGAGTGTTATGGCTACAATCCATTATCTCATAGTGAAAGTAGTGCTGGAGCTGTGAGAAGGGTGACAGACATGCTCAGAGTCATAAGCAAATATTTATTTGTCTGTTTTGCCCTTATTTTTTACTTCTCACTTGAAAGCAGGCTGCCTGCATCCAGTCCCAGTCAGACTTCAGGTTATGGACTTTAAATTTCCCTTTCCACTTGTCCATCAGAAGAGATAATAAATAGGAAATTCAGCACACCCTGTCCCCACAGTGGCTGTTCCAAAGTGCTTTTGCCTCCCGTTCCCCAGAGCAGAAAATCTTTCCCAAGGGAGAAGGCTTTGTGGTGCACAGGTGCTTTTCAAGTCAGTCTGTTGCACCCAGTGGATGAGGTGATTCCCATCATCATCTTTCAAGATTTCATCCTCCATGTATTATTGCATCTAAAACAAAAAGGCTGGCTTTTACAGAGGTTAAAACCAGCAGTGAGACCGGGACCAGTATTAGTGCTGAGCTAAGGCAGTCACTCTTGCAATATGCATGTCATGCAAAGTTTCTTTCCAGGCAGTGAGCTTACCTGCACTGAGTTTTCCCCAGCTTGGGGGGTATCAAGGCACTCTGCCCCTGCTGGCTCTAGAGCTGCCTACGTGTTCTGCTGACTCACATTTTTTTACCTTGCACACACAGTCTGAATTGTAAACGCCTTTCTGTCGCTTCAATTCCAACAAATGCAATTATGACACAACTTCAGTGTCATTTTATTTATGTGCAAATATATTTAAAATAAGCAATTACACTACACACTCTTCAGTCTGCCAGGGGACTGGCTTACAAGCATAGCCATTCTAGTGCTCAGTATTTTAGTTTGAAATGCCATCTGAAAACTTTTGCCCATAGGGTTCATATATTGTTGTTGTGTTTTGTTGTGGTCCTTTATTTTATAGTGACTTGCAAGCAGATTGAACATCTATCCTCTTGCCTTTTGCTGTGCCCTGAGTGATTGTGTTCTAACAAAGAATAGAGGTGTTTTTCCTGCTGCTATAATTAACCACTTACTTAACCCACATTCTCTGTTGCAAATTAACCTGTTCATTAATGCTCTAGGCCACAATCATGTCAGGAAGTACAATGAGTTTGAATCATGAAAACCCACAGCCTCGTAACCAGCTGGGAAGACAGGCCAGCTTCCAGGAGAGAAGTTCTGTAAGGCCACATTACAGTCAAGCTACTCGTAGCAACACATTGCCGTCAGATGTGGGGAGAAAGTCCATGGTTCTGAGAAAATTTAAGCAAGAAATGAAAGAAATCATGTCACCAACTCCTGTGGAGTTACACAAGGTCTGTAATTTTTCTTCTGACAGCTTTGAAATAATATATTCAGCATAGGAACTCTAATTATATGGCAACACAGTAAGCACTTTTTATAATGACTCCACAGATGTAATTTGGGGGCCATGCATATTAGTTCTTACAAACACATTAATGATAGATCCTTCTGGGGGAAAACAAACGAATAAGATGCATCCTTGTCTACTATTTCATTTTACAATAAATCCCCAAAAGGCACTGCTTTTTTGAAAGGAGCATCCACTGGTAATTTGAATTGACAGGACCAATAACTCTTCTCTGCAAAATGTGTTCATTAAGAAAGCAAAGTTTAATTTCTAGAAAACACATTTCTTTAGGAAATTACTCAGGAGGGTTTGGGGCTCCCATTGGTCCTTTTTCAAATTAACACTAATTTTGAATCAAATACAAGTGATTCAATGTACATAATACAGAATGTTATTTTAAATTAGGTATTGCTTCTTTTCTCTTTTCTCTTTATAATTCCTTAATATCCTAAAAAGGATAAATAATCTTCAGTCTAGGCAACTTTTCACAGCTCAAGATGGTTGAAATGACGTGGTGATATGGAGCTGGCTCTGCACTCCAAGGAAGTATTGGATAAAGTATCTTTGGATGTGCACAGCAAACATCCTGCCACTTTAGGTCTCAAGTCCAGTGAGGCCATAACAGCAATCAGTTTCCAAAACTTTGAGGGACATTTTAATGCTCTTCTCCCTGATGCAAATAAGCATCCCATTTCCTGTACCCATCTTCCTCTTAAAGCTCTGAGATCTTTCCAGAAAGGAGGCAGAACATGAAAAATTTCATTAATACATCACGTGGTCATTTTCAAGAGATTTGGGTTTCTAATCTCTGTGGGTTTGCCTGAGTTTAGTCTGTAGTTCAGTTTAGATCAGCAAGGTAAGGACTCACTGAGTATGGGCTAAATGAATGTTTGTAGAAGGTAGTAGAGAATTGATCTCATATATGGTAAATTAATTCAATTCCAGTGTAAACAATCAATAAGGATGTGTTGTGATAGTTTTAAGCTATTCATATTTCCAGCTTGATGTGAAGTGATTATTGGAGTTAGGTACTGTGCTGTTTTTCTGAGTGGTGAATAAATGTGAAATGTAAAATAAAAGTATGTCAGTAGGCATTTCACAGTGTGCTCACATTCAACAAAGGCAGAGTTCTGGATTACAAAATCAGCCTTTCATGTTAAAGTAAATCCTTGCCTGGAAAGGCATCATCAGATCTCTGTTAATGACTCAGTGGTATTCCGTGACAGTAACTAGCTGTTAGAGTCCTGGGCAGTACAACTACCCTGTCCATGAGCTTTCTCTTGCTTCAGTTGACTATTTTTAAGATTGCTTTGACCTTCCCTTTGAGTAATTTCCAGGTTTTCTTCAGACAACATACTCAGTTTTCCCGTTTGCTGAAGTGATGCTGAGTTTGCTTTTATTGTCTGTTCTGTCACCCAGAAAAGGGTAATTTCCTCTGTAAAAATCTAAAATTTGAACCTGTACCAAGAATTTTCCAAATCCTTACCGTTGCTCAAGAAAAAAAGAAACTAGTGTCTGGATCTTATGGTCTGATTCCCCAAAATGAGCTTGTACCCCTATGATCACAGGTGTAGGTTAGCCCAGGCAGCATGAACTGCTTTTGCATTCATGCCCATCTTAGCAAGTTCTTACTTCTTAGTTTTCCTGGTTCTTGTGTAGCAGTGTGCCTGTGACTTTCTCTCTCCTCCTTCACTTTTGTATTAGACCTCTAGTTTAACACTAATAACCTGTTCTCTCGGACAGCTTGTCCAGTCATAGCTTTCCAAAAGAGCTGCAATGCCACGGGAATGACTTCATTGTCAGGGAAATGCCTTGGTTGAAGTATTTTTCATATATCCTCTTGCTGGCAAATATGTTCTGCCCTCTGCAGGCGAATGTCTTAATTAGCTGGGCCACTGAAAAATAGGAAGATTTGGAAAACTGTGATGGCATAAGCAGTTTTGAGATACAAGCTAAGACACAGCTTGTCTAAGACCTTAGTTGGCAGATTTTTGAGCATGTACTTGACTGTGTGCTGCTGAGCTTTCCCAGTTTCTCGGGCAGGGCAGGGCAGGGCAGGTGCCTCTGCTCCGTGTCAGTGTGATGAGTCTGTGTCCCTGTTGAGTCCCTGTGTGCCCACAGCTCAGAGTTCACTCTGCAGCAAGGTAACCCCAACTCTTCACGGCTCGTTCTCACTTCACAGCATTGCATTCACCAGTTGTGCACTTGAAGTGTCTTTGCTCTGAGGAAACTAGGATTGAGATAAGTGTCCTACAAATATCTTCAAACATTTGTTCTAGATGGTTTAATAATATTTAATTTAGCTGGATACTGTATTGCTATATCAGTACCCAAATTTAATGAATGCCTTTAATGATTTTATCTACTTAGGTAATAATATAGATTAATATTTTTCTAAAAATCATAGCAGACCATTTTTTAGAAGTTTTATAGAGCACACATTCCTCTGAGAGCAAAAATATGCACTAGGATCAGATAATTTTTCAATATTATTATTGCAAGTAGTCATTAACCTAAAATTACAGTCAGTTAAAATATCTCAATAGCTGATCTGTGCAAGATGTATGAATTTAAATTAAGTATTTTCCCATAGATTTGAGAGGGAGAAGGGGCATAGGCACAGACTCAAAATGTATGAGCTTGTGTTTTAAATTTGTAACTATTTAATTGCTTATGAAATATGAATTAAATTTCCAATTCCACTTTCTTTTTCCCTTAGGCTCCTGATGTAAATTTAAAAGTCTAACAAATCACCCAAATGGAGATTTTGCTATTGAGATCAAACCTTCCAAAGAGTTGTGATCAGCAGTACAGATAAACCAGCAAGATTTAGGTGTTGTGTGAATTGTCTGCAGTTTAATTCCCTTCATAAAGGGCTCTGCTGCAAGTGAAGATGAGGAACCTGTGGTAGGGCTTTGTCCATACCCATTATTAGATAGAAATTGAGTATTTCAGATAGCAGGGCTTTTATCAGAGACTCTCTTTGACAAATATATGTTGCCCTAAGAAGAATTAACCCCAAAATGATAACCTCTAATACAAAAGTAACTTCTCTGCAAATGACTTCCATCTAAAAAATGTGACAGCTGTCAAATATGCAACAAAGTTAAATTGCTACCACATCCCCGAAGTAAGCATCAGTTTTTTTAAGTTCCAAGCTCCTGTTAAATATAGCAGAAGTCAAAGAGAAGGTAGCCATAAGGGAAACAGTTTGTAAAAAATCTAGAATCTGTAGATCTGAAGTACCACAAAAGCCAGAAATACGTAAGTTGTGATTGATAAAAGACTTTGGATGATAATCCTCAAGTTCTGTGCCTCTCCTTGTCCCCTGCCTTGTCTACTCCATTGCAGTAACTTCCCACTGACCGTGTACAGCAGAACTCCACTTTCATGCCCCTTATCATTTGAAATGCTCAATCTTTTCTCTCAAGGTGGGCAGGAAGTAGCATGTGCAGTATTACAGAGAAGACAGAAGTTAAGGTGAGCTAATGTGGCATGGCTCTTCCTATAGACCTCTAGAGCTGAATTTGTATGTGTTTTGTTTGCTAGTAGATCATTCACTAAAAACAGGAAAAAAAGCAGCACTATTATAGAACATATGAATAGGACTGCCATCTGTGGTGAACTATTCTCCACTCCAGCTCGGCTCAGTCTTGACTGTAATAGTGTCCAGTTTGGGGTCTGAAAATGAGAGAAAGATGTTGATGGTATGGACAGGGTCCAGAGAAAAACAAGCCTTATTTCACATCACTGCAGAGAAAAAGAATAAAGTGATCTTGTTCTCTGTGGATGGCAACAGGCTTAAGCCTCAGCAAGGGTTTAGACCCAGGGAAAACCTCTGAAGCACTGGAAAGGATTACTTTAATAGATTGTAGAGTCTCAATCACTGGAGATTTGAAAAAGTGGGGCAGATAAATGTCTCTCCGAAATGGCTTAGGTGCAGTTGCTGCTGCCTAAGGACAAGAATGCAGTCTAGGTGACTTCAGAGAGTCCCCTGTTTCATATGCTTTTGTAGTTCTTCTGGGGCTGGATCCAGCTTCATTTGACTCCAGAGCCTGAAGACAGGGAAAAGGAGTAAGTCACAAGGGGAAGTTCCTTTTAAAAATTGTGCCACCTGTGCTAGAACAGTACAGACTATTTTCAGTCTTCTTCTCTTAGGCATGGTATCCCTTTTTTACATGAACTTTTCAAGGCTTCTTGAGAAGCAGTTAACTTGAAGCACTTCTGTCCTTTGTGATGGTGAGGAAAAAAAGCTACATTGCTAGAAGAGAATTTGGGTCTTGGTCCAGAGCTAGTTATTTTTAATTTCTGCCTTGAAGTGCACACAAATCTGTCAATAAAATATATCCCCCTGCTTTTTTTTTTTTTTTCTTTTTTTTAGTCCTGCAGAATGGTGGTCTTACAGCACTTTTGTAGCAGCTTCAAACATACTTTACATCAAAGCCATGTTAGACATGCTATGATAACACAAACAAAAGCCTCTGTTCATAACAAATTTTTAGAATTTCCCCAGAGTCTTGCTGATACAGCAGCTGTTGATATAAATTAAAATCATTCGATGATGAATTATTGTGAATTTGCAGATAGGTTTTTCAGGAGCTGAAATGCCCATTGGCTCCTAAAATTCATGCTGGGGTGAAAGACATGTAACAGGTTCAGCAAGAAATTACCTTGGGGGAAGATGGGGGGAAAGAAGGCAAAGACCTTAAACACTGCTTTGAGCAGGACACTGCACTAGAGGCTTCTCTAAGTCCCCTTCAATTTGAATGATTCTGCAATTCAGAAACATCAGGAAGGAATTCAGGGGCTGGCACACGCACAGGTATGCAACATATGGAACATTATTTGTACCAAGCCATTATAAAATTATGGAACACTTAATGTCATTTTTTTCAGCCAAGATATGAAAAATGAGTGCATTTTGAATCCAAGGTGATACATGCTACAGCAGGCAAAGCACAGTTGTGGCTGTGCAGCTGTATCTGTGCAGTGTCAGGTGGCACACCACTGACTCACACCACTTACTTGCATAGGTCAGCACTCCTGATGTGTGGGAGGACCAAGAAAAAAAAATCAAAAACCTAAGCATGCCACTTACCTACAAAGAAGTCTCTGTCTATCTGTCAAATAGCCAAATTCACAAAACTATCTGTGAGGACTGCTCTTCTGAACACCTGAAAAACCTTCTCCTAACAGTTTTATTATCTTCTATTCCCTGCTTTTGAATGACCACCTCATGGCCATATAACTGTAAGAACACCGCCTGCAAGCTCTTTCAGAAGGAGCCTTATTTGTACTTCCTTGAAAGATTGCATTATAACTCTTATACTGACCACTTTTGGGATTAGGTTTTACAGGGTGGAGCACTGCCTGGCCAAAACCAGGCTGTCTAGAGCTTACAGTGACAATGGTCTTTATTCCCTTTATTGGAAGACACACCACCAATTGCTGAGGCCAGGTCTTCATACCTGAAGCAAAACTAAGCCTTGTATTGTACTCAGATCCTGGCAGCTAGAGAACAGAGAAACAAAAGTCTCAAAAAGTGACACCAGAAAAGGTGAGCTAAATACCACAAATTTCTAACTGACAAGCAGAAGTGAAAAGGGCTGTTTATTACTGAGGAATAAGGTGGCTTCTGAGAATATTAACATATTGTCAAAATGGGGACAACTTTTAATACTGTAAGTACCAAATAGTAGGTAAGTGATCTCTCTAATGTGGAGAAAAAAAAATTACCAAAACTATTCTAGGAAGAAAGCCTGCCTAATGCTTGTAGAAATGGGGACAAACTTTTTTTTCTTTCTCACCATGTCACATCTCCTCCACAGGTAACTTTGTACAAGGACTCTGATGGAGAAGACTTCGGGTTCAGTGTCTCAGATGGTTTATTAGAAAAAGGAGTGTATGTTAAAAACATTCGACCAGCTGGCCCTGGTGATCTGGGAGGTTTAAAACCGTACGACAGACTTTTACAGGTACTGTTTCTGGCACTATACAGGTTTAGCATGAAGGGACATGACATACAGATTACTTTGTAAAAGGATTTATAACCACACTGGAGGGTGTTTGGGTATCTGTCTCTGGTCATGCAACTGTAGAAAACTGCACTGTTTTGCAGTTTTGTTACTTGGAACAGCCCTGTAGTCTACATTGTTTATGATATTTTAAATAATGAGCACGACTGTTTGTTTGTGTTTCTGCTGGGAAGGGATGTGTGTAGCGGGGCAGGAAAGACAATCAACCATAATTGCTCTGCACCACAGGCTGTGCTGTGTAGATTTCTTAGATTTCTTCTCTTGGCAAGAAAAGGCAACACTTCATGGAGCATTGGACTTTTATACACTAAAGTGGCACTAAAGCTGGATTTTCCTGTGCAGTCAGATTTATATCAACATTTCAGAATGCTAGGTATTTTCAAACTCCAAAGGAGACATACAGATGCTCACTAGAAAGCTGGAATTTCCCAAAGCATTTCCAGACAGATTTGTCTTTTTTGCTGCTCTTGATACATATGTGAGAATTATTTCTGTTTAATTGAAGTGTTGACTGACATAGCTGGAATAATGTAATACTCACTCAGCACCACACTTATTACAGTGCCAAGTTGGACTATGATGAAAAAAACAAATTATTTCTCAACTAGCCCAATAAAATACTTCATATACATTTATATGATTAGGTAAAACTAGAGATCTGAACTGAATTGAAATTCCAGATGTGCTCTACTGCATTTAAGTTGATGAACACCATGAAAGACAGAAAAACTATGTGTTGCTAAAAATCATTTATGGAGTGGGCATTGTGGCAATGGCAACAGCCAGCACCAGTGTAAATATCCCCACTTCAGCTACATTCTGTTTAAGAGCAGAAAACTCAACTGATGTCTTCAGAATAGACACCATGGTTAAATAGTCTTGTACTGGGCAATTCTCTGCTTGGAATAGTTAAATCAGGCTCCATAGTCTCAAGGATAAATCTGTTTCTCTTGTGATCTATTTTTTTTTCCTCAAATAGTAACAAAAATCAATCTTCTCATCAACCAGGTAAACCACGTTCGCACCAGAGACTTTGACTGCTGTTTGGTTGTGCCCCTCATCGCAGAATCTGGCAATAAGCTGGAACTGGTCATTAGCAGAAACCCACTGGCGTCTCAGAAAGGAAGCTCAGAACACACTTCAGGGAGCGGGGAGTGGAGCGATCCCAATGCTGCCTTCCTACAGCAGAGCGGACACACCAGTGTTAGCACGGAGACACGGGATCCTACCAACACCTTATAGCAGAAGCAATTTCAGTGGGACATTCGGTAACAAAAGACAATTATGGTGCTAAATCCATTTAAGATTTCTCTGAGATTGAGGCTCAGATGCTGTACAGCACTGAAAAGCACAGGAGGTCAGTTGGTCTGTCTCAAGGCTTCTATTAATCCACAGTTACTTTGGAAATAGTTTAGTTTTTCATTAAGTCATTCCATTCTAAACAACCTAGGATTAGTAACAGTAAAAAAATACGTAAGGGCCGTTTTTTCCCCCCAAGTAAGAAACTGGGGAGATGTTTTAAACATGATCTAAATGTTCCTCTCCCTTCAGCAGCAGCAGCTGTTTGAGGGAAAAGCATGGAGTTACCTCTGCAAAAAAACAGTAGTGTCCAGGTTACATGGTTTTTAAAAATCCATTTGTCAGGAAGGTGTTGCTGTCTGATGGACAAGGCAGAGTGGTTTACTACACTGGGTTTTCTTGTGAAATGGCTACATCTCTGACTTTGGAAACCTTTATTCGCTGGCGAGAAGGGTGCACTCATCAGACAATGCATGGTTTAGATGTTGTAACAAAATGCTCGCAGGAAGCTGCAGTTTGCAGTGAACATTACTCCCCCACTTCAGCAAACTTTGTTAGAACATATGTTATTCCCTATGCAATGAAATATTTAATGGTATGTCTCACAACCTGTGGGGATTTTTAAGCAGAGACTTTTTTAGTGGGATAAAACCTCTGAAGGGGGATTACTGAGAAGAGTAAAACTGAAACGAGTTCAGACAAATTAGGTTATTTTAAAAGAAAATGGCGTTTTTTAAATTATGTCAGTGGAGATTGATACAAAAGCTGTTTAATGATCCATAAACCTGTAAACTTGTACTGTCACACATGAGCTTTTTAAGTCAATCAGTTTCTTGAAGGAAGAAAGGTCCTATTTAATATGCTTTGTTTTCAGCCTTCTTTATGATAAACATTACCCCCTGCAACACATTTTTAGCTTTTAAAATTGTAAATATATTTTACAAACACATCACACAAATTCTCTCCTCTCCCCTCTTCCCCCAAGCAATAAAATACTGCCAGTTGCTTTATATGCTCACCAGCAGCTGCATTGGTTTATTCTGGTATTCAAGTTGTTATTGGTAATTATTGTTATTGGTGAATATAAAGATACTGGATTTGTACATTTGTAGAGTCTCCATATCTAAGCAATCACCTTACAGAGTTGTTTCTGGTCAATTTAAACTGTTTAACTGTATCCCTGTTGCTGTTTCCAATACATAAACAAGCTCACCTGCCCTGCACATACAAGTATCCCTGATTTCTATTTCAGCACTGCCAGAAAAGGTCAGAATGACATTCAAGGCTGAATCATGTTAAAAAAAAAAAACCATCAACAAAAACCCAAGGTTCATGAGTCACTTAAATATGTATTTTTATTTGTAACAAATAAGTATTAAGCTGTAAAGTATTTTTGTACAAATTTAATACTTTAATAGCATGATATTTATCGTCTATGTTATGTTTTTTTGAAATTCAAGCTGTTGCAAATATTTGTATGGAAAAACTGTATAAATTGAAATAAACAGTGATTTAAAGACATTAAAAATGAGGTAGAGTTTTTTGACATTACATTTTTCCCCCCAGTTTTTCCCCACAGTTTTAGCAAAAAATACCATGTTTATATTAACGAAAAAATATATTAAAAAATGTGAAAAAAAATTGTTAAAGGTAAGCAGATTGTCCACGTTTTAGTACAATGTGTCTGATGTTTGATTTAACATTCAGTTTACAAATCTCAAAATTAAAATGCAGCAAGTCACATAGTACACATGAAAAAGTTAAAAGTGGAATGTTATTTGAACTCTGACGTGGAATTTTGCTTTTCTTACCAAGATTATCATCAGCATAGAACTATTAGCTAAAGCAGCAATGGCAAGTTCTACATCATAGAAAAAATTTTTCTATGTCACTAATTGCAACTTTCTGGTTCTGTCTTTAACAAGATTAAAATCCATAATCCATCGAAGCTTCATGGCCGCAAATCTGCCACATTAGAAAAACCTAAAGTCCCCTTTCTAAACTGTTTTTTTTAGCATCTCATCAATGCTGTAGCATTAGGAGATGGAAAAATCTTGGTATGGACAGCCAGGAGTCTTTAAATCAAAATACATCCTCATGTATTTTTTAAAGGAATACCTGGATCCTCAAAGACCTCTAAGTTCATTCTTTACCAAAACAGAAGAATTATGTGATTTTTGATGACCAGTTCACCAACAAATCTACTAAAAATGGATCTGAAAATGTAAGAGGCTCAAGGTAAAACAAGCTGTTCTTCACAGGACGTGCAAAACCAAGAAAGCCTTTGAAGCTCTCTGTTCCAAAAATTGTGAACAAGTTCAATAACAGTTCATACCAAGGACAGTTAATAATTGTCTGTTAGCTTTTGAAAAGCTTCCTAGGAGTTGCCTGTCCCAAAGTTAGATTCTTAAGTCTGGAAGATCCAAGTGGGGATTCTGCTACTGTTGTCTGTAAAAACAAAACAAAAATGTTACCCAAGTTTGAACCAGACCTAAAATGTATTAGCATCTTCAAAAAAGGCTCTTTCTCCATGACAGAACTCAGAAACTATAAATAGTGGGAGGACAAAAAGCATCTGTTAGGTAGGTTTGACTTTTTAAAAATCAATTTCAGTAATTAAATTTTATATACACCTTTCACAGCAGGTCACCTAAATACTGACATTTGTGTACAAAGCATAAGCTGGCCAACAGATCACTCCAGTGAGTAAAAAGATGTATAAGTTTACTACTATTAACATTAATTTTTTTTTCCCGTATTAGCCATATATTACTCTGCAAAGACATCTGCCAAATTTGACTGCTTCACCAATTGCTGGCCAACTTGAAAATTATTAAGTATTAAAAAAACAATTGTAACAGCACCTAGGTGACTTGTGGTGGTGAAAGAGAGTGGAAAAGTGTGTTTTAAACTTTCTATTTTAAACTGTAAGGAGATACTTACAGGGGGGATTTTTGTAACATCCTCAGATGAAGGAGTTTGTCTTTTACATGGACTTTGCTGCAGACGGCCCATCTGCTCTTTATTGAGAACTGATGACCCTTCCTGTGTCATGAGGTCACTTTGAAGTTCAGGCGGGTCAGGAGCACCTTGAGCTACAGAGTCAGGCTGAGTCTCGAGCTCTTGACTTTGCCAGCACTTCATCAGGGAAGAGGACATTTGTTTGGGACAGTTGTTTGTTTCTGCAATTGCCTCTCTCAAAAATCTCTGCAAACGTGTTTTTCTGGGCACATTCTTGTTCTTTATTGCTCTCCTGAGGTGCAGCTCTTCAGCCACGATGTAGACACGGCTGCGTCCCCTGGTCACGGCCGTGTACACGTGCTGCCAGTGCTGCCGGCCAGCATTGCCAACCACGTACACCACGGTCTTCTCCTCGGAGCCCTGTCGGGTAAAGAGTTAGAAAAAAGACAAGAATGAGGAAGTTGGAGACAACTGGGGACACTCTCAAGAATATTTTCTATCCTGCATTCAAGGAATTCTGGTTTCAAGAAAAGTTTCTGCTGCTTTCATGTGAAAATGCAGCACATTAGCTCAGCTCACAGCTGCTGTGTTTTTACCTGGAATGTGTGAATAGTTCTGGCCCAGGCATGCTTTACGTGACACAGCTTCCTCAGAGCCTTGTACTTCACAGTGTACGTGGAGCCATACGTGCTGCTGATGGTCAGGAAGCGCTGTCCATCAATTTCTGCATCCTAAAGGAGTAGCACAACACTCAGCAGTGAGCCTGAATCAGCAGCTGGATCAACATCTGTACATTGTGTGCATCCCTATTCTAGCTTTCCCTGGAATTACAACAGCTGCAATGTCAACCAACTGAAAGAGTGTCAGAGGACACTAAACCCAACAAATTGCTGTCTTTCACTGACCACCTGAAAACAGGTTTCACTGTTCATGGCCTACCCTAACTACTGATATTTTCACTGCTAAACTCACTGAACCCAGCAAAAA
Source organism: Origma solitaria (assembly GCA_013397895.1). NCBI lineage: Eukaryota > Metazoa > Chordata > Aves > Passeriformes > Acanthizidae > Origma > Origma solitaria. The sequence continues at coordinate 912,221 of VZRL01006115.1, read as the reverse complement.
AAAGCTTTGTCGTTGCTGTTATTTTTAGGCCAGCTTGTGGAAAGGTTAAGCTGTAACATTACACTTTACTTCAGACTGTTAAACATTATCCATTTCAATTACAACATATTTGAGTATTTACAGAATGTATTTACACTGAACACAATCAGACCAACTGGAACACATCGTACAAATAGCCCAGAATTGTTTTTTTTTAATTCTCTCTTGGACCTTGCCTCTTTCATGCCTTTTACGTGATTGCATAGCAGAAGTAGGAATTATGGGCTAAACTTACAAAGTGTGAATTGTTTTGTTCTGGGGATTCAACAAGCACTGAATCAGTTACCACCAGGTTTCCTTTGTGTAAGTTCTTGCAGCAAAGACTTACCCTTGTTATGAAAAATATATCTCCATTGCACAATCGTTTGCCCTCAGCAGCCTCTGCAGTGAGGGTGGTTTCTCCACTTCTGCATTCATGGCCATTAAGACCCTCTCCAACACCACAGGCTGGCAAGAGATCCTTGAGATATGTATTGCGCATGCAGGAAATCTTGTCCCCAGTTTGAAATAAAAGTCGATTCCTATGGTCTCTAGGTTAGAGAAAAAAAAAGGGAAAAATGTATTTATAAAGTGTGCATTTAGCATCTCTCAGTATTTTTTCCTCTTTCCACACTCTATACTTGACCCAGATTAAAAACCTTAATAATATTCAAAATAATTACACATTTATGTCTTGAACTTTTGTAAAACCATTTGGTAAAAAACGGTAATATAGAGAGCATAAAAATCCTCCTTCCAAAAATATTTAAGAATCTATTTAGAAATCACATAGTGGCAAAAAAATAATTAACCTTGAGGGTTTTTTTCATGTTGCTTTTATGTGCATTTTGAATATTCAATAGTAACTTAAAATCTTGGAATTCACACAGTGAATTTAAATGAAAGGCAGTTTACCACTGTTCGCAGTCCAGACTGAGATTAAAGAACCCATCAAATTAAGTTTATTATATGAATGATTTATAGATTCATCAGATCTAGATGAAACACTGGAAGTTTTACAGTCTTATTTTACGGCGTTGGCTTGGCTATAACGCTTTCAAAAACAAAATGAGATTGTTCACAGTAAAAATGCAAAACACTGGCTTACCTGGTTAAATGATTTGAATAGTATTGGCAACAAAGTTCATTTATTAGATCACAATCCTGCCTAAATAATACAAAACAAGAACAAAATCACGATATACAAAACACACAATTATAGGCAATGCCACACTAGCATTAATTTATAAATAATAGGGAAAGCCCCTTTTCTCTCTGATTATCTTCCACCAACTGTTAAAAACAATCACTGATTCAGAGTTTAGAGGAGAGTAGTAAAGGAACAGTTTTGTCTAAATAGCACAGAATGTATTTGCACTGTGCACCTAGATTAGCTAGATTTGTTTTTAAGATAAAGAAGAAAACTAAGGAAAAACTAAAGCCTGGACAGATTATTTTCTGTCTGTGAATATATTAAAAATAGCCAGAAGATTTATTTGCTTTTTAAAGACCTGGAATTTTAACTTTTAAATGCAGATTAAGTACCTATCCACAAAAATCCACAAAAATCACTAATAACAGTATTGTACCTGAATGCAGATTGGAGAAATAAAACTGGTATCAGAGTTACTCAGCATTCACAAATCACTTATTAGCACACTGGTAACCTGTAAATAGTGGGTGTTTTTTACTTACTGAGAAAAGGTTCTTCACAATTAAGGGTGGAAAACTTTTTTCCTAAGTACCCTTTTGTGCAAAAATACAAGTTTATGGACTATTGGTACTACTGCACATTACTTGTATCCCTTCAGTGTTTCTGCAAAGCCATCCATACTATTCATGCTCCTGTGATTCCTAACCGTTCCAATCTTTCTCCAGAGCATGTTAGAGCCCTACATCCCACCCTTCTTAAGTGAAGAGTATTCCAAGTATCTGGTAATTTTGTGCTATTGCCTCTAGTCTCTCCAACTCAACACACTCAGCTATTTTTAGATTGATTATTTGAAATATTAACAAGGATCTCTTCAATGTCTCCCTGCATACTCCGTTACCTTCTGAAAGCAATGAATTGTGATTGTGTGGCATCCTCCAGTCCTGGCCCTTTTTTAAGTAAAATCTTTATTGCAGTTTGTAAATCTGTTTCAAAAGACATAAAAGGTAAGACACAAAAATATTCAGAATTAAAAAAAGAAACATATAATTCAATATGAAATTGCCTTTGCTTATTTCTTGCTTTAATGACATTGCAACTTGTTTAAAACAAAACAAAAAAGAAACACCTCCCCCCGAAAAAAAACTCCCACACAAAACACCCACTCCCAAAGAAACAAAAATCCACCACAAAATCCACCCATATTTACTCCCCCAAGAAAACATCATGCAGTTAACCCACTATTAAAATCTGAGAAACAACACTGATATGGAAAGAAACAAATTCTTATTTCTGTGTTAAACCACATTGAGCATATTTCATGCAAAATAAGGTTTCTGATACAGCACTCCAGAGAGGTAAAGATCAAATAGTTTCAAGCCACAGACCTACATGCTTAGATTCCACAAAGAAATCTAGTTTTAGTATTCTGTTTGCTGAGTATTTTGCTATAGTAAGATAAGGTGATAATGTTTGCACTATTTTTTTTTTTTTTGCATTCCCGTTGAAGCTTTTTGATGCACATAAAATAGAGGCCACTCAATCCACTTATACCCAATAAATGTCAAAAAAACCCAATAAACAATGGCTCTAACCCTGACCCCAAAACCTTTTGAAAGAAATACTGGCATCCCTTCTTAGAATTTTCCTAACTCAATTCTACGTGTGGGAGCAAATTCCAGTCCAGCACACCATCCTGTTACAGCTGCTGTTTACTCAAGTGATTCACCTCTGAAAAAATTAGGAAAATCTCTTAAGGTTTGACAGCTCCAGCAACAATATAAAAAGACAACCACATTTGATTACCGTGGTGGAAGCTGTCCCCCATTCCAAAGTGTAGCTGGTGAGCTGGAGCTCTGCAGCTCTTTCTTTGCACTTAAGGGTCTTGCTGTGTGCACTTACAGAAGGCAAAAGACAAACTATGAATGCAGCATTTAAATTTATACCACAAACAAAACTAGACTAAAATCTTCCCAAATTTTTGGTTCCAGACAATAGTCTATGCTTCACCAAAAGGAAAATCAAGATCACAAACTGTGCGCACATACCGTCACAGCTCCCAACAGCAGGCAAAGCAATAAGAATAAATTTCTTCTCTGGGCTTGGCATTGTCATTTCTTCATTCCAAGAAGAAACTTTCACCACCTCATCAAATTCAGGAAGCTGCCGGTGAGAGATTCTGGACCAGAGAATTGGAAGGAAAATAGAGAAGTTATTTCCAGTTAATGAATTCCAGCGTATCATCATCTGCATCAGCCTGAAGTTCACCACTTAGCAATTTTTTGTCATCTACACTACATGTCCCAAAAACTCTTTCCTCAGAGCATAACTTAATTTCACATTAAAAAATTGGTAATTTATTCTCTAACCCCTCCATCACTGCAGCAGATACTTAGTATTACCCATACAGTTCTTCCCATGGGAGCAAAATGGAGTAAAACAGAAGTGTTACCAAAAAAATAAGCAAGAATGTTTGTAAAACACTCAGTAGTTCTGGACATCTTGCAAATGTTCAGCATATTCTTAAATTCAATTAACATCAAAACCTAGATTTTGTTGTTAGATGTTTAAAAAAGGAATCATGCACTGATAGAAAACAGAACTATTTCCAAAACAAAAGTAATGCAAATGCTGGAAACATACAGAGTTTCTAAGTTTGAATACACAAAAAAAATAGTAAGAAACTATGATGTAATGGTCCTTGACATATAAACTCTCAAAGCAATTCAGTCTGTTTTAGTAGTTGTCACACTCATCAGCAATGTCTTTAAAACTTCCTTTTCAGAGGAGCCATTGTAAGCCATTTTAGAAGGCATAAAGTCAGTTACTCATTTACAATTCATTTGAAAACAACAGAAAGTATCTGATAGCATGATGGTGAAATACATCCCATAAAATTCAAGAGTGTTCCAGCACACAATTTTTTTTGTCCAATACGTATTTCTGGAAAAATCTGTAGGATTTTGTTGCTGTTACTTGTTTTCAAAACCGGTGTTATGGATTTGGGGCAAAAAACTAACAGAAGCAATACTACAGAGTCAAATCTGGATGCACTGCTATTTGCAGGTAGAAGGCTAGACAAGAATTACAAAAATTCTCCATACACACATCAGGATATCCTACCTTGATGCATTATCTACAATCAGTTGCGATTCTGCTCTGTGGTTAGTTCGCAGTTCCACAGAAAAGCCTCTTGATTTTAGACCTTCAAAGATATCAGCTAACATGTTTCCTGGGTCTATGCTTGGTAGCTGTCTAGTATCACCTAAACACAATGCACGTTAGTTTTTGTGAGAAAGAATAACACATCACCTGTTGAAAATTGTCTTGAAAAAGAAACCCCACTGGAATTAATAAATACTCAAGCCTCTACATAGTAATATACATCCTTAATACAATTCACATTAAATAAAACTTCAAAGAATCTAAGAAACTTTGGGAATAAGGTTGTGGTGAGGTTTAAGTTTTTTTGTACTCCTCACTCAGTAATGCTTTACTAGCAAGTGCAAATCCCTCTGCTTGATGAGCACTGACATCTTATTCAAACACACTTTGAAAGCTACATATTTTAAAACAAGTGCATAAATGGCATGTCAAAAAGCAAACCTCTGAGAAAGCATAAAAATTTGACTTTACACTTAGATTTTCTTTTTGAATTAAAACAAGATGATCCTAGCATTAAGAATGGCATGAAAACTCCCTTCTAACATATGATTAATATGCCAACAGTAGCTCCTTCATATTTGAGGAAACCAGAAAAGTTTTCCAGTTGCAAGATGTAAGAACCTACCACATGGGAGTCAGACAAAACACTGCTAAACAGGTAATGGAGATATTTTCATAGTGACAGTTGGAAAGCTGTCTATCTCATCTGACCTTAATTAGCAGAAGAATCCAAGTACAGACCACTGTAGCATTCTGGGGTTTTTAAGAGACTCAGTGGGACCGGTGGGAGCTCTGACACACTATACATGGGGCATTATTAAACATTGTGTAATGCTAAATTTGCTGTTTCACTTACCTAGAATAATAAGTTTAGCAAGCTGAGCATGCTCACACAAGAGTTTTAAAACCAAACTAAGAATGTGTACAGACACCAAACTTCCTTCATCCACAATCAGAACCGTAACAGCAGAAAACTTCCACGGCAGTGCTTTTTCACTCCGCCTCCACGATTTAAAACTATAGATAATCTAGAAACAAATAAAAATAAAGCAAGCTCTGACAGTAATCAACTGTAAACAACTGTCTTACAGAATTAGACAGCGTGGTATCTTCTGATGTTGTATGTAGAGCTATTATCTGAAATTCTGAACTTACACCTGCAAAGACCCAGAAGACTCAACCATTCAGTCGTATTTTCCTTCTCAGTGAATATATTTCTAGCTGGGACTACCAACACTGACATAAAAGCACAGAAATGCAGTTGTTTTTTTCCTGCAGAAACCGTTAAAGACACAAGGTCAGCCATTAGATTGCTCAGTAACAGAACGCCTCCTATTACAATCTGTTGTCATTAATAAATGCCCAAAATTGCATGGGGAAGGGGAACAGGCAACTATATGGTCCCCAAAGATAAAATAAACAAACAGTAGTTTTTATGTTGTTATAATTTCTATTTATATGAGTTATTCCACACCTCCAATGTCTTTCCGGCACCTTTTGCTACCTAGAACAAGAGAGACTTGACCTAAGTTTATTAACAAAGAGTTTGCTATTTTTTTTCTTAAAAAAATTCCCCAATACCTAAAAGTAATTAAGAAAACTCTGCAAATGAAATTTCTCTCATTATTCAACCTCAGGCAACTGATTTTTTCATGTATGTGCTGTTATAAGAATGATTGCTAGGCAACAGGATCCTAGAAAACAGCTCTACCACCTAGAAATTATTTTTGTCTTCATTAAAATAAAATGCAAAATTGAGAAGCTGAAAAAACAGATGCCCTAGAAAGGCAAAAATTTCAGATGTATATAAATAGTAAAGAAAACAAAGTTACAGCAAATAATGTATTTCAAATTACTGATTTATGATTCCCCAAAACTTAACACAGACTTTCAGATGCTGACAAGCTGTACCTAAGCATTAATAACAATAATAGGCTACACGCTTCATAAGGAAAGTTCAATAGCAAGCTTTTTTTCTTTTCCCAAAACAAGAATGGACAGCCCCAAAAGGTCTTTCAGAACCTAATTTGAAAAAAGAAACAAGAAACAAAACCTGAAACAAACCTTACCTGATGCATTGTGTATGCATGAAGCTGAGTTTTTTCACTCAAAAGACTTGCTGCCCTCCCTGTAGGTGCAGTGAATAGTACATTCAAAAATTTTTTTGCATCCATATTCTCTGACTCCCGGTGGTGATCAAATGTATTCCATTCCTCAGATGCATCCAAGTCTTGTTCAAAGTCCTTAGAAGCAGCTTCCACTTCTTTTTCCATCTGCTTTAAATGACGGAAAAGGCAGCTAACTATTGTACTCTTTCCACAGCCTCCTTTTCCACTTATGATTGTGACAGGATTAGAACAAATTTTTTTCACCGCAATCACCTGATCTTCATCTACCTCTGCTTTACTTTGGATACCAGACATCAAGCCCACCTCCTTTTCAGGAAAGTGATTTTCACCATTATGATTGTCCAGATTATTTTCCTTCATATCATGTGTCTGGGTAATATTGATTTTGTTATCTACTGTTTCTCTTAATGCCTCAGAAATGTTAAGTATCTTTTTCACATCCACATCCAGTTTCCATGTGTGGTTTGACAGAAGGTCACCTACACACGTTGCAATATCCTTTTCAGATTTGTAAAGATGAGGCAGAAACACCAGCTTTTTCTCCCTAATCACTACCTCCTGATCTTTCAAAAATTCAAGAGATTGCCAGACATGCTCAATGGACATATGTTTGGATACAAAACAAGCTAATTCATCTTGATCTTCATATGTGTGTCCCATTTGTCTACAGCGTGTCTTGAGCTGATCATACAGAATTAATGCATTCTTCTGCAAGTCAGGAATCTTCCTGAGGAGATGCTCACACTGACGGAAGGCAGCCCACGTTGCCTCACAGTAAGAAAGGTTCAGCTCCTTATAGATAATCTTCTCCCCAAAAAGAGTAAAACAAACATACATTTACTTCAGAAGATGTTAGCCTCTTGCTGAATAACATTCCTCCTACTAAATACAAATTACAATTCAGAGGGTGGAAGTTTGCAAAAATGTATATATTTTTCATAATGCATGAAGTTATGCTTTTCAAGCTACATGAGAGCAAAATATTTAAAACTAAGCTGGAATGATAATTCCTCTCAGTCACACTTCTGTATGAAAATAAAACTTTAAAAATAAAAAACCTGGCACAGAAATTGAGTATTAGGGAGAACTCGTGCACACCAGATAATGCATTTTCATGTAACGGTACACAAACTGTAGAAACAGCGCAAAGGAAAGCCATTAGCCAGAATACTGTACCCAATTCTGAACATGTTACTTCAAGAAATGCACCACCTTTACAGACACTACCACAAAATAGTGGAAGATTGAGATGTGCAAAACAGACAAACTACTGCGAGCAAGACAAATTAATTGTACTTTCTCAGTCTTAAGAGAAAAAGCTAAAGAGAGTCTTCAAGCAATAAGAACCTGCAGTGAGAATGCAGGTCCTTGAAGCAAGAGAGCAACAAGTCCATATTGCATTAAGGAGTAGTCAAACTGGACATCAGGAAAATCTTTTTAAAGGAAATTATGTGAAACACTGGCATATATCAGCTATATATTGCTGAATCTCTGAAACCAGAACTCCTAAGGACAAGGCAGAACATCCATCACTAAAGGACTGGGGGACTGAAGCAGAGGGACAACCAACCACAATTGTGAACAACTACACTGTAGCTCCCATCTGAGGTACACCACTGCTAAGGTGAGGTGCAGCAGCAAAGCTCAGGGCAAGCACAGCAAAGGAAAACAGGAAGGTAAGGAACCACTGCAAACTCCATTACAAAAAACAAACTACTGGACCAGATGACCTCTTACAGAGAAGCTTATCAACCTTACTATGAAAGCATAGATAGTGTTCTATGTATTAGGAACAGAAAGTCTCATTTACCAGTATAAAATTGAAGAGAACAGTTGAGGATTTTAAATTAGCTTTCTTACTTTCAGCCCAATTACCTCAAGCATTTAATTTTCTGTCCCTTGTAAAAAATACTCAACAAATGGTTGTAACAAAACCACTTTCAAGAATCTTCTGAGATTAATTTATTATAGACCAACTGGAAAAACAAAACCCTTTGCTAAAACTGACTCCAGTACAACATCCATTTCCAAATGAACTATTCTTAGCCCCTACCAATGCCCATTTAATAAAGTGAACATAACTGAAACAGCACTGTAGTCTAATGCACCTAATGCCGTATTTTTATCGTGCGTAACATTACTTACCCTGCTGAATCCAAGTTTCCATGGCTCATCCTTTAGTATCGCATCCAGTTTTGCTACTGTCTTGTCATCTACCTCCTCAGCATCCATATCAGTGCTTTGCCAGCACACCTTATCTAACAGACAGCAGAAGTGGCGTGGCAGAAGAATAGGCAAGAACTCCAGTATGCTCGGAAACGCCAGAGCTACCAATACCGCCTTTCCTGCAACTGCATGCACCATAAACTAAGTTAGTTTTATGTGATATACATAGATACTTGCAAAGCAATTTATACTGACTCTGTAATTTTCATACAGATGTACAGAAGAACATTTAAAGTTCAAAATAAGATAAGAGGCTTCTAAATTTGTGGTATCAGATCAATAGAGGAACTTAGGAAAATAGTGCTCTCCTGGCTTTCTCAATGACCCCAAACTTAAGCTATCACCTTCCCTGTTCTTATCAGTAATGGGATAAGAGAGAGAGGAAGAATGAAAATTATTTGCTCTATATTTTGCTTTAAAAAAATAATTTCAGAAGAAAGAAAAACAAATTCCCACACACTATTTCCACACACAAAAAATACTATAAAGGCTTGAAGAACAAACTGCTCAAGCACGTAACAATTAATGATGACCAAAAAAATTTACAGTAGCAACTGGGGAGGGAAGGGTCTGTACTGCTCAGTGATAGAGAAAGATTAAAGCTTAAAATGTAAAAAAGTAATTTAGGCCAGATACTAGGAAAAATCACCAACTACAAGAACGGTGAGGAGAGTATGTAGGTACACTGTGCAATCTTTACCCCTGAGGATTCCTGAACATACTGGACAAGCCTCAACCAAATGCAATCCATATATCCCATTAAAATTTACACAGAAAACCAGGTCTGTGTTCTTACTGCTATCGATTCCTACCCCTTTGGATGGTCATGAAAAGATCTGAAGTCCAGAAAGAAGAGTTAAGAACATTTCTATCATTACAAAAAGAGAACAAAAAGCCTGAAAGCCTACAGAACTCAGAACATTTTCCTCTCCTTACACGTGGGATTTGAAGTAAAGTCAGTTCAAGCCTAGCAGAGGCTCTGAACTCTCCTGTTACACATAATTTGACATTCAAAAGAGTCACTTCCATCATCTGACCTGACATTGCCTAGAAAAGCAGTTACTGGAAAACTTTGTTTGCTTATACATAACAGTAGACAGACCGAACCTGTGCAACTTAGGGAAACAGATCATCAATGCAAAACATGAAATCTAATGCTGAGACACAGCACCTCAGACAACCTGACTTTCTCTGTATTTCAGCATTTGGTTCAGACCAAAGTCTGAAGTTTGGTCCCATAGACTGAATGCCCGTTATGGACCAGAGTACCTCAGGAATGCAAGCGGAACACATTGTTTGGGTTTCATCCAGCAGGAATACAGTCGATACTCTCAAGGGACTGCATCACCATGGGGACAAGGGGGAGGTCTGCTTCAAAAACACACTCCTGATCCAATCTCTAAACACTCATGTAGTCACACCAACATAGCGCACAACAGCATCCTCAGCAGTCCTGAACTGTCTCCAAGTGAGGACACTCCAGTGCTTCCAGAATCTGCTCCCAACCACTCCAATCTGCTGACAGGCACGATTCAAACACACTTAGTCTATTCAGTGCAGCTGATTTGGACTATGCTGAAACCCTTCACTGTTCCCTGTACTACACTGAAGCAGCTATACTACTTTTGAACACGTGCCAGTCCTAAAAAGCCACATCACCACATTTAAATAGTGCTGAACCCATTTTTCAGTAAGCCTGTTATAGATGAATAAACTATAGGAAGCACCAATGTCTTTGCATCACAGAATCATATAGAAGCATAAAATGGTTTGGGTTGGAAGTGACCATAAAGATCTACTAGTTCCAAACCCCTGCCACTGGCAGGGACACCTTCCACTAGATCAGGTTGCTCAGAGCCCCATCCAACCTGGCCTTGAACACTTACAGGGATGGAGCATCCGTAGCACAGACAATTCTACTTAGTAAGCCTACAGAATTCAGGAAAGTCCTTCTGTACGCCTGTCTTTAATTGGTCAGTTTTCCTACTGTCCCGAAAGATCTTAAAATAATCACTGTACATTCAAAATTCATTTGAATCTATGTTTCATATGAATACATGTTAGCTTGAACACAGTATATGAGATAGAACCCCTTAGCTTATAAAACAAAGTAGCACAGATTATACCTACATGATTTTGCAACATAGCAGAAGATGTCATAATCCTTGGTATCATTTTGTCTCCTCCCTGGCTTTATGTGTGAAACTTGGAACTGTTTTAGTTTTTCTTCAAGATTGCTAAAACTCAGCACAGACTCCATAGGAAGCCAAGCAAAAAATTTTTCTTTCCAATCTTCAGGAACATGACATTCCTTAAGAAAGAGTGAAAATACTTGTCGGTTGTTTTCTTCCACATCAGTCTGCAGAAAATACGATGGATATCCTTGCACAAAGTACTTCGACCCCATTTTTTTAGCTTTAACATTAACTTTCCACCAAGGGTCAACTAATGGAAAACGTCCAACTACTTCATATTCATTTTTGGTGCCACATTCCTGTATAATAACTGAATCATTAAAAAGAAAAACAAATCCAATGTTAATTGACAGTCATAAAAATTAAAAGTTTGTGTTGATTGAAAGAGTTTTGTTTGTTCAATGCTTGCTTTTGTCTTTCCTGTAAGCCGCAGTAGTAAAGCAGGGGTTTTCATAAACTCCTGAGTCCATTCTCTCCAGTAACATTTAGAAACGAAAGTGAAACGAATCTCAGAAACAAGCACGTAAACTGCTTCTTTAAGCATCAGAAATAAATCTTATTAATCTATTCTATGAATTTATTAAGCCAATTAAATGTATATGGTTTAATATTATGGTTCACTATAATATTAAACTAACTGGATGATAATAAAACCATGGTTTATGCCAACTCAAGTCTACAACTGAATTTTAAAGAGTTTTATCACCAAATATTCTATCACAATGCCTGCATAATCTTCAGATACGTTTGTATACCAAGTATCTCCTGCAACTGAAACCACTAAAATTATACGGAATTCAAATAATAAACTCTTAACATTTTTTTATTACCTTGTTTGCCTCCTCATTTCCTTCAAAAAGTAATACACTGTTCCTTGATCCACAGCTGTGAACTAATTGCTATGACCAGACCATAGTGGGCACCTGTGTTTAGCACGGCCTCTTCCTCACCGGGGCAGCTCTTAGGTTTGTAACAACTTACTTATTTCTCCCTTGTTATTTCGCTCAGTTTAGCCATTTCAAAAACAACTCGCATTACGCGCGTGAGAAGCGCCTCGTACGGGCGGGCGGGCCCAGGCCCGAGCACCGCCTCCCCGCGCCGCCATGCCCGCGGGGCCCAGCCCCGCTCGCTGTCCCCGCGGGGAGCCCGAGCCCCGGGCAGGGGAACACCCCGGGCAGGGGGAAACACCGCGGGCAGGGGAACACCCCGGGCAGGGGGAAACACCGCGGGCAGGGGAACACGCCGGCCCGGCCCGGCCCGGCTCCCGGCGCCCCTCACCTGCGCGGCGCGGGGGCAGGGCGGGCTGCAGCTCCCGCCCCTCGGCCTCCACAAGCGCATCCTCCGACAGCAGCGGCTCCTCCTCGAAGTCCTCCTGGCTGTCCTCCTCGCTGCCCGCCGCCTCCCGCCGCAGCGGCCGCAGGTGCCCCCAGAGCTCCAGGGAGCCCCCGGCGGACACGGCCATGGCGCCCCCGCCGCGCTCCCTCCGCCCCGCGGAAGGCGGGACGGACAGTTCCTGAGGGGCGGCCAGGAGCGCGGGCGGACGGTCGGGAGAGCGCCTCAGGGCCCGCGAGTGCATCTCGTTAATAATTCGGGGCGTAATTCTGCGTCTTTACGTGACCCCGTCACAAAAGCGTCAGATCGCTTCCATTATATCCGATTATATTTCACCCAGCTGCCCCCAGAGTCATTTAACATTATGTATAACTGGCAAATGGTTCTCCGGAAGGTCCTCACTGAAAATCACCCGTCCTTCCCTGTACTGTAACCCTGGCAGTTCCATTGCTGCTCAGTCTTCGCTTTTGTTCAACACTGGCTCCTTACCTTTTCTCAAACTTTATCACAGCGCACTGATGAAATACCAAGCATTATCCAGTATTGATCTCTCACTGACATCCCCCAGAAATCCTGCTATTCAGTCATATGAAAGCAAGCATTTCTACAACCTGTTTTAAACAAATTTTCACTGGTTAGGAGTCAGCAGGTTAATATTTGTTATGTTGTTAAGTAACTCTGTTTTTTCAACAAAGTTACACAGTTGTATTTTTGCATGTTCACCCCACTAGCTAGTGTATGTTTTCAGCAATAAACTAAGTTTTGTAAGGTTTATTGTTAAAAAAAAAAAAAAGTCATTTTGCTGACTCCTGTGTTTTGATTTGCCCTCTCTTTATTTTTTTAACTGTATTTTCTTCCAATTACTCCTTTGTTTTGCTTTGTACTGATGCCACACTAACTAAAGTGAAGGCCGCCATGGATGTCTTGCTGCCACTTCAGAGTACTGACAAGCAGATTGGAGATGCAAAAGCAGTAGCTGCTGGTGCAAGGCTGGTGGATTTGTCCGATTGAGATTAAATAGCTGAGTGGTTTTGCACCCCAGAAGACCAAAGCGCAACATAGAAATGCCCAGTATTACACAAAATAGAATGCAGCAGATAATTTGCCCTGCTCCTGAGAAGCTGTCAGCAGCACAGACATACTCTTCAGAGCAGTAGCATAGGTTGTTTCTATGTGTGCTTAGAACAAGTAATGTATACTAAAATAGATCAACATACAACATTTACTTTTGGTCTAACTTAAAAGAGACACAATTCTTTTCCACATTGTTTCATCACCCCTTTCTATGTGTGGTCCAGAAGGCCTGCCACCCACAGGACTACCCTACAAAGAATGTCCCCCTCTTTGCCACCTTCCTCCTCACAAAACTGAAGGGTCTTCAGCCTGCTCACACAGAAGCATGGACTCTCCCTCTGCCCTGGCACGGTTCTCTGCCACTTCTCCATCTCTGGGAATACCTACTTTACTGTGTCCAAATAATACCTATAAAAAGACAGAGACATGTAAATACAGCCTTTTTGTTTAAAACCCAGCTGCAAGTCTCATGCACACATGAGAATATTGAAATAGTTGTTTTCAGTTCTTGTGTGATGAATACTGGTGTTCTTTCTCCAGCTTAATTCAGAGATAATGAAGTAACTGCTTTACATGTCAGGCTGAAAACACATGGCCTATAAAATGGAGACATGAGAGAGGATGGAAACATTCATGTTAAGTTAAAAAATTTAAAGCATTAGCTTACTGTAGTGTTTTAATGGTGTTAGGCAGTGATACATTTGAATCACTGCTTTAAGATACTTTTTTCTTATGAAACATCATTTCACATTTAGCTATGTATTTGTCTAACTGAAACTGGATGTCTGACTGCCCCAGTCTATTCTGAAAATGCAAATTTAATACTGTATTCAGCAAGCCTGATTAGAATTTCCTCGTCTTTCTACAATCCATACTCTACATGCTAAATTTCTGTATGATGCCGTACATTTCCATTTCTCCATATTGTCCATTTAGGTGCATCCTGATTATGAATAGCTTTATGTGCGCCCAGCTTTAATAGGTAAGCCTTGACTTTCAAAAGTGTGACTATTTGCCACTCATGTGAAGTCAGACTGGTTTTCTAGAGCTGGATGAGGATTAAATGATCCTTTTGAATAATTGAGACTAAACGTTTTGCTCATCTTTGCAGTGTAGCCAAAGTTAAGGTTCCCATCTGCTTGGCTTCTTTTTCCTCCCCTTACTCAATACTGCTACCTGTACAGTTAGAGAAAAGAAGCTAAAATTAGGGGGGTTTAAGTCAATGATAAAATTGTTAACTGTTAATATTGTAAATTGTTAATAAGGATTCCATCCATGAAAGCTATAAGAGTAAAATATATGTATATAAGCAGTTTGTAGATTTAGAAATTCACATGTACAAGAGAAGATTATTAAGCATTAGGAAACAGATGAACACAAGGCCAGGAGATTCAATCAAAAATTACTCTGTCACAAAGGTTTTAAATCATACTTTGAAAAATACTTGGAAATCTTAGATAGCCTTTGGGGACTAGCTTTTTCTCCATCATGACCCACTTCAAATTCCACCCCAAAATCCAAGTACGTACCTTAAACAGAAACATGCTTTGACAGCCCTATGATTTTATCTTCTAATGCACCATGATATCATTGTCATGATAATTCATGATTCTTAACATATAATCGTCATGACACTAAAGAAGTTAGTGTTACTCTTCTGTCCATGGAGAAAAAAAACCTGTTTATAAATTTGAACTCAATATTGGTGCATTCAGTGAAAAAAAATGCAAATCCCTAAAAAGCAAAGTCATGATGAACAAGGAGAGGTAACTTGCTGTCTCTTACTGCTTTGTGTCTTGTCACACAGTAGAAAGTTTTCACTTAATAAGAAGTATGCACATATAAATCTCCCCCTTTTAAATAAGTATGTGAAATCCTACTCTGAAAACAGTTTTCAGAACATTATGACAGGTACCATTTATACACTGAAGGGTTATATTTATGGCAGCCTGCAGATTTAAGTAAGACTTGCTACATTTTTTAGTGTTTCCCCACACTAGACACCCCCTTTCAAGGGATGACTAGCAGCTCATCTTTGAATCTGACTAGGACTGGGAGTAGGCAGGGATTCCCTCATCTCGAATTTGCTTGGGTATTCACTGCTTGCTGATCTCTGCTGGGATTCAAGACATTCCTGTCTGCCAAATCCAACAGTAAGTCTGAGTTTGCCATCCAGGAGCATCAACTGGAAGTCCTCAGAGGGTGAAATTCGGTGATGTATCTAGCATAGCGGGAGGCCGGAGTAGCAGAGAAAGGGTTAAACTTTCATTCCTCTTGCAAGGGAAAGGTTTAATTTTTATCCTGTGATCTTTCAGGGTGTCATAGAGGAGTCATGTCCACAGCAATACTTTTGAGGAAGTGAAATTATGGACAACGGCCTTTTGAGCTGTTATTATACTGAAATGCTGGCCCCAAAGAGCAGTGAGCTATCCTTACTGCTAGCCATGAGATTCCTGGAATACAAGGTCCAGAAGCTGTCAGCTACCACCAGCATGACCTCATATTGCAGCATGGGGACTTTGGAGATCTAGGGATCCCATAAACAGGTGTCAACATATGGAAGCTTTCAGAGGGTGGTGGCTAGTGAAAAGGGGCTGTAAAATGACTGCAGATAAATTAGCACTTTTACTTACCAGAGTTTCTCATGTGAAATCTCTTCACAGCTGGGTGACATTTCTATAGATGAGGTAAAAAGTGATAATTCCACTGACATTGCTTTTTCCCCAGACAGAAAATTTCAGAAAATGTCAAACATGCCAAGAATGAGATATATATGTCTCACAGGCTTCATTTAAGTATCAAACTAGTAGAACTTGAGACATATATAAACATTAAAATTTTTTTTAAAGTGAGAGTTATTATAAGAGCATCATATTGCAGTGTACTTAATCACAGTCTAGAAGAGGAGCTTTCTGAAAACTTGAGAGTTGTATGATAGAGCCCCCAGTTAGGCCAGATATAGTGATTTAACTTGGAACTCTGCCAGTGTAAACCGGCACATTAACATGCAGCGCTGAACTCTGCTTCGAAAACATGCTTGGCATTGCCAGGGCTTTAGGAATCAAGGCAGATTCTTTGCGTTTAATCTAAAGTTCTGACACAGGACTGCTCCTTATTAAATGCTTCAGAAGAAAACCAAGACAACGTTTTCATTCTCCTTTCTTCACAAGCCCACAGAATGTTTGCAGCATCTGGCATATATTTCCCCTTACAGAATGGTGACCTCATCTATATGTGGGATCAGGGTCACTTTAACTTAACCACACCACTGCAGAGCATTAACAAAACTGGTTTACAAATTATCATTTTCTGTGTTTGAGGGAGGAAAAAGCAAATCCAATGCAAAAAAAAAAAAAACAACCAGCCCGGATAAAATGGCTGCTGCTACAGACAACATCCCCCCCCCACTACTATTTTTATAATTAGATGTAGGTGTACAAAGATTTCTGCTTGCATATATTACATTCATTCACCAGGCTTTATGTCATGCTTGCAGGTTTGTATATCTCTGGAGAGAAATCCAGTACTGTTATATGATTCTTCAGGAACACATAAAACCTCCCTTAACAGTGTTTCATAGTGGGTAATACTTGGAAGTACTTTTTCTAAAACAGTCTGTATCTCGGTGGCTTATAGAAAAAAAAAAAAACCAACCTATGTTTATCCCAATGTGTTCCATTAATGAAGAGGCTAAGGAAAATAGAAGCAACAACAACAAGCAAACCAAAACAAAAAAAAGCCCAAAGCCCCAGAAAATGAAAGACAGCCTTCCTAAGAAATTCCTGTAATTCTCCAGTGCTATTTGTAAATGAAAGTATGGGTAACTTTATTTTGGTTCACTTGTCCCTGGCTGCCCTCCCCCAGCCCCTTCTCCAGCATCCTTTCATAATTAATGGTTTTGAAGAAAAATGAACTGCCTAACTCTGCATTTTTGCAAGAGAAGCCAAGACTGGTTATTTATGTTTATAACTTATAGAGCTATGTTGTTCTCTAATGGTGCAATCTCTACATTCCTGGTGAACCACACAGCAAAGATCTAGTTAATAAACTCAATATTTAATATAAAGAAGCCTCAGAAAAGGAAAATTATCTGTCTTTTGGGTCCGTCATATAGAAGGATATTAGTAAATATGTTTTAAGTACTGTTGTGTAGTTGTTCATCTTTGCTTTCTGAGAATATTTGTCTGATAACAGGGAGGAGTAAAGGGGGGGAGGGGGGGGGACAAGGGGGTGCTCTCAAGATTTGACTGAAGACTAGTATATTCTGTGCTTAATGCTATGGGGGTTTTAATTTTCCTAAGCAGAAGGTCACCCTCCTGCCAGCAGTACCTCACTGTGTTACTGTTGGGGTGTGATTCTGGGCCCAGTTTCTATCTCTATTTGCAAACCAACCGGGGCCAGAACAGGGCCTGAAGTGGAGCTGTGGCGCCATGCACAGTGTCTGCAGCTGGAGCACCCTAGCACAGTTTGCCCTGTGCCCACAAACACCATCTCAGATGATGCCCAGGCCCTGAGAGCTTTTCTTCCCCTTCTCACAGTTCAGTGTCAGCACCAAAGAACAGATCCTGTTTTCTTTTCTGGTTCAGAGACAGCCACTAAAGCTTCCCAAGAGAAGTCATTTGCCTGCATACAGTTCTGCTTTCCAGCTGTTTGCTACCAAAGGCCACTGCTCATATTAGCTCTATAAAGCCTTTCTTAATACTGAGATCTGGAAAATATTTGTAGCCACTTTCCATGGATCTTTTCCTGAAAAAGAACTAAATAAAAATGAGTAAGCACTTTCACAGTCTAAGGTTTGAGCCTGTTTCCAGAGGGTCCTTTGAGAGCCCTTCTAATTATTTGCCTTCAGCTGGGCTCCTGAGTTTAAGCTATTAATTTTTCTTCATAAATAAATCACGTTTGTGCACTAACCCTTTTTTGTTACTGTTCCCCCTGTTTCTCTATGCTTTTCTGGTAATGAATTAAATGCAATTTTCTTCATGTGGTCTTACAAGCATAATGAGCAGATGGAAGTGCTTGGATTACAGCTAAAACCGCCTTAAATGCAACTGTTCATCTTCTTTTGTAACAAAATCAATGAATACAAAGAATAATTTCTGACTAATTTTAATTTGTCTCTTTTTCCTCAAACAGTCATTCCCAATAGGTGTTCTGCTGGAAAAAGCAACGTTCCAAGAAGGATTTACAGAGGAGAAGGGATGGAGAAGGAGCAGATGAGAGATGCTAATAGAGTTGAGTGTTACAGGAAAGAACTTTACAATCTTCCCATTCATCCCAGCTATGTCCCGGTCTGGATAGATAGTATCAGACTGTAAACTCTGCCTTCTGTTTTTGTGTAAGGCGCTCTGATACAAAGGACTTGTGGTTAATAGAAAAACTGGGAAGAGTGGTGGCATCTTGTTTATTGATGCTGTCATGCAGCAATGGGTGTAGAGGTCAGGAGGATTTAAAGTCCATTGGGATTTAATGTTACTATGCACTTTCCTCTGGGATGGTTTCCATCCTAAATAAACCACCTGGAGAATGGAAGTGGTTATGACAAGAGGAACATGGCAGCTCTGAACTTAATAAAAAGTTCAAATGCTCACATAAGACGGTGCTGGGTCACACATCTAGTATGGATCAGAAGATACTCATGGAAAATGAACGCACAATGACAGCTGAATTGCCCAAACCATGTGGCTTTTTTAGCACAGCAGAGAGAGTAAAACAAAGAATAAATCTCCCTTTGGGGTCCTCACACAGAGTGAAAATTAAGTTTTCCAGACCAAAATGCCAGATGCTGGTAGAAATGCATTGTGTTTTGGGATTGATATAGCGCTGTAGCTAATATCCTTTTTCTTTAGAAACGTATTAGACCTTTAGTGATCACTGCAGGCCAGGATTTTGTTATATCTGAGAAATAAAATTAGAGGATGATCTTTCAAAACTTAAAAAGATTTTTCAGTCTTGCTTGCATGTAGCAATTGTTTTGTGACCCTGAAACCAGAACATGTTTTCTTCACTGAGGTTTGCTCCCCTTTTGTTGACATACAACAATTTTAACAACAATTTTAGGTAGTGAGTTGTGCATTCCACATTTTGCAGTTTCATAGTTTTTTGTTTGGTGTAGTTTTTGCAATGAACTTTTCATTTCTTCTGAAGCATAAAAATTGACACAACGCAATGCATGGCAAATAAATAAAGTAGAAGGGCAAGTCTAATGTGGAGCTCTAACATTTGCAGTTTGGCCGAGATTTCTCTCATAAGTGATGGAAGAGTTTGCAGTGGTAGCCATGGTGTGTAGGAGTCTCCTCCCCACATCTCCAGTCACGCAGTGCTCTGGAGCAGCACCAACAGAGCACACAGAGCTGGGGGTGGAGGGGCAACACAGGAATATCTTGGGGACTACCTTGCACTGTGGGCTGAAAAATTTTAGAAGATACCATATCATGGAGGAACGGGGAACATGTGAACATGGAAAAGAAAAAGAGGTCCTTTCTGAGGATGCAGAAGAAAAAAGTAGTAATGTAAAAATAAAGAATAGAAAATAAAGAAAAGAAAGGCAGAATTTCCATAGTTGTTTTTCAGGCAAAAAGACCAACTCTCTTAATAAGCAGTGCTGTCTCCACTAAACTCATTTAGAAACCAGCTCGTGGCTAGAATTTTGATTAGTAATTATGAGCATGTTTCCTTTCACCTACAGCTTTCCTGGGAGAGAGACATAGCACTGACTGAATCCACTGGTAAATCTTTATGAAGCTAGTAATGAATTGTGATTTCTCTTTTGTATTAGCACTACTCACACATCATTCATAATGCCCCAAACAGTAGTAATGAACATATTTTACACAGTGAGCTAATTGCATCCGAAATTACTTGTTTAATAATAAGATGACCCCTGAAAAGTTAGTTTTAAGATGTAAAGCAAAAAAATTATTCCTTGAAATGACACGTGGCAAAGGTTTTCTAACAAATAAAGGTTAGTCTTTCTACTCCTTTGTGTATGAGTCTATTCATGTAACAACTATTCAGAAAATAATACAAATTTGTTTATATTAATGTGATAGATTTTGAAATTGAAAACTCTTCTTACTTACCTACTCTTAATTTAAGAGAGCTGTTCCCATGAAGCATACTTGCATGATAAAATACTTGTATTTTTGGTTCTAATGAAGAATGGATTTCGCTGCATTCTGACTCTTTCACAGCTGAGAGTGTGTGCAGGAGACCCCCTGAATTTTTTAACACAATACCAACAGACACTTATATTCAGAATGTGTTTTTATTACTAATGAAGACAGTCAGTAATTTCATGTATTGAATCTGATATTGAATTAAAGAAAGACAACTTGTATGTTAATGTGCCAGGTCATTTTTCCACAATGCATTTCACAGTAAAACTCAAATTTTATGTGTGTATTTTGAACTGTCCCAACATACTCCACTGCTACTAAGTTTGAAAGAAGAAGGTCTTTATGGAAAAGGATTTTTTAATGGTGGTAAGACCAGCCTAATGAGATTCAGGACTTTTACCTTCCAACATAGTACCAGTCAGGAGCAGAAGTTTTTTCTTCTCTCCTAGTAATCATGATTCCATTTTTTTATTATTCCCATCAATACTTTGATATGTTGATTAATTGCTTATCTGACTATTCTACTCCTTGATGAACCACTCTTTTGGCCAGTTGCCATGGAGTAAAAGTTGGAGCTGAGGCTAGGCTGTGGTCAGATCCAGATGTTATCACAGCCCATTTGTTTCTCCACACAGGTGAAGCCAGACACCAAGCTCTCCCAGCACTTATCTGTGTGGTACTGGTCAGTTTATTTTAGCAGCTTGCAACACCATTTTAACCTAAATTGGCCAGTTTTCCCAATGACATGGGTGAAGGGAGTTCATGCTAAACATGATGAGGCAAGCAGATGGGAGAGTTTAGAAGCATTACCTAAATTATTTCATCCTAAAGAGACAATCTGACCAGTTACCTATGCTCAGAGCATTTTGGCTTTCTTCTTGACCTGTCACAGGGTTAAGGGGAGAAATCCAGATTTGCTTGAAACAGCTCTGGGAACAGCAGTTTAAAATACTTCTTGAATATACCATATATATACCTTCCATTACGCAAGCATTCTTTTCCTTCTTTCTGATATCAGAGATGTGAACTATCTTCAGAGAGTGAAATACCACCTCAAGATAAATCATGTGATTTCTTACTTATGCTGCTCTATGAGAGCATCCAAATCAGTGCTAAGCAATCTAGCAAGTGGAGGAAATGGTGAGTCATTATTAAATTTATGAGAAGCTGCTTCATAAATCCTATATAATCACTTTTTCTGAGCTGACTTGGGAAAATCCTTTAAAGCTGCCTCATTCTGTTTGGCATCCACAGTAGCTCAGTGTGATAGAAAAGATTTACCTTTCCCATGACAGCTTCCCAGAGCCCTTGCTTTTCAGCTGACAGCGAGGAAAGAGCCGGTAGCAGTGCATTTCCATTTAGAGTCAGATTTAAAGTCTTCCAAGGCACCTGAATTTAAGCAAAGATTAAGCACATAAAACCAAAATTACAACACAAGCCCCCTCTGTAATTCCCTCATTCTGGAATTATTGAACCACCTTGGGTATCTATCTTATTTACTTCAAACCTTTCCCTGTCTCTGCCCAAAGCTCAGTGAGGATTCAGAGCTGGGGTGTTGTTCCTCCTGACTTCCCCATGGGGTCTGCTTCAGCAGCCCTCCTGGATACCTAATGCCTTAGTAAAATCAAAGATCCATAGGTGGAAAGTAAAAGAAAGCCTGATGTTGAGCACTGTCCAGGGCAGTGGGATCCCAGGGTCTCAGTGGACATTGACAGTGGCTCTTTCACGCCAGACAAGCTCCTCAAGCCTCTCTCCTGAGCTGCAGGCTCCAAGCAGATGTATGTGCCCATCTCCCAAGATGGGCAGGATTTTGGATCACACGTAACCTCAAAGCACCCTGCTGGATGTTCCTTGCTGGCTCCCTCCTCGAGCTCTCAGCCTCTCACTGATGGCCCTGAGCCAATTTCTGGCTGCAGCATCTGCTTTGAAACAAGGGCAGGGCTCCAAGGTCAGTTGCAGTGCCCAAAATCTGGAATGTCAGAGCTCACAGTGTCAGCTCTCAACAGTCTGGTCCCTGGAGTGGGAGAGGAGTCTGGGGCTCACAAAGCCTTGCATCTGCAGCTGAGTTTCTCCTGAGTTTCTCCTGAGCTGAAACCAGATTGTGGAAAGCCAGAAACTGTAGTAGTGTGCCAAGAGGGCTCTTCAGAGCTGTCTAAAGCAATTATTTTATGTAGCATTTTTGAAAGATTAAGATGTATGTTTCATCTTTGAATCACTGAATGGCAGTTGCATTTTTTACTTCCCATAGCTCTGGAATATCATCCAGGTCCAGAACAGAACTCATTACCTTGCTAATTTTGAGGGGTTTGACTTTTTTGATGACCATCCCTCCTGTTCCTCCTAAATCCCTTAGCTAATCAGCAGATCTACCAGGGTATGTTCCTGAAGTGTACTGTGCTTGCATTTTACATCAGTGACTACTGGCACAGAATCAAAAAGCCTAATTGGGATTAAATATTCATATAAAATAGAGAACAGTGTCAACAGCAGAAGCCTTCCTGGAATGTTCCTGCTTGCTTTCCTTTGCAATAGCTGCATGTTCCTCTTTTACTCTATTCTCATTCTTGACTTTACTGATTCCTGCTTGTCACGGAGTTTATATATAGGGTTTTTCTTTCCCCTTTGATTTAAAACAGCAGTTGTAAGAGCTCGGCAGCTGCCAGGGTTATTATTTTATTTAAGTCATCTGACTCACTTTGTTATATTAATAAATGAGAGACCATTTTCTTTGAAATGCTTTTCTCAGATTTCTGCCAGCTTAGAAACAATTTCTCCCAAAATTTACAGTGCTTGTGAAGATGAACAAAGCTCACAATGGCTCAATTCTCTGCAAGCATAGCAGATCTCAGCTTGAAACAAGCTGACCACCTAAACTATACATTTTATGTAGTGCAATTTTTATTATAAGGTGCTTCTTATGTATTTCATTAACCTTTGCTGCAGTATTATTAGTCTAATTCATTATCATCCTCCAACAGAAGAATTCATTACCTGAGGTTTTTCTCATTTTCCTTGACATGACCAAGCAATGAATAGCAATTGAAATCTCAGAAAAGAGTTACTAATTGAGAGGTTTTTAAAATAACAGACAAAAAGCAATTTAGGAATAAGTTATCAAAAACTAGCCCTGAATTTTTTGGGTTTGGTTTTTTTCCTTGATTAATGGAGAAAAATTGTACTATATATATATTCTTATTCAGCTTTGGTTTTGTTTGGATTTCTTTCAGAGTATATTGATTTTATTCGTCACCATTTTTTTCCTTTCCTTTGCAGAAACTCTGAAGAGTGCACAACTGGCATGACACAAGGCCTGTATAGATAATTAGGACCTTAAATAACTCTCATGTTGCATTCAGTGATCTGAATTTTCATGCTGCAAATGTAAATGCCATGTTCAATTTTACTTTCTGCTTCTGTAATGCAAATATGAATATTGCCATTTTCTGTAAACCCAAAAAGATCTGGCAGAGCAACACCGCTCCTGGGCTTGACAGTGATGGCAGTGTTTCAGCTTCCATTAAACAAATGGGAAAAGACTTAAAAAATTAAACACAAAGTTGAATATTTCATAGTGACTTTGCTAAATGGGCCTGGTCTGTCTCTTCAGAGAACTCTGTAGAAAGTGACCTCTCGTGGCAGGTGCACGTCCAAGATGTCCATCTGCAGGTGTGCAGGGCCTCCTGCACCACAGCAGGAGGCAAGGTCTTCTCAGACAAGGCTTTTCTCAGCTGGCCAAGCCAGGGGAGTGTGGCCCCAAAGATCTGAAACCCAGGCTTTGGAAGAGACAGGAGAAGTGCTGCTGCTCCTAAGCACCTGGCCTTGTTTCCATGCGACTGCAAGGAGTTTTTCAGGTATCCCCTTCCCTCCCTAGGCCTCAGAGAAGCTGAGATGGATCTTACCTGTGTATGGGTTTATATACAAGCTAAGAAAATTAACCAATAATGACTGGATTTTGTGTTCCATTTCCATGACAAAAAAAAAAAGATTCCCACAGTTTTCAGGTGCCACTTCTTAATTTCTTGCCAGCATTGGGTGACACTACCTGGGTTGATGCCCAGGTCTGTGATGTAATGAGCTCTTGTGGTACTTTAGGTGTGTGTGAAAGGTGGAGGGCTGGCTGTGGATTGCAGGTGTGCAGGGCTGGCAGCGCAGGACGTGCCCTGCCTAGCGCCGGAGGAGACAAATAATCACAGTGAGGAGAGTCAGAGCTGCAGATGAATCTGAGCAGTCAGTCCACCAAATAGAGGCTGTGTCAATTGTTGACGAGACCTGGAAACAAAAATGTTGCTTGTTCATGGAAGCCAAGGGGAGCTCAGCAAGGAATAAGGTGATGCTACTCAGCCCATCATCCCTCCTCTGCAGTGCAGAGGACACTGAATTAACTGAGGCATCTCTGCTTTTTAAGGCTAAATAATAAAGCAGTTGCTGTGCCTTATATTCCATTTTACTTTCCCTGTGAATTGTACAAGCTCCATTACAAAATAAATAGCCCAGCAAAGATATTCTGGAAAGTTAAGTGTTAACAGTGTTTTGAGGATTTTCTCTGTGCACTTTCATATGTATGCAGGCTGGTAATGGAATTGATTCCCTAAAAAAGGGGCTTATTGCTAAAATATTCTACATAACATTTGATAAAATTTTATAAAATGCAGCTCATAAAATCCTGCAGAATGTCTTGTATGGTACAAAGCTGTGAAGTGCATCTCATAAAATACTCTGAAACCTGTATCTTGAAGCACAGGATAGATCAAACGCTGCAGCAAATGAATTTGGATGACACCTGGCTTTCACAGTGATGGGTTTATTATTGGAATCTGCTGTGCTGGTAGAGATGCGAGGAGGGAGGGGAGAAGGTAGGGGGAAGGGAAGCATGGACTGCCCTCTTGTGTGATGAGCCAGGGAATATTTATAAGCACACCGGAATAGTGTTACTAGAAATTCTACCTTTCTGTCCCTCTCAGCACAACCACTATTCTGGTCAAGGATTGCTCCTTGCCCAGAATCCACAGAAATCCCTCTCAATTGGGCAAAGCAAAATAGGCATCAGTTCCCTGGAACGTGGCAAACGCTACGTCTTCCTTCCAGTCTCTTAATAATATATATATGGACGTGTCTCTTATTTTGTGTGAGATGCCACAAGAAAGGAATTGGCTCCAGCTCCTTTCTTGGGGCTGTCAGGACAGATGTATCCCAACTGCCACGTTCATGGAGCGGTTTTGATGGAGGGAAGATTTTCTTGTAGGGATAAGGTTTGCAACTCACAGGACTATAGATTCTGGTATCTGCCTGACTTCTATGGCCATCACTGCTGCTCGCACTGACACTCAGTTTGACATCCTAGATCAGATTCCTATCTATTGGACTACTCTTAGAAGGAAGGTACATTCACAGAGGTCGATTTGTGCTCTTGGAAGTGTTATCAGATCATTAGTCTCCCTCCTGTACTGTTAGTGGTTCACATGTGATTCCCCACCCTTGGCCAGTGCTTTGGTAGAAATCATGTTTCAATGCAACAAATAACCTTTACTAAACACTAAACAAAACAAAAACTCAAAAGTCTCCACGTGTTTCTCTTCCCTTTTAGCACACATAATCTTGTTTGCCTTTCTCTGTCCTCCGTATCATACAATACTTCAGTCTTGTCTTCCTTCCTTCCTTCCTTCCTTCCGCACCATTCCTTCCTTCCTTCCTTCTGCACCATTCCTTCCGCACCATTCCTTCCTTCCGCTGGAATTAATCTTTTTTCACACCTTAAGGCTGCCTGTTTTCAGTGCACTTCTTTAAGTATATTTTCTAAATTTTTGCCTAGTACTTTTTCTGAGCTCCACTTGAATTCAAAGGAGTGGTATGAATGCCAGGCATGTAAGTATCTGTATGAGACATGAGTTAGCATGATATTCTGACTTAGCTAAAGAGATGCCAACATCATGCATTTAATGGATTGGTGAATCTCAAGATGAACACTTGTTAAATCGTCCTCTTCCTAAAAATTAGTTCCAATTCCCAGAAATTAGTAAGTTTTTTACCATTAAAAGTGTAGGCAATAAAAACGGACCCTTGTTTAAAATTTACAGTCAATAACAGTCGGATTTTAAGCAAAGGATTTAGGGACATCCTAAACCTTCCACCTAATCTTAATTACCAGAATTTTGATATGCATCCATATTCTCAATTTTTTTTTTAATAAGGTATTCTTTCATGCCTTATACCTTAGAGTATATAGTTTGAAAACTGTAACTCAGTATTTCTAGGCAGCTTTAATTGCATCTGTATGATGTGATCTTTTGTGCTTTGAACTGTGATTTTACATTGCCACTTTCACTGACTGAAAAGTTCATACTCTTCCCTCCAATTTTTTTATAGTAGTCATATGGTGGCCCTCCTATGCCTTAGCAGACAGTGATCTCTGTGTTGTACTAAGTTTATGCTATCTTGTGTTTTCCTTATGTCTTTCCTTCCACTGTATCCTATTTAAAATATTGTTTTGCAAAGAATGTATGTGCCATCTCACTGAAATCAGTCAAGCTCTGGTTGTACCTTCTAACTGCAAGCTCTGGACCACAGCCTGTCTTCACTGTTGCGTCTTATTTACTTCTCTGACTTGCATTTTTGTGACTTTACTGTTCCTCTGTATATGTATAAAAAGTAAGTATAACTGTGGACATAGAGAGAGAAAAGAATGCATATACATGTGTGTGGACTGATTATTACTGCACCTGAATAATTTGTAAAATAGGCATTATAAAGCCATGTCTTTCTGGAGAATGATACTCCCCCTTTCACCAGGGAAAAGGCAATGGAAAAACAGAGCCTTTTAAAACACTTGGCCACTCTGACACCTTTGTCACAAATCACTCATGCATGAGATGTCAAGCTGTCACAGTTTTGTGACAGTGGCTCACACTTTAAACATGCTTAAAATATCAAGCATTGAGAAGTCTTGCTGAAGTTGGAGAAAGTAATTACATACCTGGAGTTGTCTGTGTGGTTCCTTGGAGCATACCAGTCTGAAGGTGCATTTGTACCGTAGCTGTTGTTTTAAACATCTGCTGATCATACACAGACTCCTGGCCGCTCCTTTGGTATCTCAAGGCCTGTGATCCCTGCAGTAGACAGCAAGAATTTGCTCTGATGTTTCCTGTTTGAAGTTCCCACCATTGTACCTGCCAGTGGAGCCCGGGAGCAGAGCAGGTGGATTTTGACTGTTGGAACATGGGGACCTGATCTGGACAGGTTTCAGTAACACCTCATAAAAGCACCCAAAGCCTGTCTACAGCACTGTTTGCTCCATTTTGAGCACCAACACTATTTCCACATTGCTGAAACACCTCTAAAGCTTCCCACTGCAGAGGATGGACTGACACTTACCGTGTCATCGGACTTCCTCATCCATCTTCCCTATCACGTATCACAGGGAAACAGCCTTTGCCCGGGGCTCCTATTTTTACATCCATTTACGACTCTGCAGTGTCCTCCCACTGCAGCTGAAACCTCCCGCCCCCCCGCGCATGCCAGATCCCAATTTTTGTCACTTTGAACACTCCAGATTAATCCAAATTTTTCTCCTTTCTATTTTCTAATTCATTTGGCTTTCTTACCCTCAAGCTCAAGTAGAGGGCCTTATTTAACAGTGACTTCATTGATGCTTCATAGAAACTACCCTCAAAATATGCAAGAACAAGATACATTGCATGGGAGGACAGGCCAACTTGTTAGTGACACAAATTACAAAAAGTACAAATTGACAAGTAATGAATGCATGCAGTTCTGGAAGCTTTGCAATTATTTTTTCCAAAACTGGTAGAACTTATGCAACCTTCAAATGGCAGACAGTCAGTTTATGCAAAATATTCTTTAGGTTGTCCAGGGAAATCTCACCATTTCCCCCACAAATATCAGTAAAATCCAACAATTACACATTAATATAAACTCCATGCTGAAGTCAACTCAGGATTTAAAATACTGTGCTTCATAACAATAAAGAAAAATGGGCAAATCATGTATTTTACAAACTGGCAATTATATTTTAATTAGGCTGTGCATAAAATGATCTCCAGTGAATAATTAATTTTAAAAGGTCTATTAATCAGTATATTACTTAGAAATAACTGAAATTTTTAGAAAACTGTTACTATGGGAGGAAATGCGACTGTGAGTTTCTTTCACTCTTCATCCCAAGTATTTCTAGTATTGAAGCAACTGGAGCCTTATATACTTTTCCTGTGATGCAAAATCGCCTACCACCTTGCCTAAAGATCCTTATCTGTTATACACCACCACTGGGGTCCATGCAGAAAGGCTCTGGAGTGAGTGCTGAGGTGCTGGAGAAGGATGGGCCCCACAGCTGGCACTGGAGTTAGACCCCTGCTCCACTGTGCACCAAGATTCAGCAGCACTGGTCCAGGAGAACCACCCAGTTCTGTGGCTGTCCTCAGCTGTGCCGCAGGTTGAGTAGCCCTGCTGATGCTTGTGGGACCTATCATGGGTCAGAGCCTGGCTGATCTGAGGAACAGGGACTCAAGGAGGATCTGCTTGGGTATGACATCAGTCTGGACAGAATGTGAGAATGTGCCTATATTTCTGCTGAGTGAGCTAAAATACACAGCACAACACAGTGTTCCAGCTGGCTTGCTCCATAGGCACCCTTTGCATTTCAGGGCACTGCCTTAGACACCTGGCCTTGCTCAGCTACCCACCTGCTGTGTGATGAGATGCAGGGTTAGTAGTATGCTACCTGGACGACCTGAGCTCACCCACCACTCTGAAATGAAGTACCAGCTTTGAGATGCCTCCAGCATCTTAACACTACAGAGCATCCTAATTTATCTGCTTCCTGGAGGCATTCTGCAAACTGTGGTGGGTAGTGGCATTGTCCTCACTTGGCAGCAGTCCCTTTACATGCATGCACTTCTCCAAATAATGACTTAACCTGTGTCGAAACCAGGCCAAGGTAACATAAACAGATGGTCACTGTAGTATGAGAGACCCTGCTGTACTAACTGTCAAATGTAGTGGATGTATCAAAAATACGTCAGAGCCCATTAAAACTGAGTAAAATTACTATTTTCTTTATTTTCCAATGCAGAAGGAGATAATACCCATTTGGTGTTCATTATTCACTCTTATAAGACCATGAAGATCTTGCTCTAGTGCTGCAGCCAGGTAAAAGAAGGTTGCAAGCTCCCAGGGGTATTGGGAAGCATGGCCTTTTTGGGGCTAGACTGGAGAAATGGCCCATCACCAGTCCCCTTTTAGTAGCAATTTTTCTGCTGATTCTTTAACTGTCTTCTTTTTCTGTCCAGTTGCAGGAATGTGACTTCAGAACCCTATGCGCAAGAGGAACGCACTTCGTTCACTTTGCTCTTTTGGGAGGAGGCAACAGAAAGTTTTGGTGTTTACTGTTTTCTACAGGTATTTCACTAGCAGGAGCCTGAAAGATGAAAGAGTGTGAAAGACTTCAAAGACCATGGCTGACTGGCAGTGAAACTAAGAGTACAGTGAGAATTTTCTTGTGTCCAGTGCCTAAAAAACCCAATTAGATGGAGAGACAGTCATTGCAAGTGAGAATAGCAGGAAATCCCAAAGCTGATCTCTGTGACACTGTGTCTTGAATCATTGTAAGTGAGGGCACTGCAGGTGTTCAAGACCCCCAAAAGCAGAGCTGTGAGAAACAACTCATTCCAGGCAGGCTCAAGCTTTTTCCTCCCTTGTGTGTTCTCCATCTGATTTCCTACATTTCTCACTATGTTTCCTTTCAACTTTTTGTTGTTTGTTCATTCTACTCCCAAATTCTTCCCATCTATATTCCCTACTGCCTTTTTAGTGATCTTTGATTACCTTCTTCCCTCCTTTTATGGTCACATACAAGAAAATAGAAAGTGGGTGACAATCTAACTTAAAGGAGACAGGAAATCTTTCAGAGAGTGCTCTGAGAGATTTAACTCAAATCAAACACATTATCAACCCTAAGTAACCCAAATTCAGCTTACGTGGTTATATAAAAATATATTTGCCATTTGTATGAATATATAAAGCATGGATGCAAGACTTCCAAATGAGGTCTGCACATCACTAAATCAGTCAGGAAAAAAGAGTCAGCTTTCACTCTTCCATCCCCTGACGATTCACTAATGATGTTAAGCACAAGTGTTAACGAGCCCTAATTCCTGACAGGAGAAGGAAGAACTGCTCAAGACCAGGACCGGTTCCAAAAGCTATGGTGCTACTGCCACCTGAGGTTTTCTTCTGGAAATACAATCCTTATGTGGAAGGGGTTGCACAAAAATTGGGGTAGAGGAGAGAATCGGGAGCTCACTGGTTCCAGGAGAGCCTCATCAATGCAAGAAGAGACTGTGTTCATGGGCAGCCCCAAGCTGACATCTCTCCCAACACTGCACTGAGCTGTCTAAGCAGATTGATCATGGGCAGCCTCTGCTCTCTGCGCTGCCCTCGCCAGCCTGGGCTCCCTCCATGCCATCTGCTGGCACCTGTGCTTTTGAGACAGATCAGAGACATGATTCAATTCAAACCAAACGTTTTTTGACTGGGTCTAGAATACTGCACCCAGATCTGGGCTCCCCAGTACGAGAAGGATGCACTGATGAATTGCAGGAAGCTTAGCAAAGGGTCACCACAATGGTTAAGCCTTGCCCCATGAGAGGAGTCCTTGGAGGTTTTCAAACCCAGTCTAGACAAAGCCCTGAGCAACCTGCTCTGATCTTCCAGCTGACCCTCCTGTGAACAAGCAGTAGGACTAGAGATCTCCAGAGGTCCCTGCCACCTGAAGTGTCCTGTGATCCTGTGACCTTTAAGACAGTTGTGTGCTCATACAATTTTGTAGCTGTGTGGTGTTTCAACTTTATATGCAAAAATATTTTTATCGGCTGCTACCTTGACGTAACTCAAATAAAGGATTGCAATGTAACCAGAAAAAGTGAAGGCATTTCACCATTATGGTAGTGGTAATCTTTAAAATCAGAATCCTGGACGACTCTTGCATAGGCCAGGGTCCATATGTGCTGCCCCAGAGTATTACACCGTGGCTGGGAGCTCTTCCCACTCCACACACAGACATCTATGTTGAGCAGCACATTAGCAATACTGGTGCACAAACCCACACAGTCCTGATATAGCATGTGACAGGGAAAATGAATGGGGTTTTTGAAAAGCCCAGTAAATATTACAGAAAAAAAAATTATATACATTTCATCATCTTCCCCTCTTCTGTTTTTGGTTTCTGATTTTAATTGGGAAAAAACATGCTGTCATTTGTGCCCAGCTTTTGATCCTGTTCCTGACTTTTTCTTATTTGTTCTAAAACACCATTT
This sequence comes from Origma solitaria, assembly GCA_013397895.1. Taxonomy (NCBI): domain Eukaryota; kingdom Metazoa; phylum Chordata; class Aves; order Passeriformes; family Acanthizidae; genus Origma; species Origma solitaria. The sequence goes on along the minus strand of VZRL01006115.1, from coordinate 880,490 downwards.
TGATCGTAAAAGCTATTCTCTCATACAAACTTCTCCCATGGTGGATCTCAGCTTTGCACATGATGTACATTGAAATACTAGACCAAGGATTTGCAAGGCATGAATTTTAAAGTTAGTTTTCTCCACCATGTTCACCATCACATCTTTCTGGCTAGAAAAAGTATAACCTACTTACATTTAAAAATAATAAAATCAGAAACATAGCATGCCTTTTTGAATTGTGACTCTAACCAAGATAATATTTTGGATTTTTTATCTCTTTTTCAAAGCCTGTCAAAACTTCCATTATAGCTTAAAACAGTATAAAATAAAGCGACATTATTTTTGAGATAATAAAATATTAATAAACTATGAATAACCAACTAAAGTTATTAAGTATATTTTAATAGGTTTTAAAAATTATTTTGTTACTTATTGCTTACTTAAATTCCTCATAACAGTAAAATTGTTGCACAACATTTAATATCAAATCAAAGAAAGCAAAAAAAATTAAGATCATCTCCCCTCCCAATCAGATCATTTAGAAAAAGATTTTATTAGTTTACAGAAGTTGATACTTGCAATTCCATAGCTTTATATGTAATTTTATAGAAGGTGGTTTGCCCTTTTTGAATAACTTCTCTGACATTTATCTCCAAAACTTATTTGTATCTGTACTTTCAGTGCAAATAGGAACTACCACTTGGGATCTCAGGCATGACACAAAAAAATCCAATAATTTTGGCTGAATGTGGTTATCCAAAAGTATGTTTATATTGGAATTATATAGAGATGTATATATATAGCTTACAGATGAAAAAAGGTGGGAAGGGAGAGAAGAGATGGAGGGTGAAAAATCAGGCAAAGGAAATTCAATGCTTATATTTTCCTAATGCATCAAATTCTTCCTGTTTCCTATATTAATATTTTATTGTGCATTATAGCTCCAATGAAGCAATTCTTTTTATGTATGTGCTGGAAGAATAAGAAAATGTCTATCACTTTCAGTAAGATTCCTTAAATATTTTCAAGTTGAGCAGATGCTTGAAATAAGCATACACTGGGTCAGTGCCCAACTGCTCTGCTTGGTATTTATTGGTAGTAGTGTGTGGCTAATGTAATAGTTACTTCCATTCTAAATTCTCTCTTCAGCTGTTCACAACTTCCCAAACCAAATTCCTTTTAGACCTTAAATTCTAAATACTTGGCCTTATCCAAGTAAATAAAAAAATCCAGTCTTTGTATATTGGTTCCGGTAAAATCCATCCATCTGAATTCACATTATGTGGATAAGACAGAAGTGATTACCATGAACGTTAGCTCAATTTTTTTTTCATATAACTGAGAATAGCCATGAAGTTTCAAGCATGGTTGAAATTGCAAAATTCAGCCTCTCATTTTACAACAGATCTTCTGCAGATGCACCATGACTCACACTCACGAGTTCACTGAACACAACAAAAATTTGAGGAGGATCAAAGTTTCACTTGTATGATGTTTAGGGAAAGACTGAGCTAAGAGCTCTTCACAAAACTAGGCAACTGGACAACAGTAAGCAAGTTTATTGTCCAAACATTTTAAAACTAAAAAATTTTAAGAGAATTAAACAGTTATATTCTTTGGAGCCATTGCTTTCTAAACGCAAGTCATGCCATGATGGTTCCTACTGCTCTGTCTGTGTATGAACACTACACAGCATGTATGAAAATGCCATTTCTATGGCATACCTTGCAGTTCTGTTAAAAATCACAGTGCAGATCTGGATAGTATGCAAATACTGAAAAGCTTTGGCTGTTCCTATTAATATAGTCAAACAAATTTGCTTTTAATGAGCGAAACCATCACTACAAAAACAGAGGCATCAACTAAGTAGGTACTCTGTATAAGACAAAAATTCCACTTCAAAAAGCACAACAATAGATGTCAATCTTTAAAAAGGCATCATATGGTAATTGCTACCCTTCTAGTTTTGAATGTAGTCCAGATACTCACTGAAGGGCTTTGACACACAGACTAATCTACGTTCTCTCCACCTGAATGATCTCACTTGGTTGTCTTCATTAAATGCCACCCAGTTGAGTTTTGTCATCAAAATTAAGAAATAACCTTTCAGCATTTTCAGAGGGGTTGAAGTTCATATTACTCTTTTTCAGTAGAAAATAATGAAACTATTGCTAAAGAAATATAGAATTATTTGCAGTATCAAGACCCTTAATGACTTCTTTTCTTACTTTTACAAAAAAGAAATGCTTAAAACACACATTGAAGAGATTGGATTGGTATAAACACCAGCAGTAACAGAGTGTTTTACATCAAGTTGTACTGGAGGCTTTCAAACTCCATTTAATCTTAAGAAAAATTTATTGCTATTGCAGGTTTCAATTATTGGCAACAAGGGTTTCTCAGCTAATGTTGACAGGGAAAATCCATTTTCAGTGCAATTATAAAAGTATTGGCAGAGACATGGGAGATTATGTGCCGTCACACATCTTGAAAAGGTGCTGAAAATGCTTTTGTTCCGTACATGGCAGGATCAAATAATTTTTTGTCTGTCTGCCCTCTGCTGCTCCTCTTACATCAGAGTAATTAGGATAAATGAACTCCCATTTGACCCTCTTCAATGCCTGTGGTGCACAAACCCAACCTATAAGATAACACAAGTGTTACACTTAATCCCCAGCTCAGCAGAGCACTTAAATGTATATTTTGAGACCCGATTTAAAGGTATGTTTAAAAAGAAACATTTCTTAATGGCACTGGTGAACTGGGGCCTTAACAGGCTTTCACGGTCATTGCTCGAGGAAACGATGAGTTAATGTAAATCTTTGGAGAGCAGCACTTCTTCCATGCCTCACACCAATAACACAGCTGTATTGCCCAGCGTGCACTGTCCCAGGACTCTCTACATCCAGATATTGCTCCATGGGGGCCTCTGCTCAATCACACACAATTGTTCCTCCTTTCTCTACTTCAAGGCTTCCCCGAGATCCTCATTTGGTGGTATCGACTGGGAAGCAGCTTACATGGATATTGTCCAGGATGGAAGCAACCAGTACACCACGGCATGGCGAGTTATGCAGAGCACTGCAGGGCCACACACGGAAGCAGGAAATCCTAAACACAAATCCAGACAAAATCCTCAAACCAAAAGCACTCTCCAGCAAACATCTTTTTCTTTGGAAAACTATTTTAATGTAGTCAACATCAGGATACCTCGTATAGTACAAGCGAACATTTTTATAAAGTCTGACACAAAATGGGAGTGCCAGTATTTATTTGCCAATTAAGACTGCCGCACTATTTGTCTCTATATAAAGCAGAACAGCTCATTCTGTGAGACTATCCATCTAGTTCAAGTAAGCTTGGGTGAAGAAACCTAGGCATTGGGATACCTTTAGATACCTTTAGATCGCACAGTAGGAAGGAAAGGACCAGTATTTTAGATATGCCAGTGTGGTTTCAGGAAAATCACTTTCACAGCCAATAGTTATCAGTATAGAAAAGCATTAAATGAAGTAAAGAGTCACTTAGGTAAATGTGTTATGAATTGGAATGTAACATTGCCTGATGACAATAGAATAAAAAATTAGACTATGAATGAAAACTTAAATTCAAATGTAATGGCTTTGAACTTTTTCTGTAGTGTCTCCAGTGCAAATTGGTTTTTAACCATAAATAAATGTTTATTGGATAAAGCCTGTAAGATTTTCTGGCAAAGACACATGGTCAGAGCTATAAATATGTGGGAAAATCTAATAGTTCAAATTTACTCCAAAGGTCATCTGGAGTATAAATGTATTCTCAGAAAAATTATGCAGAAATTTTATCATCCTCTTCTTCACATGGGCTGAGATTGCAGGAAATAAGTAAGTCCTCACAAAATATAACGACAGGAAGAGAAAAATGCCTGTGCTATGACTGAATCCAGTTTCTTCTAACAAATTATTATGTGCTCTGTGACATAAATTCCAACCATTAATCACTTCCATAGGCATGAAGCCAGAAGAATAGCACTGTTAAGACCGGTTTTAGCTAACCCCTGAAATATTTTACTCTTGAAAAGGTTGCCTTTTCTAGACAAAGGAGGTTTACATGCAGCTTGGCAAGAAGTTAATGTGAAAAGGAAAAGCCAAAACATAAAATCAACTTACAACTGCAAAGCTTCGACTTCTGAATGAAAGAGTTTCCACTGTTTCTTCATATGTTTTGCCTCCATATAAGCCAGGAAATGTATATAATCAGTGAGTTACAGTGCACAGATGTACTTAAGTCTTGTTAATGTGGGATGCAACTCCTCTATCATAAAAGGAAAATGCAAAGTCATTTCCCTCACTTACATCAATACTCGGGCCACAGGGAACATGCAAGAACTGTGCGTGTTTGCCAGATTAAAAGATAAGAATAATCATATACCAGGGAAGATACCAATGACTTTTCCTTTTTCTTTGCTTGCAGGTGGGCAAAAGGTCCCAGGAGAGCATGGGGAGTGTTTCCAGGACAGTTCTAAGAGATCCAGTTCACACTCTTGTCCATGGTGAATGGGAATAAGCTACACTTTGTGGGAGTACATATATGCTAATTAGCACCATTTCCTCTGCAATTATATTTTAATTAAACAATCTTGAACAGAAATCAGACTGATAGCAAGTCCCCCCAAAACAAGCACACAAAAAAGCCTCTGTCTCTTTAGCTGCAATGGCAGGGAGCTTTGATTCTCAGTCGTGGCTGTAAAATTGCAAGACAACACCATATAACAAAAGCCAAGAAAATTAGGATTTCCATATGTACATAAATTAAATAAAAACATGTGCATATACTTCCTATCCTCTTATGTCTCAATAACACTAACCAATGAGTTATTTGTAACATTCTTGACAGCAAGAGGCAATTTCATTTTCCCTTCTTCTTTTGTTCTATACTAAACATTTATTCCAGGAGTGGAGTTTTAAGTAGATATGGGCATGTAAGGTTTTACATAGAAAGCTGAGCATTATTTATCATCCATTTATAGAATTTTAACAGCTTCATGGTTCTTTTCCCCTTTTTGTCACCAATATTACACAGTTTTTTCACTCCTGTGTCCACAGAATTAAAACTAGTAAATGAAAAGAGAGTGGTACAAGGATGCTGAAGGTGGGCTGGGACTATGAAGCAGAGAGGAAAGTGTGCCTCTCTCACATGGATTTTCCCTCTCTCCAGATACCACAGTCTAGAGCAGTGATGCCATGATGGAGCACCAGCACTGCTAGTAGGTGCTGGGGACTCACCACCTACACCTCTGCTGAAGGCAGGAAAACAGCTGGAGACACGTGGGAAACTAGGCCTCTTCTGTATTCTCCACATTTTGGTGCTCTTCAATCTCTCCACTCCTTCAATCTCTCCAAACAAAGTTTGCAATAAAAGTTAGTAATAAGAAGAATGAAGTGGCAATGCACTTCTTGGGAAGAACCAAATGCTAAGTAACAAAGCAATGTACAAACATAGCATTACCACTGTTAATTTTTTTAATGTTGCCAGAGGTACAGTGGATGATTCCCTGTCCTTTGAGCGTGGAACCATGATATATCACAAAGTCTTGTATTAGCCTACTTTTTCATTTGTGTCACAAGAGTCATGTTGCTGAATTGGTAATAGACTTATCAGGTAAACAAATATTTACCTTTTTTGATATTTAAAATTAATGTTATTTTTAAATATCAATTTTAAAACATTTTACATTTGAAAGCAATACATATTTTGATACATAAACCTACTTTCTGTATTGTCAGAAACCTGATTGGGGTTTCCTTAATCAAGAGCTTTTCACATAAACACATATTAGTGTCACAGAAAAACACAGTCCCAGTGTTAATTTTTACTAATTAAAGTATGAGATTTATCCTTTTTTACTTCAGGATGGTGGAAACTGTGTCACATCAGTTGGATGGGACACAGTGGTACACATCTAGTGCTTAGGCCAATGTAACCTAAGAGATGAAACTGTAGTTTCACACAAAATAGAACTGTGCTAAAGTTAGTCTGTATATAGAAATACCATCAATAATACCATAAATGGTCTCTATATATTGGTAGATTGTTGAATTAAAACATGTATAAAATCACAAAAATGCAGCAATTTTACATTTGCTTTCTGTTCTGTGCAGAAGTAACAAACTTTGCAGATGCAGAATGTCAGTAAGCATCTGAAGGAAAAATCTGCATTTGTATTTTGAGAACTCGAAGGCATTTAACATGAGTTTTGTAATTTATTGCCATCATGGGAATCATAACTTTCAGGAAAGCCTGTGAGTTTCTCAAACTATATTCCCAGCATCAACCTATTTACAGGAAGAATTTCAATGAGAATTACAATTATATGTGGAGCTGATGAAAATCATCTTTTCCCACACTGGTGCTGCTAGAAACTGTCAATCAGTGCATATTTCAGTATTTTCTATCTTAATGAGATTCAGGAATGCATATACACTAATTGTTTCCAAAAAGTATTTTTAAAAAAGGGGAAAAAAAAAGAAACTGCTGAGTTTTATATATTTTTGTCACCCCACTGTTAGAATTTCATTGCTTACCTTAGTGTATTCATTTCTATGCAAAATTCAGCACAGCACAGCCAATTAAAAACATGAGCTGGTAAATACTTACGTTGCAAATTGGCCTCTGGAAAACTCTTGTCTACCGTCAGCCAGATCATCATAACAATTGCTGCAATTCTCTCCCAAGCAGAATGCCTATGTGCTCAAAGTTCTGCTCCAACACATTTCTCAGAAAAAAAGCTACAAAATATTTGGGTCATTTATGCAGTTACTGTATTGCTAGACTGCCTAGTAGACACAACAGTGTTCTCTAATATTGCCCTAAAATGCCATTAGCACAAACTTAAATTAGACGAATGATAACCTCTACTTCTTGGCAACACAGGATACAAAGAATGTTCAGGCAACATTTTCTAGCATTGCAATATTTACACCTTTTTTAATTAGAAAGACAAAACCATAATAAAGTCAGAAATTTTTGTTCCCCTTAAGCTCATCAATAAAATCATATCCATTTGAAAATGTTCCAGATGTGCATTTTAGATGGAGGAGCTCTGCTTGGGATTTATTCCCCAAAAATAATAAAATCTGACAGGACTGACACCTTCAGCTGCCTCTTAAGTGCTTCCACAGTGTAACCACAGCAGTGCAACCTCTCAGAAACATACAAATTTCACAGAAATGTGAAGAGAAAAGCCATGTGATTGTGAAGAAAGTTTAAGAGAGAATTCACCATCCAGATAACACCTAACTTCTGTCATCCATTCCACTCAGGACATAGATGCAGATACAGCAATTTTCAAAGTATTTTGAGAGTGAGTACATTTCTATCTCTGGGCAAAAGTCATAAGAAGCCCAATATGAAATATCATTCCAAATACATATTTCTGAGACTGGCAGAGAAATATTCAAACTTTTGGCACCAGAATGTGGCTGGGCACCAGCTGGTCCTGCCACATACATTGAGCCACACACTTTGCACCACGCACTTTTACATGGGTACCTGGTATGTAATTGAGCTCCAGCCTGCTGTGCAGGAAAAGTTATTTTATGATATTGTCCCAAGCCTTAACACTACCGAAGGACTGATTTATGCTCAGAGCAGCATTTGAGTGTGATATCCACGGAGGAAATAGTTGGGCTAAATGTTAACTAAAACTGTGACTCCATAATTAATGTTGGAATGCAGGCTGCCACCCAAAAAGGCAATTCCCTCCCTGCCACCAACCCTCATGTGCCCATCACCTTCCTCTAGTGAGCACAAACAGCAGCCCACACACAGTACAGCTCATACTGGCTATGATCTACACATTGAGTTATTCAGTATGGAGTTATACAAAAATATGGTTGTCTAGGAAAGTTTATCTTTGGAAATGTCCGCTCCTGAAGTTCTTCAGGATGAACTGCTGCACTTCCATCCACATTCCTTCTAACGTGTTCCTTCTAATATGCAGTTTTAAACAAATATTTGTCTAAAAATCAAACAAGCAAACCAATAAGGTCATAAGCCAGTCCCAAGTCTGTGCAAACTGCTAAAATTACTACTTAATGTTGACGATCAAAGCACGACTGTCAATCCTGCCTTTCCAGGAAGAACTTCTGGCTCAGGCAATCTCAAATACTGTCCTATTCCACACCCTCAAAAAAGTACCTAGATCTTCAAATCAATCCATGTAGCCAGCCATGTGAATTGCAAAGCATTCCAGAAAAACTGCATTATTGGGCAAGGGAGGTACATTCCTCCTGCTCTAATGCAGGAGACACATGCCAGGGAAGGAAGACTTCCACAGAGGAACTCTCCATGGACCTGGGAATTCAGAGTCTGCCTTGGCAGCCCTGGGAGTTAAAGCCCATACTGTGTGCACTTACTCATATTGAAGGAACAGATTCCGAGGTGTGGTGTAGGGCATTTGAATTTTTTTTTCCCCTTAATTTGTGAGAGAAGCTTACTCTGAGTTTGGGGCCTTTTTGGGGCATATTACCTGAAATTACTTACATCCCAGCCATGTAAAATCAGATATCTCAGTCTTGCTTTATACTAAGGCAGAGGAGTCCTCAGACTGAGATCCAGTACTTAGAAAATACCTTGGAAGTGCTGCTCCAGAAACCACTTGACGTATTTCTCTCTCCTTTTTACAGTTACTCTTGAAAAAGGAGAAATTAATGTTTGACTATAAAGGGAGACGTTCCCCAAAACTCATAAAGTTGGAAGTCTCATAAATAACTGTAATTATGTTAATACTTCGTCACATCTGTTGCTCTCTTCAGAGGCCTCACATAGATGATTAAGCAGAATCTTGCCCCAGCTGTGACTTTCAGCAAAGTGGTAGCATCTAAAACATGCTAACTTTGGACATAGTGTTTCAAAGGAACTGCAGAACAGTTGGTGAACAATTATGGGTTTTGGCCTGTAATCAAGAAAACACCATTAAAAGGGTTCAATTGCAATTACAATAATTTTCCTGGCAGGTAATAATGAATGTGTTTAATATTTTAGTGGAAATATTAGTTTTCTAATTAGATTAGATGTCTAACACCAAGTATTAGATTTAAAGAATCAATCACTTTAATGGCTGACTCATTAAGATACAGAGTCAGCTATCTATGAAAATAATTTTAAAATCTATTTTTCTCAGGCAAGGATCTCTAAAAACAAAAGCAGTATTGAATAACTCAATTAGGATGCAAACAAATGCAGGTGTACTCCAAATGATGCATGCTACAGAACGGTCAATAAGATCTCACACAGATGACAGTAGGCCAAGTTTAGTGATTTACAGTAAAAATTTACCTGGTCACTCAATTTCTTAGCATAATTACCACTACTACATAATTCTGGTTGCCCTTCTGCATACTCAATATTAACTATCTCTGAAACAAGCTTAAATGCAAACACTGCTGTTAAAACAGTCCTTTAAATTTAATCAGTGGATTTGACCTATCAATTCGATATGACTGTGCTTTCCTGGAAAGCAAAAGGTTATGTCTCAACATGGACTCTCCCTTTTCCTTTGCTTATGTAATTTAGATGCCTTGCTCTTCAGAGGGCAAGAGCTCAAGCAGAGCCAGTGTCTGAGCAGAGAACCTTTTCACAAGAGCAAGACAGGACCCATGTGCTACAGCCTGCTCAGCCAGCACATGTCCTAAAGCTCACTGTTATTCCTAGCGTGGATATTCTGATCCCAAGCAGCAGTGGGCAACCAGCCACCATCAGAGATTACAGTGAGGGTGGTGAAACACTGGCACAGGTTGCCCAGAGAGATGGTAGATGCTCTATCCCTGGAAACATTCAGGGTCAGTGTGGATGTGGCTTTGAGCAACCTGGTCTATTTGAAGTTGTCCCTGCTCATTGCAGGCGGTTGGACTAGATGCCTTTAAAGGTCCCTTCCAACCCAAACTATTGCATGATGAATCTGTGTTTTGTAGAGGTAATGTCACTAACAGCAGTCCTTGTAGTCAAAATCCTTGTAGTCAAAACCTCTGGCGTTCAACATGCAGTGAAACACATAATTCATCCTTTTTAAATGAACAGAGATTGCTGAGCTGCTTTGTTGCTGCAGGAGAAGTGATGATTCTGCTTTTTAAGGCACAGCATTAACTTGTGGCATTCATACATCTCAATTCTAAAAGCATTGGAAACAGCTAACCCACATTCCACCAGAAAAAAAAAAAAGAAAAAAAAAAAAAAGAGCAGTTGCAGTTTTCACAGGAAGTTAGGTTTTTCCAAACATTTTCAACACAGGTGATGCAGACAACAGTGCTGGAAAAATCCTGAATACAACAAAGGTGATTGTCCAGCCCATAGTCTCTGTAAAGGTACCACACACCAATTAATACTACTCCTTAATACTATTCCTTGTCAAAGGAAAATCAAGTTTTAAAAGCAACATCTAGCCAAAAATTCGGTTGTGATTATCCAAATCTCTGGCTGACTACTGAACCACTGTTCTTCCTGCTAGTATCTGAGAATGTCAAGATTACACGAGATTCACTGGTGTTTTAAAACTGCTATTTAAATATTAACCCTAGGAAACGCTCAGTTGAGAGATCTGTCTTCAACTCTTTTCTCTCTTGCTGGACCAAGTGTAGCATTTAGGGAGCTGTGGCAGTCTTTTCTCGCTGCTGTACCAGAGAGGCACCTTGAAGCAGCGTGGAAGTGCTTTGCTGTCAGGAGCCATGAGCTTTGTTTCTGCCTTATGCAAAGTGAGCAGCTTTGTGAGCACACATCTCCTGAGACTTAACGCTGAGGCAGCTGACTTCAGACAACTAAATAATTAACCTTGTGAATAAGCAAAGGATTTGCCGCTGACCCACTTCCCAAACAGCCTGCATGAGGCTGACAACGCTCTTGTTCCATCAGCACCAGAACAAACATCTCACACCACTTTTGTCCTTCCCTCCATATTTTTCAATGCTGTGAAGCTCCGGGAGGTGTCTTGAAAGCCACTCAGCTGTGGAAAAAAGGTGTGGGAAAACTAAGGGCTGCTCAGTGCTTTATGGACTAAAGGCCCCTTGGTGCCCTTGGTATTTTTCTCTGAATATAGTGAAAGACACCGAATAGCTCAAGTTTCTTGTCCCAGCCCCTGTGCAGGACACTGCAGGAGCTGCATCCAGCCTCTGCACATTGGGGCCAACATGTGTGTGATGGCAGCATGAGGAGAAGAGGTGATTTCAGCCATGCCTTGTGTCTTTGAAGCCCCTCTAGACAAAACCTGGGTGCAAGCAGCTCCTGAGGGTGAAGTGTGTCCTCCTCTCCTCCTAGCTCTGTTAGCACCAATGTGCTCCCAAAATAAAGAGGGCCATACTCTCTGTGGGTACTTCTGTGCTAATAAAGCTCTCCCAGCAGAGACAAGATTACATGGCCATCAAAGCAGGTTTTCTGACTTGGTTGTATGAATGAGCCTACACAAACACATCTGTTCTTTCACAGAAACAATCAATGCCTTCAGGTTTTTTTGCCAGCTCGTCCTCCGTCTTTCCTGCCCTTACTATGTGCCCATCCCAGCCATGATATATGTTCCACATATGCAGGGTGCCGTTGCTTAAGCACTGGAATCTGGTGCCTTTTAGGATGCTCCAAGATACCCAAGGTATTGCTTGGCTTTGCAGATAGAGAATTTAAAGCTCAGTGCCGTGACAGGGGAGCAAATGGAATTGACATTGATACCCTGAGGGCCTTAAAATGGCACCAGACATTTAAGTGTAGGTATCTGCATGCCACCCTTATTTCCACTGACAGTAATGGTTGCATAAGCACTTCGTACACATGTAGACACCTATTTACAGACACCTAAGTGCAGTTGTTTTCAACTAGAGCTGAATCCTGCTCTTCAATCTCTGCACAGTAGACCTGAACAAGCACTGAAAAGCCACTGCTATTCTAAATATTTGGGGTTTTTCCCTCCTTTATCAGCATACATACTATTAATGTTGTTACACATGGAAGATCTTATCCTGATTGGATTAAACTAGACACTCAAACAGAAATAAGCATATCTGACCTCAAATTTTCAAAATACTGGGAAATCAAAGGTCCATAATTAAAAGTGATCATAACAAAATAAGTTCAAATGTTGAGATAAACTAAGTTACATGAGTACAACCAGGTTTTAGATGACAGAATGACTAGCCCTTACAGGTGATGTAGGTTGTTCAGTGAGGACGACTGAAGACAATTAAAGCAGATTGGGATTTTTACAGAAGGAGTAGTTAAGGGTTTTATAAACAGACTCCATATTGCACTCCAATATTCAAGCAGCTCTTACTGCTAAACTGAAGCTGAACAAAAAAATAGCAAACTTGAAGCAGAGTATGCTTTGATGTTTTGTTCAGTGAAACAAATTCAAGAATGACCCGCATTCTATTTCACAAGGCAGTGCAGTTATTAAATTGGTTTAGTTTGTAACATTACCTCCATGAAAAAGAAAAAAACTCCTTACTAAAGAAAGGAAAAATTGCCTATATCTGGGCTGTCAGTGTAGCATTCCATGTTTTCCTAGGATTCAGTCTAACACATGGAATAAAATGATAATGCTCTTTTTTAAAACTTCAGCAGCTACTGAAATAAAAAAGGTGTGATTGTAAGCAAAGACAGATTCCAGATTGATCCTGACCTTAAAATACAAAATCCCTCATCTTGTTGAAATAAGATGGCACTCTTGAAAGATATGAGACTTGTATAATGGGCAACCACCTTGAAAGAAGACTTTTAATGCTAGAATTAATTTATTAACTACCAGTTACTATTCTATTAACTGCAGAGATATATTTATCCTGAAGTCCTGTTTTCAAAAGGAAACATACCCTGAGCCCATTCAAACTGTCTCACCCTATTACATGAATCAAACCAACATGTCTGTTCAAGAGCTGTTCACAATCCTTCCAATAAAGGTTCAGGCTTCCACATTGTGCTCTCTGGCAGGTAAGCTTGTAACTCCTGCACTGATGGACTACTGCCTAGTCCCACCAGATAGTTCTTTTCCTAGGCACAACCCATTTCTTATTGTATCCAAACCTCCACTGAGAATAAGACCCAAAACTTAACCTGGAATATTTATCGATAATGCACATGGTTAAAAAA
>VZRL01006115.1:779504-867379 GCA_013397895.1 Origma solitaria | reverse complement strand
AAAAAAAAAAAAAAAGGCTAATTGAGTTACAATAGGGTGAGGTGTAATGAAAATAAATATATAATGAAATGGGATCTAATAGGAAAAAGAATATTAGGCCTATCATTAGGCAAAGATGTGGGCTTTAGGAAACCAAAGGAACATTGAGAGAAGTTTGTCGTCCTGGAATAGCTTGGCTTTGTGACCTGCTTGCTAAAGAGTAGAGTCTTTCTCATTAAACTGTAAGTACTAAAGAAGATAAACTCTCTTCCCTTGATCAGTGGATTTGAAAATTCACCATCAGGGATTTTACAGCAACACATGGCACATCTGTCTCTGAGCTTCCTTGTTATTTTCCTGCCCTATAAGAACATCATGATGGTTTCGCATCTACATACTGTACACATTGAAATATAATTTGGAATAACTTTACAATTATGTGATTGCCTCCAGTTCCCATGGAAAACTTTGTATTTTTGCGTTTGAGGACAATTTCGCAGTAACTCATGGAATTGTGGAATGGTTTCGGTTGGAAGGACTTTAAAGATCGTCTAGTTCCAATCCTCCTGCCATGGGCAGTAACACCTTCTACTACACCAGATTGCTCAAAGCCCCATCCAACCTGGCCTTGAAGAATTCCAGGGGTGGGACATCCACAGCTTCTCTGGGCAACCTGTTCCAGTGCCTTACTACCCTCACAGAAAAAAATTTCTAATATCTAATCTAAAACTACTCTCTTTCATTTCAAAGCCATCACACCTGTATTACACGCCCTTGTAAAAAAAGTCTGTCTCCAGCCCTCCTGTAGGCCCTCCTCAGATACTGGAAAGCGGCTACAACTCGCATTTCTTCAAATTATGATTCCTCAGGATCCCACAATTAAATGATCCCTTTAACTTAACTAGCCAGCTATTTTGGAACTGAGAGACCAAAGTTCACCTGGGGATAAATTAATGGTTAATGGCCATGTGGATGCACCTACATAATCAAACTTCTCTGTTTTCCCACATTGCTTTGCATCCACACATGCTGAGCCTTCCTGAGCACAAATTGCCTGGAAGTTACCTCCTTGTGGAAAGGCTGGCATGCAGCCACGGGGCCCCATGTGTGACTCTGCACTCCTGGAACTACACTCCAGCAACACTACAGCGGTTGTGTCTTCTGCATTTGTAGGGAGCCATGCAGAGGTCATGGACTTCGCAGTCTGGGAAGAGGAGACCATTTAGTCGTGCCTCAACAACAGCCGTGATGATGTGAAGATACGCAGATGTATATCAAAGCCATGCTGAGAGGGGTCACTCTGGGAACACTGCTCAAAGCTAACGAAGGGCCTCTGGCACAATGATTTAAAAACAAACCCCTAGAAAGAAGCAGAATCCTGGCAATGCTCCAAGTACCTTTCCCAAGTACCTCTGAGCAACAGATGGACTTTTTCCAGCAAAGCCACCGATTATGTGTAACGCAGACAAAAGGCACAGAGGAGTTCATGGTCCTTAACCAGGCCTCTAGTGACAGCGAGCTTCCTTTCCCCATACCAGAGCCCAGAGCAGAACCTGGGAGAACAGAAAGCTCTTTCACCCCTGCACGCACACACACGGAGTGGGAGCGTCTAGCCAGGCCTAAGCGAGTCACTGTGGGACTGCCGTGGTTTCAAATAAAAATAGTGTGATGGAGGTATGTTTATGAAAACATCAAATACAGAAAAGAAAGGCAATGTAAAACACACTTTCCTTTCTATAAGGCATATTTAGCATTTTACAAGGTATACTTTCCCAAGTGAGGAATGGAAAATTGCAAAGACATCGAAAGCACTCAGCCAGACTCAGCGTCATTAAATGTTCATTCAGTACAGTCACTCCAAAGAACTGCACAGCACAGTGCATTCTGTATGTGCCTGCAAGTAACAAGAAAGACCTTAAGACAAGAATGATACTCTCTTTTGGCATGAAAATTGCAGCCTTTATCAATATCACAGACGTAAATAATTTTCCATTCCCATCTGCAGCAACTTTGGCAGACTGTGCTTCTCAGTGGCATCACTGGGTGACTTTGCTGCTTTGTCTCTTGCCTTGCCAAATAAGCTCATTGCTAATTCTTGGTGGCTTACATCAGACCAACCTCCTTCACACAGGAGGTGGGTGCGTCAGAGTGCAGAGGCTCGCATGCCTGTTTCCTGCCATCTCCTATATCCCAGCCTGTGCCTAAACCCTGGGCTAACTATTCCACAGCTTTACCCTGCTTACTCTTACAATTAAATGTACTCAAGTTTTCATCCTGAATCTTCCTTACTGCAGTTTAAGATATGCTACCTCTTATGTGACACCTTCTTCACAGCTGGAGGACTGCAACAGCCTTACAAAAATATTTGAAGGCTACTACGATGTCTGTCCTTCCATCATGTCAAGCCTCAAACTATTTGCAGGAGTCGACTCTGCAGCAATGCTCTGGAATTTTCAGTCTCTCATACAGAATGCCTCTAAGAGGCATTTTAAAGAAAACAGCACCACATGTATTAGGAGAAGGCAACACCAGATGCTTGACCAGGACTCTAAATGCTTCTTCTAAATGCATCAGTGTTGTTCTTCTGCAGAGGCGGATGCAAGAAAGCAGACAGCGTAACTGTTTCAAAACAGTTACTATTCAGCAATGCAAACAAATTCAGGATTTAAACTGAAAAAGCCTGCTCTGCAGCAACTAAAAATGCAAAATGATGATAGGAAAGTCATAAATACTTCCCAGAATATAAAGTCATGTTCGTAATTCTTGTCTCTGCACGTGAAATGTAGTATCTTAAGTTAACTCAGTAGAAAAACTGCTTAAGATTATTTCATCACATCATAGAATTGACTTACTTCTTCCTTGAGAAGCTGAATACAGTTCAGACCACTATTTTCCAGTTTTTAAAAGCACTTCTAGTCTAATCTATTACATATATTTCTAAAGTGTCCATCGCTTCAGTTTCTTGGCACACTTTAGATAATATTCACAAGTTTAAAAAGTAACCTACTGCGCTCCCCCTATCTATATCCCAAAATCTCAGCTTTTGTGATTCCTCAATGTGAGCTGCAATCGGGTCCGACTGCACCAAGGGCTTTGAGACGCCTGAGGAACGCTGGGCATCTTTGCTTTCTGTTCAATTACACTGAGTTTGAATGACGGGACACGAAACTAGGAGAATGCCGTGGTAAAACTCTGCTTTTCACTCAAGGTTTCTAGAAGTGAAGCTTATCTCTACGGGATACACACCGACGGCAGCCTGAGCCCGACGCCGCTTCCGTCAGCTGCCGCTGAGTGCGGGTACGTGTCTGCCGCTGGAGCACAGCCCGGAGAGCGAGCAGAGGCGAGCCAAAGGTGAAAGGCAGCCAAAGGGCTGGGCTCTTTCAGTCCCGGGAACTTCTCTCCCCACCCTTCAGAGCCATCTCGGGCGCAGGCAGCACACCGCGGCCCGGACAAGGGCAGCCCCGCGATCGATGCGCTCGGCCGCTCGGCGGCGCGCCCTGCGCTCCGGCCGCGCCCCCCGGAAGCGGAGAGCGGCGGCGGCCATGGCGGCGGAGCAGCGTTACCCGCGGAGCTCCATCGAGGATGACTTCAACTATGGCAGCAGCGTGGCGTCGGCCAGCGTCTACATCCGCATGGGTAGGGACTGCGGATGGGTGGGAGAGCGGCACGGCCCCCCTTCAGCTCCCCCAGCGCTTGCGGAGAGGTCCCCTTGCCCCCACTGTCGCGGCTGTCAGGGTGTGCCGTGCTTCCCGCTCCCAGCGGGTGCCACTGTGATACCCCCTGGCCTTGAGCAGAACCGTTCCGCGTTCTGCGCTGTGTTTTAACCTGGGTAAAGGCTGTGAGTGCGGAGCCAGGGCGCTGCTTAGCCCAGGCTAGGCATCAAGGGTGAGGGGCCGCGGCCGGCGAAACGTTTGTCGTTTAACCGTGAAGGGGGTGGGTCTTCTGAGAAGGGTTACCCTGTGTACCCGTACCCGGTGTAGAGTCAGACTTGATTTTCTCCAAGGTGATGAATATTGAACCCAGACATGGTAGATGAGATGCACAGTCCCTGCGGAGACGCACCTCCCTGCAGGTGTTCAAGGAAAGCCTGGACGTGACAGCTGGTGCCATGGTCTGTGTGACACCGTGGTTTTCGGTCATAGGTTGGACTCGATGATCTCAGAGGTCTTTTCCAATCTTATTAATTCTGTGATTCTCAAACACTAGCATTAGTGGCTGCAATTACAGAAGTTTAACCATGAGACTGAAGGATTTGAATTTCTCCTGTGAGGTGTAAAAATTATTGTCTCTTCTGCTGAAGCATTTGGCGTGCTAAGAGGTCATACTAATGCCTTTGACATCCTGCTTTGCTGTTCATGTGCAGGTCTCAACTGCACTGAATACTCTCATAGAATGTCACTCATCAGTAATCCTTGATAAAATAGTGTTACCAGATGCATTTTGGAATAAAAACGGCTGTGTGCTGTGAAATTTTTATTGCCTGTTTCTGATAATCAGGAGACCTCTTCCTATTAAAATACAGTTTTTACCTCGTTTGAAAAATAAAGGGTGCCACAGGAGGAATGAAACAGATGATGCCGGCAGCAAAATTGCTGATACATGTAGTAATACAGGGAGAAGGCTTTGCAAGCTAGGAGGCTACTTCTGCATTTGGTCAGTTTATTACAACAAAGTATGCCCCAGTCCCTCATGGCTTACTAGTGTACTTTACCTGCTGCAAGCAGATAATTCAGTTTCTCATGGTATGTGCTTTTAAACTTGTTTAAGGCTATGCTATTAATGACTGAATTTTTTTCCCCTATGAGCTTATTCTTCCTTCCACAGCATTTTGCCTAATAGACTAGGTCTCCTTTCGTTCAGAGCAGGGACCTTCCGTGTGATATATCTGTATGTCCTGAACTACACTTTGCTTTCCATAATTCTAGAATTAAGAAGACTGTTTATTCTAGGATTTATTTTTTCCAGCAGTCTGTGCCTGTGGATAACCATTCAGTACAATGCAAGCTGTAAATTATGATAGATGATATTTAATATAATGGAAGGGCAATAAAATAGTTATTAATGTAAAAACTTTTCCTTTTTAAACTTTTATGGCTGTTTCTGCCTTCCACATTAATCCTGTGTCATTTAGGTCCATTAGGCACCAGTAACATGATGGAGAAGGTATTTTGTTAGTATAGTGAGAATGGGTGTACACTGGTCTTAAACTACTCCAAAGTAAATTCCTTGCAAATGTTTTGTATATTTCTTTTGTCATCATTGTTATTGGTTAAATAATGATGTCCAAGAATAAATGTAGTTTTGCTGTAATACTGTGTCAATTTTTTTAAAGTAAAGTGGCTTTTTACAACTTTGCTCTGTGCTTTTTCACTATGCCTTTATAATGGTTCCTTATGAAAGTGAAACCTTGTATCTGATTTACGGTTGAACTTTGTAAGTCAAAAATTATTTCACTTTTACTTTCCTTATTCTAGCATTTCTACGAAAAGTCTACAGCATTCTTTCTATTCAAGTTCTATTGACCACAGTCACATCTGCAATCTTCCTATACTCTACTGGAGTGCAGGCATTTGTTCATGAGAGGTAAATACTAAGCTGAAATGCAGCTGTTTAGCATGTGTTAAGTATCATTTATGTAGCTTGTTGCTACACTTCAGTCTTCCTAATCCTTTTTATAACCTGTGTTTTGATTCTGCAATAGATATTTTGTAACTTGCTTAGGGAGTAAATTTTCTTCTCTGACATTTTTCTCCATGGGTTGCTATGAAAACTACTATTATTATCATTGGTGTTGTGGTTTATTTTAATCAGTGCTTTATTAATAGTGCTTATTTTAATATTTATGCTTGCAAACTTTTACATCAGTTGCAGAACATCTCAGTTACTGACACTTCTTGTTTTACAGTCTAAGTACTTTTAGAATCTCTTTGGAATGCTGTAGTATATAGGTGCCTGTTCCAAAAAGCAGAATCATGTCTTATTCCTCTTCCTCCCTCTTCCATCTTCTTTTTCGCCTTACACCCTCCGCTGCCCAAAAAACTTAGTCTGCTTAAATTCCTGTGGGCTTACTTCTTTTTGCCTCTCAGATTTTCATGATAAAACAAGAAGTCTCAGAATCCAAACTGTGGTGAACATGCCAGGGAAAAGAACAACTGGGAAAGGGGGAGAGCATTGAGTCTAGTTTCTGTTTTCCTCCAAGTGCACTTGTTTACTTTCACTTCAAAGCCCAAATAAAAAAAGGAGGGTCAAACACTGCATGAAAGTTTCAGTTTCTGTATAAGCCATGGTGTATACAACAGAGGGTGTAAAACTACAGTTTTCTACTTAAATCTGATAATTTAAAATTGTCCTGCTCACTTAGAACTGTTGTGATTTTGTGTTTGATATTGGTCCCATTTTTTCTTGGAGGGCTACTTGAATGAATTAGCAATACTTACTGATCAGTGCTGATTTTTGATGGTGCTGTTAGTGCCCATGTTTGTTGCATTCAGGTGCTTATGAAAAATAGTTCTCTGAATGTGGAGTTCACAACAGGCAAAATACTACATACACTTTAATACTGTTACTTTGTACAGATGGATTTTCTTCTTTGTATGTGTTCATTTCCAGGTAACAGATTCCTGAGCAATCTTTAGCTTTAGTATGAAGAAACTGCCTTTACTTTTGATCGTACTATTTTTAACTGATTATCTGTAGTAGTATGTTTTAGAACAGTCTTATTGTAAACTTGCATTACATTTACATTGGATACCTTTTTCTAGATGATCATTTAAAAGCTTGGGTTTATAGAAACTGTTTTATAGTCTTCCAGATATTGAAGTTTGATTGTTTTTTTTTTAATATGGAATTTTACAGGCCTGCCTTGCTTTTGGTATCTGCCTTTGGATCTCTGGCTGTAATCGTGGCACTGACCCTCTATAGACACCAACACCCTGTTAATTTATACCTGCTGTTTGGATTTGTAAGTGTTTAATTCAATTTAATTACTAATTGATTAATTAATTCAATTTAATAGTTCATAGAATATCTTGCATTGTAATTAATTCCTTCAAACTAGGGGTATGTAATTTGTTTTTCTTTTATTCCTTGAAAGACATCCTATATATTTATGAAGGTCTGAGTTACTCTTTGGAGATTCTGTCCACAGGTTGTTCCTAGGTGATAGCCACTTCAGGTTTCTTTCACCATCTTTTTAGACAGAGTATTAGAACTTGGGAGTCAGTTTGAGGAAGGGTTTTTGTGTGTGTATAGAAATCTATCTGCTCTCATTGTTCTATTGAAGTCAGGGATTTTTTCTATGGAACTGCTCAGTAGGAAAGGAGGAGGCATTCCTGTTACCTAAATTGTTTAATGGGTGACCTCCAGCAAAAACCCAAACCAGACATATGTGTTTATTTCTTCAATTGTCTTTTTGATGCTAAATTCTGAGCATGTTTCCAGCACAGGCAGGTCAGTCAGAGCTGTCGTCAAATTTCAGTCTTCTGCCTGATGTGAATATGTAGATCCAGGCTAATAGTTGCTCTTGGATATTTTGGATTATGTAGCAAATCAGTCTTCTGAAAAGAAGTAACAGTAGCTCAATTAGAATGTGATGCTTTAAGAGTTGCCTGAATTATATTGGTGATAAAACAGGAAGACAGCTTTGCTGTGTAAGTAAACAGATTGTTTAAAGGGTAAGTATGGAAAGGAAGCTGATGCAGACACTGTGTTAGCTGTCTAACAAGATATTAAAAGTGTATTAATTTTATAGCCCCTCGAATAGTTTGTAAGAAGTAATATTAATGCTGTGCACTTATACTAGAAAATGTAAATGGCATTTTCCTATAGGGGAAGTCTCTCACTCATTTTCACTTTGTATTGTACTCTTTTTATGTCATCTTCCAGTATAATTGCCATTTTCTTGTTGAAAATTAAACACGTTTTCATATAAAAATATTTAACAGGAGACCTAATGTAAGACATGGTGGGATTATGTAGCAGAATGGGAGTCACTGCATATGAAACCTCCATGTAAGTGTTTTATGGTTTGATTTTTTTTTTTACCCTTCTAATTCTTTGGTTTTGCTTTTTGTAGACACTACTGGAAGCACTGACAGTTGCCATTACAGGTAAATAGTAGCCATCCTATTGTCTGACTCCATAAAGAACTTGGAAAAGGAATCCATTATGTTGTACTAATTGCTATAAGGGTTTTCTAAATGTGACTAAAATGATAATGAATCCTGTTTGAAAGTTTTAATGACAGTGATAGGAGTTTGGCAAAAAACAGGGAATCAAGGGAGAAAACTGGATTCTGATTCAGAAATGCAACTCTATAAACTTGAAGTGAGAAATTAGTAGGGGAATCCATTCTTTCAATATAGCTAAAAATGATCTTTTTTGTAAGGCAGCTCTCAGCAGAGCTGATCTTCAAGTTGAAATATTACTATCTGCCCCCTCAATTTCCCCGAAGGGAATCTGAGTTTGGAGAGTTCTGTACTGAATTCATGGTCAGGGTTGAAATGAGGCAGTGTGCAGTCAAGTCATGGCATCAACTTGAACTATAGCTTCCAGCATAAGATGGAACCTCTTCACTGTGACTTATGGTCTCCTGACTTGAGGAAAGAAAAGATTAAGGAGGAAGGAGGGGAAGAATAAGGTTGCACTTGTTTCTGCTATCTTTCCCCTCCCGTCCCCTAAGCAAAACTTTGAGTTTTTATAGGGGATTGTTTTATTTTCCCCTTGTTTTAGTATCATGAAAAATTCAGGTATTTTTTTCCTTAAGATTTCTGTTATCTATACTTAAAATATTTTTTGTTTGTTTTGTTGGTGTTTTTATAATTGTGAGTTTCAGAAGCTACAGCTAAAAAGTAACTGTCAAACTTAGTGTGGGGTCCCTGTGTTCTATGATCATAAATTTGAAATGCAAAGACAGGCTCAGACATAATTTACTTGATTTTATTCACAGTTAAGATTTCTTTTTCCTGTCTGTGAAAGTTTAAATGTCTGTTTGCTCAAAAGATAACTCAGCAAATACATAGTGTAGTGTTCTTTAATTGACAGATTATTTTTCTGTTTACAGTGAGTTTCTATGATGTCTCCGTTGTCTTGCAAGCCTTTATTCTTACTACTGCTGTATTTCTTGGATTAACTGCGTATACCTTGCAGTCAAAGAGAGACTTCAGCAAGTTTGGAGCAGGGTATGTTGTAATATTGATGATTTGTAGAAATTTTGGGTTTTAGTTAAGGTGTTTTTTTACCTTCTTAAAGCAACTTTGCAGGTATGATAAGGAATACAGGTCAACAGAACCTGCTTCAAAGGTATGGTGAGGGTTATTTATTTTAAATTATTTATTTTACCCAGTTCTGATCTCTTGGTAAATTTTTTTCAGTGATTATGAGTCTCAAAACAATTAGAAAACTAGTTTACCTGGATTTTTCACTGAGAAAGAAGGCAGTTGTTTCAAATATTTTAAAACATTAAAGTTAGAACATAACTTTTGACAGCTTTATAAAACTTCTGCTGACACCAGTGAACAGTTGGCATCCAGGAATTACAGACATTTACTTGCCAAATATATTGTGAAGAGGTTTTATAAGAAGGGAGGATATTTTAAGTCTAAAAGAAAGTATATTGTTGGTCACAGTTTAATTTTTTTTCTTTCAGCCTCTTCGCTTGTTTGTGGATTTTAATCTTCTCAGGTTTCTTGAGGGTAAGATACCTTGTATTCACAGTTAAAAGATATTCATAGAATCACAGAATGTTGTGGGTTTGGAGAGAACTTAAAGACCATCTAGTTCTGACCCCCCTGCCATGGGCAGGGACACCTTGCAGTAAGACCAGAACCTGACCTTTTCCTAACTTTTATTGTAACTAAAAGGTTTGGGTCAGTGCAATATAGCTTAATGAAACAAAATTCCTAGCCAGATCCGTAACTGTTCTAGATCACGCTGGTGATCTTTCAACCACACATTTTCAATTTAGATTTTTGTTGGGTGCTGTTCTGGCCAACATAAAAGGGGTATTTGGGTTGATTGACAAAATTTGTCAGTTGAGATCCACTACTTGATTAAGAGAATGTGAAGGAGATTTGGGATTTAATCGTATTTTGGTTTTCTAGTTGTTCTGCTGTTAATATTCTGGAGACCAGGGCTTCCTCCCTCTAAGGTGGAGGCACTTTTACTCAGTAGAGATTGTCTGACTGAATGGAATAAGAACATTGAAATGTCATCATAATATGGTGGTTTTGTGTATATAACAGTAGAAAGACTGTGTTTTAAATGTGGCATATCATTATGCAGGGATTTTATTATTTAAAAAAAAAAAGAAATTCACAAGTATCTTTTTCATGTTTTGTCTGTCTCCAGCTGTTTTTCTATAGTGAGACAATAGAGGTGGTGTTTGCTGCTGCTGGAGCTCTTCTGTTCTGTGGATTTATTATTTATGACACTCATTTGCTGATGCACAAATTGTCCCCTGAAGAGTATGTACTGGCTGCAATCAATCTCTACTTGGACATCATCAATCTGTTCTTACACCTGCTGCGTGTACTGGAGGCATTTAATAAAAAATAGTCAAAAGTGGTGTGGTTTGTGATTGAAGATAAGCATTTGGATGATCTGCAAACTCAGTAGTTCTGCCTTCTAAGGACTGAATCTTTATTACATTTGCATTCCATTGATATTGATCCCTGCTTAGGGAAAAAAAGGCTTTTTACATAGCTACAGTTCTTTTCCAGACCATGTATTTTATGTAGTTAACATGCTGTCATCATTACAGTCACTTTTTTAATCACTTGAATTGCAATTGACATAATTAATAATTGAAAATTTGCCAACTCCTGATTGCTCCAGAGTAACCTTCCCTGCTGTTCTGTAGCTGCTGAAAATGTCTCCTTTGGGACTATCGTGCGTTTATTTACCACATAAGGGTAGCATGATTTTATCATTGTGCAATGTTTTACTAGGCTGAATTATTTTCCAGTTTTTGTTTCGTAAAATGGAACACTGTCTGTGACAGAGATACTCTGTCCTAGTTAAGGGCTGTCACTATCAAAGCTGTGAGGGTGTTAATTAAAGGGAGTGTTCTTCATTTTAGTATTATTTATTGCCTGTCTTTCAGTGTTCTGAAAAATCATGTGGAAATTGATTCTGGCATTTTATCAAATTGTGTATATTAAGGTTCATTGTGTGTCAATAAAAATTGGAAAACGTTAAGTCTGTTCTTGGAGCTGAGCCTGGGGAGCTTCAGGGTACTGAGAATGAACGCTGCACACCGGTGTTGGCAGGGTAGAGGTGCTGCGGCTGTGGCTGCTTCCCACGCTCTGAGGGATGCTGGAGGGACAGGAGCGTAAAACCGATTCGGAGATGCTTTCTTACTGCCTGTTCAGCGCGGGATTCACTGCTCGCTTCTCCTGCCGCTGCGCGCTCGCTCGGAGAGTTACGGCAGGCCCGGCGGCCCCCGCGGGAGGCTGGGCTCCGGAGCTCGCGCATGCGCGGCAGGCTAGCGGCGTGTGGGGGAGTGTGCGCGGCGGCCTCGTGCGCGGCCGGTGAGCGGAGCGCGGCCCCGTGTGCGCGCGGCCCCGNAGGCTAGCGGCGTGTGGGGGAGTGTGCGCGGCGGCCTCGTGCGCGGCCGGTGAGCGGCGCGCGGCCCCGTGTGCGCGCGGCCCCGTGTGCGCGCGGCCCCGTGTGCGCGCGGCCCCGTGTGCGCGCGGCCCACCCTCACCGCTCCCGCTTCCTTCCCTGCAGGACATGGCGAAGAGCCTGAGGAGCAAATGGAGGAGGAAGATGCGGGCGGAGAAGAGGAAGAAGAACGCGCCTAAGGAGCTGGAGAGGCTGAAGAAGATCCTGGGAGCCAAAGCGGATGTCATCATGGAGGAGGTCAAGGAGGTGGCGACCGTGCTGCCCCCCGAGAAAGTCCTGGAGCAGAAAGGTGGGTTGGGCTCTGGCTGGCTTTTCCTGCTTTAGTGGCCCAGGTGCAGGGAGGTCCTGCACGCATCCTGTGACTTTCACTGCCGGGATCAGCTGTGTGCTTATTACAGGTTGAGAACAGTGAGTCGGAAAGCTTCTAAAGCTAAAACTCCGAGTCTGGTCATTTCACAACACTGGCATCCATATTGCATGCAGTTACTTGTGGAACAAGGTTATTAACGTTTGGGTTTTAGTGTGTAAAGTATGTAACGTATCAGAGGGAGAGACGTCTCTGACACCACGTGAGCGAGGATTCACCACGTAGCATTAAACAAAAAAATTAACCAGTTTATTATATTTAACATATTTACAAAATAGTACAAATTAAAGTACTGTAACTCCATTATTACATGACAAAAAAAACTCCATACAGGCAAAAGCAGCACATGAAAGAGACACTCCAGAATATTTAGGAAGTCTTTGGTACTCAAAATATAGTTTAAGATGCAGCATTAACTCAATCAATACAGGGCATTAAACAGAGACAATGATATGTAGATTTATGCCACAAAAGTAAAGTTTACCTATGGCTTTCATTCTTCTCAAAGGATGACTACTGGACTCAGTAATTGCTTAAAAGCTTTACAACAATTTTAGGATGGAGAGAATACTGAAAATGATTCTAAACGCAAGCTGTTGAAAATGACTGATATATTTTTCAACATGTACTGAATTCAACGGCCTCTTCTCAGAACTATATGACAGTAATGCACTAAACACTGCACAGACCTAGAGCCTATTCCTCTACCCCTTAAGCAGGCAAAACTGGTAAAGAATGATCTTTCTCTACTTAAGGAATGTAAGATTAAGCTCACAATAGACAATCAAACGGCATGGCAAAATATCACAGCATTATATTTGCTGTTAAACTGTCCTAATTTAAGGAGGCTACTAAACACAGAGAAGTTGGGGTAGGGGTAGTACGGACCCAGTTTCCGAATACGAACTAGTGCTGCATTGCACGTGGTGCAGGAGTGGGTGGTATTAGCTGTCGACAGATAATGCTCTCTTCTTGTTTGTACCTGGAATTGAATGTAATATGTAAAGAAAGTAACCCACGAAGTGGAAACAAAGGTTTTAAATAGCTGCCTACTGGATAGGAGTCTGACACCTCCTCTTTCCAAAAATGACGTCCAAACTAAGTAATAGTCATTTTTTGATTCTCCAATTTATACCACTTAAAAGGTTCTGATACTGAAAATTGAAATAGAATGGAATATAAAAATACTTTCCCAATTAAGGTTAGCTTCAAGTATAATTTGTAATTTTATCCATAGTTCTGATTTGTCCCACAAACCAGGTGTAAAGGTTTAGTTTCTGAATCCAGTGCACAGCTGTCTGTCATACCTGCACCTCGTTCGAACTCTGCTGGCAAGTTCTCTACAAGTGGCCAGTTTCACTTGGCTTTTGCAGAGAGATAGCAGCCTCAGAAATCCAAAGAATATATGTATTTCACTAAATAACTACAAGTTTTGTGAAAATAATGGCGTCTTCTTGGAGAGGACTTTACAGGACTAACTGTGGACACAAGGGGGTTGGCATCACCAACTCTTACAAGAACTGAAGTAGATAAAAACTTCATCCATGATATGTACTTTCCACAGTTAGGTAAATAATTTTCCAGCCAAAGAAAATATATAGGTATATATTACAGACATCTTACTGTGTTACTTTAGGGTATTTTTTACAGCACACTGTGAATATTTTTTTTCCTTCAGTTTTTCTTGTTAGGAAAAAAATAATGTATGGTCTGCTAAGCCTTTCTAGCTGTTTTTAAAACTTTGTGGGCATGCAGAAGTTCCTCAAAGTAATCATGTCCATTGAGTCTGCTGCAATAACTTATTTTATAGCTTTTTTTTTCTCTCATTGTCTTTAGCCCTTTTGATAGGTTTTCTTTATGTCCTTGAATGACTTCTTTACAGTGGGTTTCTTCCTGTTACTAATTCCTGCAGCATCCCTAAGATCGCAAAATACAACAAAAACGTTGTTCTGTGTGAACAACTGGTATTTTTAGTCCAGGAGTATTCATTTAGTTTATGTTGCAGCTCACATTTATTGTGGATGTGCTTTTTTGCCTTCCAAATTTACGTAACAGATTAACCTGTTGTGTGATAGGAGTCAGAGAAGAAACTTCTGTACATGGTGCTGGGTGTTTTGGTGGTGTGTTGGTGGAGGCTGTAGTTCCTATGCCATTTGGAAAACTATGTTAAGAAGGTCTCATGTTGTGTTTCTCTGACACCTTGTGAAGTTTCCGGAGCTGCCAGTCCCGTGCTGGATAGGCTTTTGGTTCTGCCACCAGGCCCCTGTGCTGGTTCTCTGCTGATTGCAAGTGTTTGTACCCCACTTAGGGCTCCATAAGCACATCTCTGGTGCAGATTCCTGTAGACTGTCAGCCCCAGCCATTGAAGCAGCATGTTTGCCTTTTGCTCCTGAGCTTTTTCTTCCAACATCAGACAGGCACAACATGAAAATCTTTCTTCCTCTTCATAAAATTTGTGGTAAAGGCTTGACTTCCACACATATGGTTGGGGTACAAGGTTGGAATAAAATTACAGAGCACAGTTCCAGTCAGTACTTAGCAAGGTGTTCCCCTTGCCTCTTATCTCACTGAGACATAACATTCATGGGGTGTTAGTTAGCTGGAGATGCCATTCCTGGGAGTGACCATGTCATGGGCAGTCTTCCTGATCCTAGAAATTAATTCTTGCTGCCTGTAAATGTGTTAGACTGATGTCATGCTCACTTCTTGAGGCAAGTGTGTGGCATCACTGCCTGGTACTTCATACTGTCATGGTATTTTGGCTTTTCTCTTTACTATTCTTTTTAGCTGTCTTCATCTTCCACTCAGAATAAATTTTTAGAACAGATGTTAAGCATTACATTATGAAAAGTGTGTAATTGTGCATGTTTTCATAAGCTTATGGCTTCATGTATGGTTGCATGTCTCCATGATGGAACACACAATGTTCTTACACACGGGATTGGAACAGATTGCAGACCAAAGAATAAGATTCTTTGCCCAGATTTGGCCTTTAGGAAAAATACTGCATATTTACTATCAACAATGGAAGTTCCTGAGTTGCAGTTGCATTGGTTTGGAAAGTGCTTTCAGTATATAAACCCTTCAGCTCTCTATGTGAAAATACTTGTTGTGTCTAGGGATATTTGTATCATTTTGGGGAATCCAGTAACAAAACAACTTCTATGAAACTGATTTAGGTATTTTACTCACTATAAATACCTTTTATTTTCAGATGACTGCAAAATGGAGGTGGATAATAAACGAAACAAAAAAACTCTTCTAGACCAGCATGGACAGTACCCAATATGGATGAATTCCAGGCAAAGAAGGAAGCTTAAGGCTCAGCGTGTTAAAGGGAAAAAAAAATCAAAGTTGGCCAAAGGCCTCGTCTGGTAAAATCAGTTTTGTAAGATCACGAATATTTTATTTAACAAAATAAATTTGCCACATAAATTCATGAGAATTTGTGCTTGGTCACTGAGTGTAGTTTATTGTGTTGAATGAATTTTTGAAGAGATTATTAGGCCAACAGATGATGAAAGAAATAGCTTGTCATCTGCCAAACCTAAAAAGTAAGTGCGCCTTTGAATAGACTAATTGACTGTGGTTATCTTTTTTCTTGCGGGGGGGGGGTCTTCATATTTTGTATTGTGAATACTGGAAACAGTAAAGGAAATCCTAAAAGTAATTAAACAAAATGGTTTTTGTACTACAGTCCTTGTCAGCGTACCATGTATTTTAGTAAATACAGCCAAAGGATCCTGTAAACACGCTGTGTCCTTTAAATCCTTCTGTAAAATTTGTTGCACTGTTGCACTGACTTGGGTTAACATCTGGTAATTAACAAAAATGTACTTTCGTATGTAACTCTAAAGTTTGTATGCGGAAATCAGCACCGAGGCCTCATGAAACTTCTGTAAGTAAAACGAGAAAGTGTCAGCCTGACGTTAATTCGTGAAGAGAACAACAAAATATTTCACTGCTGTCTGCAACAAAAATATTGTAGGAATTAAATAACTGAAAGTACAACTGATTCTTTTATTATTAAAATGAGAGAACGCAAATGCACAGAATGGAAATAAAATAGTTTTATTTAAGATCTTTTCCAAGTTTTAGTAAAGTAAATGAGAATTTTCCTTTCCATATGTATTTTCAGTAGCCTTTTAGTAATCTTAAAATGGTACTTACCTATCATGCTTTTCAATGTGTGCATGGGATAAAATACTGCATGATTGTGTAACAGATGCCATTTATATGATTAGCTACAGTTGGATGTGTATTACTTGGCAATAACATGTGATGACAGATGCAAGGGTTAGTTGCCCTGAAAGCTTGTGTTTTTAAAATGTCTCTCATTTCAAGGATGGAAATAATTACAGTACCAACCCTGCAGTATGTTGCCTTTTCAAGTACCAGTCATGTGTACAGGGCATAACCTTTGTCCAGCTTCATGCAAGGTGGGATCCACATTCTGTAGTTGCCCACAAATTGTGATCTGTATCTGTTGTGATAACCTGGACATACAAAAGAAGATTTATTCTTTTAATTACATGAGGTTGTAGTATGCTAATATCCAGTAAAAAAAAACTCAGTGGTTTAGAAAATTAAGTTTTTCTGGAAAAATACAGTGTGTTTATTATTAGTATTGTTAGGGGAAAGGTACTCTGTTACATAAAAACCTACAAAGACATTGCAGGAAAAGCCAACGCATCTTCTATTTTCACATAAATTAACAGTTAATGACTTGGTAAGATATGTAGATCACATATTACCAAATTATATGCCATTAATACCTTGGTACTATAAACATATTTCCACTAAGTTGATGAAAGCCCTGCTAGTTGATTAAAACAGCTGCTGCTATCAATATTTTTTTGCCTCACTAGGTAAATGGATCTAGATTTTGGAATCAAATTTATCTGTTAGCTTAGTAGATCAGGACTACTTTACCACTGATTCATGTGGAGGAACGTGTTTATGAGTGTGTTTAACCAGGAATGGAATGGAATGAACAGTCAGGTTGTATTTACTTCTTCTTGTAACGGTGTAGGCTTTGTTTTGTGCTTTGGGGAGTTGAGGAGGGGAGCTTCCTGGGCTTAAGTGTGGAAGAACAATTTTTTTTTGTAGAGAGTAAGCACAGTGCTATTTTTGACATGATTGATTGTAAGTCAAATGACTTTCAAACAGCGCTCAGTGGAGATCAAGCTGGCAAAGTACTCCTGTTTAGATGTACAGCTTTAGAGTCAGTTTATTCTCATTCTTTAGGTGTGCTGCTATATTCTGCCTTAATCAAGCCTGCCACCACTGCATTTGCCTTATCCCATCCTCTCTCTGGAGTTGTTTCACTGCTGTCTCTGCTGCTTCCTCTATAAGAGAAAGTGACCTTCATAACTGAATAGTCTTGCTTATTTGTGCTTTTATGACCTAACCCTGAGCTTAGTTACACAGATTTGTTAGTCAACTGCTTTTGTGACCAGATTCAGAATTTGAATCTTGAGTGAAAGAGAGCAGACACTGCACTGATCTTTTACTTAGAAGTTGCTTCCTTCCTGAAACAATACTGGTTGTGTGAGGTGTTTCCTTCATGGTGTCCAGGATGAAGTCAAGCATGTTCACTTAAACTACAGATATTTTAAGACATCCTGTTTCATTTTTGAGGTGAAATGGAGGATAAGGAAGGAATAAACTGCCATCCTTACTGGAATATAGCTCTTAGTCTCGTATTAGTGTATTGTGTACAATGTCATACCTCACTTGGGTGAGGCAGAGCAGAGCTCTCTATAGGCCAGGAAACATTTTTGAGAGCTTGTTTGGGTGGGATCTGTAATCCGGGCTAAAAGCTTGCTTGTAGACAGCAGGAACCTCGCTAAATGTGCAGCATGGATGTAACCTCAGAGATGGAGTCATGGATTCGGTTGGGAAATTCTGCTTTCTAGGATTTGAGCAGACACTGTATGTGGATACTGTAATTTTGTATTTGAAATTTGGTTTAGATCTGCTTTGACCAACTGTCTTTTTTTAATGGAAATACCAAGTATTTAGTTGCCTTTGAGCATTTGATTCGTACTACTGAATCTGAAACATGCTTCTGTTTGGATTGATGGAAAAAATCATGTTTCCTTACAATAGAAATGAATGTAAACATAATTGATTTTGACTAAAATACGTATTTTAAAAGTCCATAGAGGAATTTTCAAAGAAGTAATCGACCTGCTTCTAAACAGTGTTCTAATAATACCATAATTCATTGATCTGTACATAAGAAATTTCCTTATGTTGGGATTGAGGGAAAAAAGTTTGCAGTTGATTAAACAAAGTGATGGAAGTCTAAAAGTGTGTAACGTAAATGGCACCATCAGAGTTGTGCTGGTTGGATTTTTTAAATTCTGTAATTGTGTTATTATGAAACTGCTTAGTTGCAACTTCCCACCACTGTGACTGCCACCTACCTGCAAGGTGCTGTGGTAGCTGTATGTCCTGGTCCTGTGTACAGAAGGCAGGGGAAATAATGCAGGTACTTTTGAACTACATGCATAAGAGCCAGCACTGAAAGAATTAAATGTTGTCCTTCTATTGAAATGCTTACGTGTGTAAGACATGCATGTGTTTTATACTGTACAAACAGTATAAAATTGCATTAGCAAATTGCTAAATGTCCTGCAGATTATTGGCAGTTTCTTGAGAAGATGACAAGGTCTGCCCTTTTTGACCCAGTATGTAGGATTTGATTTTTAAAGTGAGTTATTTCAGATGCCTAAAATAACTGGCAGCAGTGGTGGTCCAGTTCCTGGCATTTTCTGGTAACTCATTCCTGCTCTGGACACGTCTGCATTGTGTAGTCAGGTCAGTTGGGGGGCCAGTTAGCTAAGATATACTGAAAATACTCCTATTTTCCCCTTTTTTTTTTTTTCAGCTGGATTGTCTTACAGCCTTACTGTACAAAAAGCAACGTCAGTAGGAGGCAATAGAAGACCAGGAACAAACAGCTGGTGAAGGTGGGGCTGTGTCAGACTGTCCTGGCTCAAAGTGCTGATCACGAGCCACCTCTCCTCCTGTGGCATTAGTGCCCCTTGGTATGGCCACTGTGCAGGACAGCATTGTGAAGGTAGTGAGAAGTTCTGGAGACTGGTCAAGCAAATGCATTGAATGGGGGTTTTGAAAATGTTTCTCAATGAAGGGCATAGTATTGGAATCTTTTCTACAGCCGACACTGTGATTATAGAGGATGCTAAATATAGAGTGGGGCTGCTTAGTACTGGAGGAAGAATGTCATGGCCCCATGGTGCAAAATGGTCTCCTGATATGTGGTCACAACTTTTTAAACAACAAAAGCAGTCCTGTACAAAGGCTTTATAATGTATGTCTGTTTCTATTATGCTACCTTTTCCTCCTGCTGCCTAATCACTCACATGGGTTCTGCCTTTGATGGAAGCTTCATATCTGATCTGTATCTGATTTGTAGTGTGAACATCTGGTATCATAGATTACGGACAGAAATCTGAGTGGTGCAAAGCAATCTGCTCCTCAGGGTGACATAGTCTGAATTGAGTTAATGGCATTTGCGGGGAGGATGAGAGTCTGAAGCAACAGCAGTGCATCACTCTCTTCAGGCCAAGGTTTTGCCATCAATTTTAACTTGTCTAAGAGTGAAGTTTCAGGACAGGACTGACTGAGCCATCTGAGAACTCACTGCTGCAGGAAGAGAAGCTCTTTTCAACTTTTTCCTTTCCCTTCTCCTGCTGCATTGTCCAACTCGTGATTTCCTACTTCAGGAGAAACAGACGTTGGGATTTTTTTTTCCCCAGGCTAAAAGTGAGAAAGAACAACTTCCTTCTGTTAATAAACACTGCACAGTTGTGAAAAGCCCACCATTTTCACTGTACTTTTATTCTTCCTACACTACTACCATTTTCTGATCTCTACCTCATCAATAGTGATAGTATTTAAAGGAAAAGGCAGAATGGGAAGAGGATGATATTTGCACTGTTTCCTCTCCCTCATCACAGTC
Organism: Origma solitaria; assembly: GCA_013397895.1. Lineage (NCBI taxonomy): Eukaryota > Metazoa > Chordata > Aves > Passeriformes > Acanthizidae > Origma > Origma solitaria. The sequence continues at coordinate 847,421 of VZRL01006115.1, read as the reverse complement.
ACTTAAACATTGCTCTCTCAGGCCTCTAATTTTTCTGATGCTCATATGTCAATATAAAAGGTCTGAAATGTTAGGAACAGGACAGGGTGTGGCAAGAGAGGGTTGTGTATCAAGGGTCCTGCACAAGGCAGCATGGGGACTGCTTTATGAAGGGCTTGTGTATGCAGAGCAAACTGACTTCCTCTTTTTAATCTAGTCAGCTATTAGGAGGCTGTGAAAGTTATGACTTACATTCTTATTTACTAAGCTATTATTTAGTATCTTTTCTCTCTAACTCCAGTTAATTTTCTTGCACGACTTCTAAAGTCTGAATGCCGATTTTACAGCATTTTTAAACTTTTGCCTTTAATCAGAAATTGGGTTTGTGGTTAGTATTTCAAGAAGCAAAGGCATATCAGTTGTCTCAGGATGGGTCATCCAACTCAGCCCAACTGGTCCATTCGTACATCCACGTTATGTGAAACGTATAATACCTCTCTTTTGAAAGGTGACAAAGGCATAACGTATAGGTGCAACAGCTTTTTCATGGTACAGCTTGCTGCCTTGAGTCTTTAAATTACTTCAACAATAGATGTGTAAATTTAGCTTTGATGGATTCCAATGTCTGCGTATGAAACAAACTTCTTCTATCAATCTATCGATTGTGCTTCTGTCCATCTTGCTTCTGCAAAATATGACAAAACTTGGTGCAGATCAGATCAGAGCTGCAGTTTGCCTTGCAAGAGAATACGAAACATTTCTATGAAAGATTAGAAGGTCTCACTGTCAACAACTTCATGATTATAGTCTCTCAGGTTTAGTTCATCATCACTACTGCTACTGAATAGCCTCACCGCAAATGCAAAATTCAAGTTACTTCCCTTAATATATGCAAAAAGATACTTAAAACTAAATTGTTAGTGAGAACTAAGAAAGGTAAGATACATTGCTTTTTCTAAAATCGTTGCACCCCCTTGCAATGCGATGTTGTTAGAGGATGTCAAGCAAGAAGCTGGGAACTGAAGTGCACCAGGTTATGTGCAAAACTGATGATGGAGCTGCAAACTAACCCATCCAAACCACAGCTGGGTGCCCTCAGACACCTTGATTATTTTTTCTCTCGTAAATGTCCTTAAGTCTGCCTGAATTCTTGTGGAAACAAAATGAAGTTGGCCACACTTCAGAGCAAATGCAGCCATAGTGTGATCCATATACTTGGAGTTGCCAGAACTGCTCATCGAAGACTTGGCTGCTACTGTGTTGAAAAGGTGTTTAATTCCTTGAGTGTGACACCAGGGTGTAAAATCATCCACGGGAAAGGTTACAGGTTGGTCTGTTGATGTAATAACTTTAGGAACTATTGCTTCAATGTAGGGTACAGTGTGTTTATATGCAGACACCTATGTTTTTATCCATCCCTTTTAAAGAGGTAAGTGTATGTCAAGCGCTAGCCCTTCTCTTTTTCTCCTGCAGGAGAAGATTGCATGTGGATTTTTTGTTATTTTGCTTGCTGTTTAAAATATATACTAATTTGCTAAGCACTCTGTGTCCAGTATTTTAGAAATACTGTTATAAAATTAAAAAAATAAAAGTCAAAATTTGCAGTTTTGTTTCCTTAGGCAACCAGAAAGATGTTAATAGCCAATGCATGTCCTTAACACATGCTGTCAAAACTCATCTCCAGAATATCATTCCCTGCTACTTGTAGACATAGGAATTTGAGGAAATTGTGGGGTTTTGTTTTCTTGGCTTCCCCCTGTAGAAGAAAAGCTTTTTGTTGAACTCCTTAACCAGCTCTGGACAGAAACCCTTAGCAGTGGTAAGTGAATCTGTACTTCCACAACTGGTGAGTGCCCTGTAACAGTGATGGGAGGAGGACAAAGTCTGCCACACAATGTATTTCCATCTCAGCATTTCATTGTCCATAACAGCGTCATCCGAACTCGCTGCTGAGAGAGACTGGGTTATCCATTGTCCTGCTCCATGGCATCGACCCCTGCCATGCCATTTCTTCACTCAAATTCAGCAGTGTCACAGATGCCACGAGTTGGTGGCTTCGGTCCGTTTTCCCCTACGTGATGGCTAAGCGGAGCCGTCTGTGGGTGCTTTGGGAAAGTCGGAAGCCCCTCCGTGCAGGGCAGGGAGCGATCGCGGCGGGAGCGGCTCGGGCAGGAGCTGCGCCGTGCCGGGGGAGCTGCTGCCCGGCAGGCGGCGCCGGCGGCGGCGGGAGCGCGGCAGCGCCGGCGGGGCAGCCCGGAGCGTCCCCGGAGTGTCCCCGGTGCTTCCCCAGAGTGCCCCCGGAGTGTCCCCGGTGCTTCCCCAGAGTGTCCCCGGGGCAGCCCCGGAGTGTCCCCACTGACGGGGCCTGTGGGGAATCGCACCGCCAGCACCCTGTGCCATACTCTTTCGTTTAACACCCTCGGTTTCCCGCGGCGCCCGCCCTGGGTGCGGGAAAGCGCTGCCGTGCGCATCGCAGAGCGGTGCCCCAGCCCGCGGGGCTCGGTGTGCTGCGGCCATTCCCAGGGCGCCTGGGCTCCGTTCCCTCACTGCCCGAAAAGCCGCTGGAATTACTGCCACATACTCTATGCTAGGAAGGAGTGACATTTAAATGTGTAAAACCATTTAATGTTTTTACTGATGATATGTTTATAACTAAGTGCAGATACTCTCTGAAAATATACTAAAAATGTTACTTCATGCAAATGGTTTCCCAATATATTTTTTTTCCCTTAAACATGTCATTTTCCCAGAAAATTGCACCAAGGGATGCATGACTTTTTCTGATATATTGTGTTTTGTGTTTAAAAGGAAGGCTCTTTAAAAGCCCCTTATCAATCAACTGAAGCGTTTTAATGACAATTTCAGAAACTCAGTGGAAAGAGAGTTGGTTTATATCTGCTTGTTTTATTTGCATTTTAAAATCTCCACGTGGTGATTTCAGCTAAGGTCCTGTGTCAGGGAAATCCAGAAGTGAAGTTGACCAGAGACAAGTAAAAATGCCTGTGTTGTTTTCATTGTCCAAATGTAATGATGTGCAATGATTTAAACCAGCAGTTTCACATGGTTAAAAATGAATTAGATTTATAAAATTCTAAAAGTAGCCTCAGAAACATCAAAAAGGATAACAGTTTGTGTTAGGGTAGAATTAGCTGTGAGACTACAAAAACTATTTTCTGTGTATTCACAAAACAAAAAGTGTTTTTATTTTTAGGAATGCACAGAAAAAAAGATTTGTTTTGATACCAACAAGCGCTGTTACAACAAATGCATACATTCCTGTAATTGTAAATGAATCTGAGAAAAATAAAATAATCTTAAGCATTTAAAGAGTAAATGAATGCAATACAATATAAATTAATATAAAATTAGAGAGAAAAATTATTTTTGGAATACCAGTTCCATTCTGTAAGAAAAATACAGAAAACAAGATTTCTTTAGCTAAACAGAAATTTAAGAAAGAGACACACAATGATACAGTTGAACAAATTTATGGAATAATATTTAAAATTGAAAAATATTTTTAAGTTGCAAGAAAATGAATGTTGCCTAATTCATAGAAATAAAGTCATACTTGGGGGGGGAAGTAAGTTAGAAATAGATTTAATTTGCATAAATCTATACAAAAAAAGTAAATTTATGTGTTAACTAAGCCTTCCAATTCCAGTGGGTGAGAATTTTGCCATTCATTAGTCTGGAATCAAAGGTTAAAGCTTGGGGAAAAAAAATCAACAAAAAACCAGAGAAGCTGAAATTCCAGCTTTCATTGAAAATAAAATGTGCAAAGAAGTTTTTGCAAAACCTTTTCAAACATTAATTAAACTTCTAAATGCATTTAAACTTTTTTAAAAGAAGTTATTACATTATCTTTCATTCATAGGCTCTACATTTTAAAGTCTTATTTCTGTCAGAACTTCACTAACACAAAAGAGTGAACTGATGAATTCAGCTTCTGGTCTACCCTGATATCTTTAGAGATTGCTTTGCTGGGGAAGGAAATTAAATAATTTCCAAAATGATCTTTCCCAAGTATCTTTTTGCATTAAACAAGGTTTGGATTCAGTGGTTCCTAATGAATTTGGATATGTTAACAGTGACTGGATCATGTCCAAATATGACTTGATGGGAAAGCCATTAGTTTTTTTCCCTGAGGTTACACTGGGATCCCATCTGGTGATTGCTAATAAATGTGGATACATTCTGAAGAAAAAAAGAGCTTGTATTGGATTCCAATGAAAAAGAGCTAGTATGAATTACAGGGAGTGCAATTTCTTGAAGTTTCATTCATGCACTTCAGGGAAGCTGAGCTTGGAGTACTTTAAAACTTGACAAAAAGAACATGACAAAAACTTCAGTTTGTTTTTATTCTACAGCAATTGTTTTTGCAATAGAATTATGTTTGAGATCAGTGAAAATATGTTATTATATAAGAACATTTTTGGCAAAATCCAAAGCAAAACCATCCATTAAAAGCAATTTTATATTTGACTGTAGCTACAATGTGCTTGCCCTAAAATAAAACTTTAGTTATTGAGTGAGTGCCTGAAGAGCTTTCCTCTATAGTAGGGTGAAATCCAAGTCATATTTATCTTTCCTGTGCAGCATCCAGAACACTTAGGCAAGTTTCATTTTTATGTGCAGTGTTAGGGAGAAAATCTGAAGAGGACCAGAAACAAATGTTTGTCTCAACAAAGAGGAAATGCTCCTCTGTTTTTAAAATCCTATAAATTCTTGGAAAATACAGCAGTGCATTTCAAATAGTAAAGCTAGTGGTTAATGCAGATTATGTTATTTATGAATAATATAATCTGCATTTAACTACAGATTCTACAACTATTCTGTAGATACAGAATTCTACAACTACTAATTACATGCAGGGAAATACTGAATTATTTTTTTTTTTTGTAAAGAAAAAATACTGATGTTCAGCTTTTCGGGGGTTTTTTCCCTTTTGTTCCCCCCTTAACAAACCAATTATTAACCAGGGCAAATTGACCCTGGTTTTGATCAAAGGAGCAATTCATCTCATCCTGCAGTTCCTGCAGCCTAACAGCTATCTGTTGTTGCAGAATGTGCGGGTCGCCTTTAGCTGCCGACCCCATCCAGGCATGAGAAAAGGGAGTGAGGAAAAACCTATAAAGCCCAAAATAAAACTGCGGATTCTTCTGGTTCTTGTCAGGTTCAGTTACAGTGGTACAGAAACAGCAGTAAATTCACTGAGGCTCTATCAGATCAAAACAGCTCTGTTATAAATATCATTCATATAAACCATGTGGGCGAGAGAGAAACTGTCAGAAGAAGGGAAGGGAAAATAGATCTTCTGCACTTCAATAAATTATACGATAGTTTTATAGATTATAGGAAAGAAATTGAAATGTAACATGTGTATGCCTACATGTGCGTGAGTGCATGTATGTGTGTATACCCACATGGTAGTATTAATTTAAATATTCAAATGTTTTAAATCCAAATATTTTACTTTAATAAAATTCAGAGATTTCAGTGACTGTAGATAAAATTAGAGTACAGTACAGATTTAAAACAAGAGGTTCAAAGAAGTGCCTTATGTTTTCCTCAAGAATTGACTCAACAACTTGATGCACTTCAAATGGGATGAACAACATAGTTCTGCTTGGTTTTGCAACTGGCAAACAGCTGAGAGGGCTGTGGTTATTAAAGGTGGTGACCTTTAAAGGTGATGAGGATGTGATGACCAAAGCCCTTGTTTACCTGCACGGTTGATAGAAGAGGGTTGTTTTGTATATTTGCCTGCTAATTAAAATAATTTTGTATATTTCCCTAATTAAAATAATCAGCCAGAGTTTTAATGGCGTAGCATTTTGACAAGTTCCCTGTGCTTGATGGTGGTATGTTTGGAGGTTTTACATTTTGACACAATTATTGGAGTACAATTAACAATTCCTTTACATTAAATAGCTAGAAGTCGTCAGATGATAATGTGCTTTTCATCCTTTCTGACCTCAGCTAGATCTAGAGCCATATCTTAGCTACAAGACTTCATTAACTAGAGGAAGATTAATATACATATGTTGGTTCAGTAAAGCATAAATGAGAGAGAACACACTAGCAAAACCATTAACACTGCGATGGCCGCAGCTGTACAATTAGAAAATAGGGACACATTAAAATGAGGGAAGTGCACAAAGCCTTTTTACAAGGGCATTAGCTTTGTTATATGATTTCATGAGAAGTGAAGCTACATGCTGTTTATGCAGCATCTACTAAAGGGAGTAAATCTGTTTCTTAAGAATTGTCATATTTTCGGGCATGCCACTAACTTTGAGCTTCAGTTATTTTATTTTTTAACAATTTTCAAGTGTTTTTTCTTGCCACTGTCTCCTGATTCTTTGCCCAGGGGAGCTGAGGTCGTTGAGTTCTCCTGTCAGTGCCATACATTTGCTGGCTCAAGTCCGGAGTCAGCTAAACAGACCGATAGCTGCTTCAAAAGGGTAAGCGATGGGACTCAAGATAAGTTTGGTACTTAACTGCTCACGGTAGATAGCTTACTGCCTTGCAGCTCACTCCTTAATGACCACAGGGAGTAAAGCCAGAGACAAAGAAAAATGAGGTTCGATGAAAGCCAGGAACACAGAGGAGGAACTGTACAGAAACAGGAGCCCTAACTTCGGAACTGTGAAGCAAAAAGAGCCACTAGCTGACCCCAAAGCTTCCTCTGCTCTTCTCTGCTGAGTTCACGTGTTCACTTGGTGCCTATAATTGTGTCTGTGATCATGTCCAAAACAGTTGCAGACTGATAGTACATCCTTAAGCGCAGCTGGGAAATCAAAGCAGCATTCATTTACTCCAGCTTTAGGTTCTTTATTTAGGGACTTTAATCAGAGCTGGTTATCCTTAGCTATATTTTTCCATCATTGGAGGAAATAAGGGACAGCTCAAAGGGGTATTTAATTAATTTTTTTTTTTTTTTACTATTTATGCATATACTAATCTGTTTTCCTCTACCTGCTTCTGCCCACTCACTGCAGTGAAAGCTTTGGGTAGTTTACTTAGATTAGAGCGTTAGCATAGTGATACCCAATATCTTTCTCCCAAAGTTTCCTCTTTTCGTCCCACACTCCCTTCCCAACCAATAGAGCCCACAACCCAGTGGCTGAAGCCACAGGGTGACAGAACAGAAGGGCTCGACTCCTTGCAAGCAGAATTTGTGCCTTGCATCAGTCTTGTAACTATTGCATTTGTGGGGCAGTATCTGAGAAGACAAAACTGTTGAGATTTTGGGAGGAAGGATGTAAGTAGCGTCCATCCCACTAGAGAGCTTCACTGTGGATTTGTTGTGAGCAGATATCTCCTTTTAGGCCTGGATGTTGTAATTCCAGAGAGGAAGAAGATTCAGAATATGTCTTAAGGTGAATGATACTGATTTTAGACAGCTGCCCATTCAACACTTGAGTCTTCTGCAGAGCCACTTATTGCTCCCCATATAAAGAGTTACTAGGCTTGAAAGTCAGTGGATCTCTGCTCAAGCGTGTGATCTTGAAGCTTGATATTGAGTGCTTGTCTCTTTTTTGAGTTTATGTGTTTTGGTGAGTGTTGCTCTAGGGGTTCAAGTCAATAACTTTTGTGCATGCAGATGTGCATAAAGTCTCAGGAGTTCGAGAGGAAGAATAAAGTGTAGAGGAAAGGATGACACTACTGGGTTCTGAGGCTGCTGCTAAAATGTACTAGCAGGCCAGGCCTAGCAGATGTGCTTTTGTGCTACTAAGGAGCACTGAAAAAATACAGCCTTCAAATTTTAAAATTACGGACAAGTTTGGCGATACCTTTGCTGGAACCACCATTCTGGTGACCTCCCTAAGGCTAGGAAATCAGAAACACCTCCTCTCACTGGGAGTCATCCTTCCTGCTCTGCCATATGTTGGCTTGGAAGGGCCAGGATTATCAGGAGCACAGCCAGATACAGTGGGGTGGCTGTTTATCCAGAGGTGAATCAGAGTGCATGCACTGGGCCAGCTTTGTCTGTGGAAGGGCTGCCCTGAGAATTGCTGATGCCTGAATGTATAGACCCACTTTGTAAGGTAAGTTTTTATGTCTCTTCTTGACTACAGATGCTGTGTCTCTTCTTAGCTACAGATGATGAATGATGTTTTTCGGTAATTTCATTTTCTGCTGCAGCTGCCATGCAGCCCTCTAAAGTAAAAATCTATAAGCTACTAGTATAAGTCACTAGGTGGAAGCATCTACCTTAATACTAGTAACAAAACTCCTTATTAGAGAGGTAAGTTTTTCAGTTCATCTCATCTTTAATTTCTGCATCACATTACATAATTTCTCATTATTAATTAGATGCTATTAACTGCAGTGCTACTATTGTCTGGTTCGGCAAAGTACCTCAGCACAAGTTCAAGACCATCCTGTGTCCTGACCCTGTAATGTTTGGAAATGCACTTTATTTTGTATAGCAACTAGTACTTACATGTTTGGGACTTCATTTGGTGAGACATGCAAGTATGTGTTTAAACTGAGCTCACAGGAGCAGCTACTTTAGTGGCTGGGCTGGGACTAACATGAGTCTGTCCTGCAAACCCCTTCAGCAAAAATCCAGTATGAAGCCTTCTCAGAAGGGCTCCCTGTGTTCCTTCTTTCTGTACCAGTACCTCCCATTTTCCCCACACTGTGAATTCTCTTCTCCCTTTCCTCTCTCTGTTCAGAATAATTGGTTGCCTTGGAGAGAAGTCAAGATGCCAATTAGCTTTGTGGGACCTGGGCAGCCTGGAGGATGCTATTGTTATGCTGGAAAACGTCACTAATTTGCATACAGGTCTTCTGCGGCATCGTAGCGTTTAACTAGATGGCCACTTCTTCCTCCAGGATTTGGTGTCCTGATTCTTCTCCAAATCTATTCTGGTCACTGAAATCTGGAATACTCACTAGAGCTCTGGAAATGGCCAGGTGGAGAACAGTGAAGTTGTGCAGAAAAGGAGGCAAGTTGAGATGGGCCATCCATCGGCATATTGCATTCTGACATGCCAGAGGCTAAGGCTGCAGGGTGATTTCTAGGTCTCTTGGTTCCTAATCTACTTTAGGCAACAGCAGCAGGGCTAATTCAATTTAAACCATTTAAACTAACGTGGTAGATTTTGCAGGAAAGTGGATTAGCAAGTGCTGAAAGCACTGCTTTGCCAGCAAAGCTCCACAGATGATAACCTCATGGAAAGAGACTGCAAACAACTGTCTGAGGTTGCCCTGGAAATGTTTTACCCTTCTCAACCATGCCAACTCCCCAGCAGGCAGGCAAACCAGCTCGATCCTAATCCAGCTCTTCCTCCACTGGTGTGCTCTCCCACAAACGCCAGTTTTTATTGAGGTTGATACATGAAACAGAAAGAACTGAGTTTGGTTTTCATGCCACAGACTACAATGCTGAGAAATAAACAAAAAGAAATCTGTTTTTTACTCGTTAGCTGAGCAGTTTTGATTTGAAAATCACTGACAGACATCAAACATGGGACCCCACAATGAAATGTTTACAGTGCCATTTCAGAGAGGGACTCCACTTTGAAACTGAGTGGAAGTATGTGGGAAGTTTGCAGAGCAGGACATGTGTAGGGGTAGAAAATTAAAGCACGATGGAACCATCAGCATCCATGGTTTAAAGAAAAAAATGGTATTCATATTCCTCATGTTTCTTCTCAATTGACAAGATGATCCCTTACATTTGTGGTTATTGGGCTAGCTTTGTCTTGATTCCCTGTATTTTCAGTTTGCTGGCTTTGGCTTTTTGTTATTTTCCTTTATAAATGGTACTAGTGAACTTCATTATGAAACAGAAAGAAAATAATTTCTGTATGTTTTTCTTCTGTTTGTTTTTCTTGTAGGAACGTATGGAGCGTTTCATCAAACCAATGTATTATTTAGCACTGATTCTGTACTTGTATTTTGATTTGATGGACAAATGCTTAACACTTGACGCTCTTATTTCTGCTTAATTTTCTCATGCAACAGTGGATACTTCTTTCCATAACATAAATGAAGAATGCTAACTTCTATAATTTGAGACTAGGAGTAACGTTATTGATAAAATCTGATTTGTTTACTGTTAGCAAACCCCAAATATTCTTTCAAAGAGGAAGTTACTCTGTTATGCCTGCCATTAATATAAATATATTTTACACCATGTGTTTTATCTATATAGGGCACATTTGCTTCCCAGTTCACTGTTTATCACAGAGAATAGAGAAAACAATTACAAGACAACCTGCTTTTTATTTTCAAACTGTAAAAGTTATAAGCTGCAGTGAATTGGGAAACAACAAGTAACTCTATGGGACAGAGACATTCCAAAGCACTTCTGCTGGCTGTGGAAGTACAGAAACAGGACCATGATGAGGACACTTTGTGGAGGTAACTGGCAGTAAACGAGATGTGAATCTCTTGTGCCTTCTGCTGGCCTAGCTCTCTTTGCAATTCGGGTTTGTGTTTCAAGAGGCAGCACACAGAGGAGTGCAGAAAGTAATTCTTCTCTTGTACAATTGAACCTGTGGAGCAGCTTTTGTACTGCAGCATAGGGATTAACAGAAAGCATTGCACTAACTGCAGAGAGCACCACATCGGGAACAGCTTGGGGAAAGTGATGCTTATTCTTGTAGTGGGGGGCTCGTGGGGGTGGGTTAGGGGCCACGCTGGCAGCATATACAGTTTTAAAAGCCTTCTGCACCATGGAGCAAGAGGGCTAGAGTGATAGGAAAAATCAAGGGAAAAACTTCATGATAAATTGATATTAAAGTGCAAAACTGAAAGACATATATGAAGAGGGAAGACAGGGGCTGAGGAAAATGAGAAGCCTTCCTGCAGGTCAGCAATATGAGTTGGCTGGCTGCTATCCCTGGGGAAGTGGCAGAAACCTTGTTGTTTGGAGCATGTGAAACTAGTATAAACAAGGCAGTAACAAATGTTTGCTGGAGAACAGTCCTGTGCTGGCAGGGAGTGCTGGGTGACTTAATGGGTCTTTTCCATCTGTAGAATCTATGAATAACAACTGATTAAAAAAAAAAAGAAAAAAAAGTTGTGAAACCTGTGCAGGCATTTTTCAGAAAGCAAATCGCTTTCCTACAACAGAGAAAAAGCAATGTGAAATCACCCAAAGACATTTATTGAACCTTATCCAAGTCTGCTGTTACAAAATGTGCTGATATTCAGCTGCTGGGTGAAACCTTGGGCTGATTGACATCCAGTGGAGTCCTACCACTAACTTCAGCAGGGCCAGGTTGGAGTAATTGGGGAACCAGAGTTTGGGTCATTTGATCAATCAGAACTGAGAAATGAGCTTAAACATAACCCCTTCTCAAAACAGTTTAACTTATTTTTCACCCCCACAAAAAAAAAACCCCACCAAAAAAAAACAAAACCGAAAAGCCCCAACCAAACCAAAATTAAAAACAAACAAAAACAAACAAACAAACAAAACAAAAAAAAGGGAAGAAAAATATTTAACAAAAGAGTAGATAATAGTATTGCACTTGCAGTCTCCCTCTTCCCTTATCACAAACCTGCCTCTCCCCCTCACCCATCCCTGTAATCCTGCAGGGCTGTTGTGTTTGGTTTGCTCATTTTGGCTGGATTGGAAAATACCCATTAGCTGTAGCTCAAAAATTGTGGCAGAAAATCTAGAAAGTGAAACAAGACAGATACATAAGAAAGACAAGTGGCCTGCTCTCATTATTTTTCCTTTGATTTCAGGTGGAGTGCATGTTGTGTCTCCTCAGTTTGTCCCAGAACCAACACTCTTTGCTCAGATTTTGTCCCCACTGTCGTTTGAGGATGCCTTGCCCTTGCTGGCCTTTCACGTCTGGCTACCTTTCCTTTTGCAGTGATTCTTCTGAGCTTTGGGAACATGAGGACGATGGGTGGAGAGACATGAGAGGACAACTGGGTGAGGCAGGAGGGCTGTACCCCTGCAGAGGGCCAGCTGGGCGAGCAGGGGAATGGTAAAACAGCAGTTCCCTCTGCTGCACCTGAGTTCCCACAGCTCAGGGAGGCTCTGTGGCTCCTCAGTGCCTTTTCCTGCCCATTTCCACCACCAGTGTCCCGCACCTGGTGGCCTGGCCTCACCCTCCCCATCAAATCTCCCGTCCTGGGGAATTTCTGTGACCTCAGGCTGTCCATCCTTGGTCCCCTTCACTGGTGGGCAGGAGGAGGGGAGGGTCCCAGCCTCCAACCCTGCTGTGTTTGTTGGGGCTGTACAATCCCAGGATGTTTCAAGAAAGCACAATAAAAATTAGAGCAGTGCTGAGCCACAACGTCTTTGATTCATGCTCAGTAACCACATGAGAGGATCCCATGCTTATAAAACTAAACTGTTTCAGCATTAAGAGAAATATTTGCGAAGATCCTGCCAGCACATCTGACCTGCAAGGCTGATTTCCTGATGTCTCCTCCTTGCCGCAACCTTCCTTTTTCTGCCGGGTTGTTGCATCTTTCTTTTGTCAGTGTTTGTTTTGTTGTGTCATTCCAGGGGGCAGAAAGGATGAGTGTGTATCTCCCCACGGCTCACCCCAGCAGCCCCCTGGCAGCTCCTCGGTGTGCAGTGATTTCTGTTGAGTTTTGAGTCTTTCCAATTGCTCCCCTTGAGGTTTATTCTTTGGTTTTTCAGTCTGTCAGGGCCTGTGCTTGACCTCTCCTGACAGTTCTGCTAGGGAAGGTTGTGATGGGCTCAACACCTCTTATCATGCTCTTCCTTCACCCTCAGGCTTTTGAACGTGGTTATGATCAGCTTTGCTTTGATTAACTCCTCTGGCTTTTAGGGTGCCTCAGAGAACATGCCTTGTGGGCTCAGATTCTCATTTGGGGCAACAATCATGTTATAGCCTTGGCAATGCCCAAGTACTTGTCGGAATGCCCTCCAGGGATCTCCCCTGGCCCCCCTCCACAGGGGAAATAAATGAGTAATAGTAGTGGGGTAGGTTGGTGGACAGGGGCTGTCTCCCTTAATTTTGCACTGAGAGAATGCAAACAGTAAGCAGTGTCTTAGAAAGTGAAACATTTTAGAATATTTGAATATTTTTAAACAATGAATGCTGCAATTATCCCACTTGTGACAGTCATTCACACAGTCTGGAGAGATCTGCTGGGACCCAAAGCATTTCAAAGCTGAGTACCCTAATCAGATGTGTGCAGCAATGTCTGGTAAAGGGGTCTGATTGCCAAGCAATGTTTTTAGTTATAACAAGACAAAGAATCAATCATAGAGAGCCACCAAAGGGAAGATGCATAATATTTGCATTATGCAGCTTTCAGGATATTGTAATGACAGCTCTGGATCTTGCCCTGCAAAGCATCACGCTGAACACTGCAGGCTCCGCTCACTCCTCTAACCCCACCAGCAAAGGTTTGAGTGGCACTGCTGGGGGCCAAATTTCACCCCTTTCCTGTAGTCTTGGGATGCTGCTAGTGGCAGTAACACATAGGCCAAAAGCACAGGCAATTTCTTCTGCAAAATAAAATTATGGATCTCTTGCAGGAGGCCTCAGGAGCCCAGGAAAAGTCATTACCTGTGGCATTGTGCAGGCTTCTGCATGATGGAAGCCACACGTATCTTTTGCTGACTTGTGGCCCACGAGATTATGGTTTGCGGTGTTAAATCATTGACAGTAATATGCATTGAACAATCATTTTTTATTAGGATGTTGAATGGTAGCGGTTAGCAAATTAATCAGGAAACAGGGATACAAACATATGCCTTTATAGCTTATGGCATGGGTAGAGCCCTTATTTTCTCCACTTAGTGTGTGTGTAAAAGGAATAAGTTATATGCTCATCATTTTTCTTGTTGTCCAAGATCTCAGCAACAAAACAGTAGGGAACTCCCATTGCACATTTCAGCTTGGAAAGTATTCCTTTCTTCTCTCTGTAAAATGCGCAGGTCTAGTGATCCAAGTTAAACATTACTGGAATTTAACCATAAGTCAAAAACAATATTAATTTTGAGCCCACATATTTTTCTTCTGGTAGGGTATAAAAGTTTAAAATAAGTACACCCTCCAGACAATCTGTAAATGGTAGAGTGCAATGGATAAGACAAGGAAAGAAAAACAAAACAACATGACATTCAATAACAGAGCAGCAGCAATGTTGGGTGGTATGAAGTTTTCTGGTATGATGGCAGGAACCAGAGTTTTTTCCCCATTTCTGTGGTCTGGTTCAAAGGGGACAGAAGGCTGGCATCATGCCGCTGAGCTGGGTCATAAGATTTCTGTCCCATTCAAATCCATAATGGGGGTTGCTTCTTGGTGGGAAGCACAGGGATTGTTCAGAATATTAGTGTGGCATTTCTGAACTCCCTCATCCCTCTCTCCCTCCCTGCGCGGGAGATACCACACTGCTGTTTGTCTGAAGTCTAAAGGCTGCCACAGCCATCTTTTTCAAATTAAAATGGCAATGTACATTTTGTAAATGTTAGTTCTCCTAATTGGCAGTGGCTTGTATAATTAAAATAAAATCACTAATACTTTCTCTTGTTTTTTTTATTGTCACTGAAGTTCATTTTTCAGTAACTCAGACAATGTCTTCATTTTTATGAAGACCCATACTGACCTCTAAATATCTGATTTTTTTCAGTGAATGTTTATGCCCATCTGGTTTGAATTTAGCACTCTTATGAGTCATTCCACTTTGATAGGAACACTCTGCTATAGAAAACTTCTTTTAATATTTTAAAGTTTTAAATCAAACACTGCATACTGCATTACCTAAGCCCTGCTACAGTTATGGAAATCAGTGCATTTGTTTCCTTCATCGGACATTGCATTTGCTTTCTTTGTGAATTAAAGGTTGTTCATTCTAGGAAGGTCTATAATGCACATGTGTTCAAGTGTTTTACCATCTTTTGTTGCCACATCCTTTCCCAGACTTAGTAACAGCCTTTTTGGGAACAGCCTCAGAAGAGGAAGGATGAGTGATTCTATAGGAAATAAGGATGCTCAGCACTTCCTTACATCTGACATTTAACCCAAGAAACAGTGCTATATTTATTTTACTATCAACACTGATTTTATTACTTCTTATGTTCTTACTACATGCATTTCCTGATGTTAAAGATATAACCAGCTCTTTCAGGTTTTTTTCTTTTTGTGCAGGGAAGATTTTAAATAGGTTTTTTAAGAAACTCCAAGTGAATTGCAAAAGAAAGGGAAGGAAAAGAGTTAAAAGCAAGCTATTAAAAGTACAGTGCAGTGGAGACCATTCTATTTCAAAATAAAATCTGAATTTGACAGTGTGTTTTATTTCGCTATAACTGAATCATCACGTAAAATAAAATGGGTCAGTTCCAACTGGGAAAAAAATGGAAGATTTTAAAGTATTGTTTGTTTGCACGAAATATGTTCTAACAAGTTCAGACTCCACTTCCTTTCTTGACTATTTAAATACATTTTAGCTCTTAGATAAATACAAAGTAAAATTTAAAAATTGATTTTTTCTCTGAGATCCCCAACTGAAAGAGAATTAGTATATGAGCAAATAAGCGTGACCTGTTTTAAACCAGATGCCAATTGCAGTATTATAACGTGGAAAAATGTAATGTTTGGGGTTTTTCCCATAAACACAAACTATTTAAGCACTCACTTAGTTTAAGCAAATGCTTAACAATTTTAGAATATCTTCCCACATACTTACAAATTAGACTGACACTACTTTCCCAGTTTATAGCCTATAATATCCTTCTTCAAAGACTCTGATTTTTCTTTCTTTTCTATCAGGGTAAATTTGGATTCAAGTAACCAAAGAGGGCACCTAATCTTTAGCTGATCTTTAGCAAAAAATGTAGAACCTCACCATGAGGATGGAGCTTCATGAGAACCCAAAATGATCATACTTTTACACCCATGTACTAGGGTATATTTTATGTTGACCAGGGCAGCAGAGCAGCTAATATGTTTTAAGCAAGGTCTGCTCACTGCAACAAAGCAAGTTTGTCATTGCTACGCAGACCAGTTATTGTGTCTGGTTTATTTTGGTTGCATTTTAGGTAAGGTAAAAAAAAAAAAAAAAAAAAAAAGACAGGCCCATTAATAGAGGCTAAAATGTAGTTCCTTCATTTTCATCATTCCTAAGCAGCCTGTAATATGAAGAATGCTTTTGTAGTTCACATTAGTCACATTATCATGATGGAATAATGAAAGAAGAAAGGATTTATTTTTAAGTACAGTTCAGAGAGAGGTGCAGTGCTGTCAGACTAATGTCAGAATACCACACTTTTAAAAAACACTTAACCTTCATCAGTCAGACAGATAAATACTAAAGACCCTCTCTAATCCATTGAGGATGCTATGTTTTTCTTATCTTTCTTTTCTTTTTTACTTTTTTTTTTTTTAGATCAGGTAATGGAAAACTTTAGCCTTGTTAAGAAATCTGGGGATAATAAATTATAGAAATATAATTTTGCCAGTTTCCAATAATAATTTTTCACTGATTGATGAACTTTGTTAACTCCATTTGCAAAGGCAAAAAGCAAAACACTTTCACTCATTTTTTTCACTCATTTGTTCAGTGTATGTATGCAGTGGTGACTGTTCATTTTCACAGGAAGAGTTCAAATGTAATAGACATAAGAAACATTCATCACATAGTTGTATGTACACAGGCTCTCTCCCATTTTACTTTTAAGGATTAGGGAGAGGTAGTGGAGAGACTTCCCTTGTGAGTGTGCAAGTTCTGAGGGCTCTTAAACAAAACATTTTACATTAAACATTTTGAAGGTCTGACATTATTTTTTAACGGCATTATACAGGTAGTCTGCTCCTTTTGGGCATACCAAGGACACTACAGTACCACCCACAACCAGCAAAGCACAGAAAGGGGTCCCTGCAGGAAATCATGCTATTGTTGACTTTGTATTAATAACCAGTTTACAAAGGGAAAGGCTTGCAGTGAAGGCACTGATCTGAACTGCCAAGGAGCAGGCTACAAGTTTCTTCCCTGACGTGGTACATGCTGCTTGGGACACAGGTACACCCTGCAGCAGGCTGAGTCTGACCAAACCCCTTTTGCACTGACATTCCACGGATGCAATGCCAAGCTCAGGTGCTTGGCTTTAGTCTAACTGGGGAGAAAGGTGAGGCTCTTGCTACCACGGGAGGTGATGTAAATACGCACCAGCCATGCAGCCGTTATCCCTGCTGCCTTCATGGTGACAGCACGTAGCCAGCCTCGGCCAGGGGAGCCAGCTGAGAGACCTTTTCCAAATGTGTCCCAGGTACTTCCCACAAAAGCCAAGAGGATTCCTAGGCTGCTGCCCAAGCTGTCCTTACAGCTCTGAATGTATGCTGCCGAAGGCACAGATACCTGTACCCCAGGCTGAGGGGGCTGTGGTCCTTACCCAGCTCATCAGGTTTTGGGATCCTAACCAGCTGGGCACGGGTTATGTTATTAAATTTGTTTGAAATTGGCCAGAAGTTGTTTGTGGGAAAACTGGCAGGCAGATAGATGGATACTGTGGGTGCATAAACCTATTTTCCTAAGGAAACTAGATTAAGAAATGAGGATTATAGCACTTCCATTCCACACAAGGATATTATGAGAATAAATTAATTTCTGGTGGTGAGCTGCTCAGGTGTTTTAGGGAGGGAGAAAATGCAAATTTCCAGACAACTAGATTAATTTTGGCATTTTTCCTTCTTCTTTGATATTGTGTACTACAAATGGTTACTCATGGGCATATCTCTGGAGGCAGTCACTCTGGTAATACAAACTGTGTTTGAAGTATCAGCAACTAATGAAGTGGAAAGGGATTGAGATTTTGTCTTCTGAATTGCTAAGTGTCTGTGTGGCAAAATACAAGAATTCCTACTTACTTTTCCATGAGGAGAGCATATTTAGAGTACAGCACTAATCCCTTTCCCCTGAAAGCACATCAACTAAAAGCAATCACATATACCTTTTATATTTTGAATTGTAGTACATTGCCTTGCCTTGAATTAGGAAAAAAAATGGTGTGTGTAATAATGGGAAAATCTTTGCAGTTCAAAAGAGAAGCAGTTTTGAGCCTTAGCTGCACAAAACAGATTGGTCTTTCTGAGCAGAAAGGTAAGCAGCAGTAAATTGCTAAAGCTCAGGTTCATGAGGTGACCAAGCACTTCCAACAGGATCAGGAAGAATTTGGGAAGGTTATTCTAAGGCTGAGAGCCTCAAATCTTCCACACCTTCACAGCCTGGAGCCGCAGGGGATGAAACTCTGGAAGCTCCTCAGTTTTCCATTTCCAAAGCCTGGGCAGGGGTAGCACAACTCCCTGAGCCCAGGGAAGGTGGCCTGGAGAGGCCTGGGCACACCAGCATCTGCCTTGGGCTGAATGTCTGCTGGGACCTATGTAGGAGGGATTTCACCTTGCCGTATTGTGCCTAAAAAACCAGGCTGCTCACTAACCCAGCACCAGCTCTTTTAGTGCCTGACAGCAGCAGCAGGATGGGGTGGGTGATGTGCTGCTGTGTGCTGGCTGTCCCATGCTTATCCCGTGCGTGCCAGGGGGAACTAATCCCCTGACCAGTTTCCCATGTACTCTGCCCGTGCTGAAGCAACCCCTGTTGCTTAAAAAAGTAGAAAATTATTGATCAGGAAAAATGAGCTGGTACATCTTTGCGCTTCTCAGGAGGAAGGAATACAAGCATCTGCTCCAGCATCTACTTACACTTCTTGCCTAATGGCTGGCTCCTCTATCCAGAAGGAGAGCAGGGGCCTGGGCTGCTGCAGGCAAACAGGGAAGTTGAGTTTGCGTCTCCCACATGCTAGATGAGCACTCCTGTTGCTGCATTGCTGTATAAAAAACCATAGCTGCCACTGCCAGCTAGCTATTAAGGGATTAAAAAGCAGGCTTGGTCTGCTTTTGAAGGGCAGAGGTTAGCCTCTGAGCTCAGAGGAGAGGGAGTGATGGCATGCACCTCTTAAACCATCTTTATCCTCGGCGTGGGTTTTTCTGGAGCATCTCCAAAGGCCACTAGCTCTCCCCACTTGCTGGACCTCAGCACCCAGGGAAAACGTCTAGACTGCCGTACCCATAACAGGCATCTCAAATTAGGTGGTGCAAGTCCTGGCACGCGGTGATTTGGCCCAGCAGTGTCTGTGTTTGTTTAAAGAGCTATGTGCTGAGCCAGGTTAGTGCCTGTTGCATTAGTCATAACAAGCTTTCAAGATTATAAATGGGGAAAGTGCTGAGTAACTTGTGATTCAGCCTTACTATGATTTCTAAGTACATATTACTCATACATTCCCTGTTATTACACTCCTTCCCCTCCCAGTTTGACACCTACATCCGTTCCCCACACAAAGCTGGAGCCGAGAAAGCTCCTTTTATTTCCAGTAGCTGGTAGGAAATGAGGAGCTGGCTCATCCTCCACTAGACATTTCTATCACCCTCAAAAAGTCCCTTGTTTAAAACTGTTTGCTCTGTGCCATGATGTTTTCTTTGGAAAATAGTAGTGACAGAAACCAGCCGATTTAAGGCAAAGTTGCAGGTTCTGCGCCCTCTGTGTGTAGCAATCACTATTTTTTGCCTTTGTATTTACCATGAGTTATCTGCAGGATTTTTAAAGAAGAGTGAAAATTGAGCCATCAGGTGGTTTCTGTGGTGGAAGCTTGAATGTTCTATATATATAAAAAAAGACAACTTTGTTTCTTTTGGCATTATCTAAGATGAAGTTAATGGTGGGTGGAGGCTTCCTGGGAAGGAAATGTGCAGGGGTAAAAAATGAAATTGTGGTGGGCCACCACCCTGTAGGGCCTTGGTGAAAATGCTGAATAATTACCTGAATGTTGTGGGTGATGGAAGTTTGAGTCCTCTCCAGCCAGGGTTTTGCAGAGCAGCAAGGTCCTGCAGCCTATTTGTACACCTTTGGGTGGGCAGGAAAAATACAGTCCTGTGCTCCTCAAGCAAGGGCAGACCCTCACTTGCTGGAATTGAATTTGATCTGCCTTATTTATATTGTCACATCTGTTATGCCAAGAAAGGTCTCTTTCGAAGAAAGAAAAGTTATTCCTGTGGTAAGTGTTTGTGGGCCTGAAGCACTGGAGAAGGTTGGGAGCAGTGATGCCAGGCTCAGGGGGGTTTCCAGTGCCAGGGTCACCCTCCTCCCTAAATGGGGCTGTGGCAGTCCCCACAACTGGAAGCAGAGTGGCTCCTTTAACAGCTGGGAGAAGGAGAGTGAGCGCCACAACCTCCTGTTCTCTTCCTCCTGTTTACTTTCCAGGGCCTGCCAAGAGACCCTGAAGTGACCAGGCTTTTTATTTAGGCATCTTAGGTAAGCACCTCAGGTTAGAATCTGGACCCTACAAATCTCTAATTTCCTTGACTGGAAGCAGTGGAACTTGTTGGCTTGGTTCCTCCTTCCAAGCCTCTTTATAAATTTATTTCAGTCTGTAGATAAAGACAAAAAGCCACACAGGAAGCAGCACCTGGACACACCATCTTCCTTCCACCTCTCCCACGGAACCCCATCCACTGATCTGAGCGGGGCACTGGCTCCTGGCCACTGAGCAGAAAACATCCATTGGGAAAGGAGGCACAGACGGCCTCAGTGAGGAGAGAAACACCTTCCTAATGGGTTCAGTGCTACCTTGGATGCTTCAGGAAGAATACAGTCAAATACAGTCTCCCTGGGAACTGAGAGTAGGTCCTTGCTCACCTCTGTGACAGAGCAGTGCCAAGATCATGGCAAAATATTTATCATGGGCACCTCACTGGGGTAGGTATGGACTTCAAATGGAGATTAATTTCTCACCTTCATCCACGGCTTGTAATTGCAGCTGGAAAGTGTCATCAGCCCTGCTGCATAGGGTTGATATTGTACCTGTCAAGAAGGACACTATCAGCTTGAAAAAAATCTTCCCAATGTCTATTAAATGCAGACAAAAGAAGACATGAATGAAAATAAAAATTACAGCAGAGGAGCCCTTGAAGGCTCTTGTGGTATTGCTCTGGCATGGAACTGCCAGTGAGCTGGGGGTGGTGGAGTGTGTGGAGCAGAGCAGGGTAAGCAAAGGGCAGCACCTGAACCCTGGGTGTCAGCAGGTACATCTTCTGCACAATATCAGTTACCTCAGCAATTCAGACAGACTGAAATGGGAGCTATTTCCTATGAAAAATGACCACAAGAACTTTCCATTCCATGACTTTAATTTAGCTTTCTTTAAGCTTTTGGATATTATCCAGTGCTTCCTGGTAGCTGCTATTATAGCATTGTTTCAAATATAGACTTGCATGAGTCACTGTGCTTCCAAATTTAGAATTCATCCTGGAAATGCTCAGGCTCTTCTTTCAACTCCTTCTCCCAGTCCATTGGGCATTACACAGGTTTCCTCCAGATTTTATCCTGAAGTCCTCACCATACCACCTGACCTCCTCTTTGTGGTGAAATGTAGTTTTTATAAAACATCTTGACCTCTGAGAGGTTAAGCAGGCAAGCTTATGATAAATCCACGGACATTTGGGTAAGCGCTTTCTGACAAAAACACTTTTATGTATTTGCAGTTCAGGGTCTGGTTGGAAGTTCTCTTCAAAGAAAACAGAAAGGCAAGAAATTCACATCTTTGGAACTATCTGTGATGATAGGTATGCCTTCATGCGTGTACTCTTCCAGGATTATGGATAGAAGATTTGGAGGAGTGAAGTACTTCAGGTCTTCAGGAAAAATGTGTATATACCCTACTTTCTTCCTTTTAGTTTTTTTTAGAGGATATATCACAAGGTTTGTGCTGTAAAGTCAGCTTCAGTTGGAAACATCCTTTCTATAGACACAATTTATACAAGGTTTTAGCACACTCATCTGCAAAATAATCAGAATTATAGACAACCTGCAGATGGTGTGCTCAGGCAGACATCTAGAGCTCATCCTGAAGATAAGCAATATCCATCAAAGGGATTTGCAGCTCAGCCCTGCTAATTGTGTGGCTCTTTATCTCATCACTTTTTTTCCACTAGCTTTTCTTCTGCATGGTAGAAAAAATTACGGCACAGTTTGGACCGGTACAGGAGTCACAGATGTATTTTTTCTCCACCTCTAGTGTTGCACCCATAATGTAATAGGAACTGCAGTCTTGTTTGAATTACCGTTGTGTTGTGTTTGGATGCTGCTGTGTCTGGTGGTCAAGGCAATGAGAAAAGTAGCCCATAATCCATGAAACACATGAACTACATTACTGCAACATTTAGAATATTTGGTAGAGAGAGAGTGTTGATTGAAAATGAGCTAGGCAGTGTTGCTTTTCCTTGTAGTTTGCTTTGTGTTATGGTGGCTAAGAATGCTGTTGCATAATAATTTATTGTATTTCTTTTAGGCTAGGTGGCCACTTGCTTTGTTTGTTTGTTTCTGTTTTGGTTTTTGTTCTTTTTTGTCTTGGTTTTGTTTTGTTTGTTTGTTTTGTTGTATTTTTGTTTGGTTGGCTTTTTTGGGTTTTGTGTTTTGGGGGATTTTTTTTGGTGCAGAAAGAACATATTCATCACAACACACCACTGCTTGTTTCCCAGTATATAACTGACATCTCAAAAGGAAAAAACCCCCTGAAACCCCCTGCACGTTAAGATGACTGATTCTTTACCAGAAAGACCTTGACTGGGCATTTAGGTTTTACTACCTATTGTAATGTTTATCGTCTATGAGATGAATTTGTTGAACTAAAAAAATGTGTCAGTATAATAATTAAAACATCAGCTACAAACATCTCTTTGCCTTGCTGAGGACAGAAAAACCCCCAAACCTTACTTTCTACACTAAGCTCCACTAAGACAGTTTTTAATATGAAAAGGAATAACAAATCATTAAGTGGGAAAGCAGCAGAATGCAGAGCTGAATACTATTGCATACTTTGTGTCAGACTCTCAACCATCCAAGCCTTGGCAAGTTTATTTAGCCAAAGCTTCCTCCACACAGATGGTATCAAAGGAAGCCTTGAACCCTCAAACATGTTGATGCACAGTCCCACCAAACTTCGCAGGATGTGCTGGAATATATCCTTATGCCATGCCACAAAAACAAGCATTATTTTCTGTACTTACAGGCAATACTAATGTGTGATAGGTAAGAGCTATAATAGAAGTATTGATTTATGGTAGGTATATGTTAGGTAGGTATGTGATACATCTGCTATATGTGTCCTTGCAAAATCAGAAGCAGAAAGCCACAGCACTCTGCTTATTCCTAAAGGACACACATTTTGAAATGGGTTTTGTGTCGCCACTTTCTTTCAATTGGTTAAACCTGCTCCTCGTAGCGCAGCAATTTGCCTGTGTTCCAGCCGGCAGGGAGCTATCTGCAGGCTTCAAGGAATCAGCTGGCAATGCAGGCCCTATTCCCCTCTGGACAAGGGCCCCTGTGAGCGTGGAGCACTCACCACTATCTGATGGGTTCTCTCACCCAGGGTGAGAGCAGGGGCTTCACCTGAAGGATGACATGACATCAGTTCAGGTGATGAGGTGCCTGTTGGCTGAATTGGTAGTGGAAGGGAGAGGGGAGGGACAGGACTACAGATCTCCTTTCCTCTCCTATTAAGACAGAGTAACTAATCATATTTGGTTTGTTTTCAAATGAAACAATTACTTTTTGTTTTTTTTAAAACCCCAACTGTTCTTAAGGAGAACAGCAAGGATAGCTCACCGCATAAGTTATTGTACATACACAATACCATCTAAATTGTGCCAAATTGGTAGAATAAAGCTCAGTTTAACCTCATGCAATGGTCTCAGGGTTCCATAGCTGTGTGTTTCAGGGGCCAGCTCTGGTGTCTTCAGAGTGTTTGTTACTGTGGATTAGTAGCTTTCCCATGGCACCCCAAAGCCTGGTGCAGAGCCCCCATGTGCTCAGAGCTGCACAAGTATGCAGTGGTCCTGGTTTTGGAATGTTTCAGCTTGATGCCCCCACCAAAAAAAAAAAAAAAAAAAAAAAAAAAAAAAAAAGAGAGAAAAAGGGAGCTGTGGGAGCAAGGTTTGGGTTGGCTGTAAACCAACATGTGCAGAGTTTAATAACATACATCAACATTCAGTGATTTCAGCTCTTATCTTTTAATCAGAAGCTATAGGACCCTAACCCAATTTTAAATAGTTTACAAGTGCAGATTTTAAATCTTACCTTTTATTTTCTTTGTACTGAGGTAAGTTGTGAGAAAAACTACTGTTATGGAAAAAACTCTTACGGAAACTATTTTTCCTCAACAGCTTTTAAGTTTTTCCACCAGCTTCGAAGTTACTGTTTCCAGGTCCCTTTTAATTAATCCTAGTAATGGAAGAATTTGACAAAAGTTTGTGAACCCCTATCCTTACAGGGTTTTCAATTACATTAATTAATTAGTTTTATATAAATCAATTCACACAGCTGAATAGACCTAATTAAAAATAAATACATTTACAAGCTATCTTATTACAGCAGCATTAAGGGTAATGAGTTCATTAAGCATCACGTGAGGAGATTATCAGGCTGAGGGTACAGGCTGCAACATGTTGAAGACACTCACTGCTGAGGAAAGGAGGCTCTGCCAACAGAGATAGCCTATCTGCAACAAAAGCTTTTACTTCAAAGATCGTAGATAACATTGGAGGGCTTAATGAGAGTGTATTTTTAAAATGTAAATAGGAGGATCTAGTGGGCACATAAATTGCATAACACTCATAGCACACCCTCTGCTCTTGCTTGTGGAAGTAAAGAGAGTAAAAGTTAACAAGTCACATACGTCACTCCCCTATTTCAAGGGGGTGTTCTGCTTGTAGGTCGAGTCCTATTAGTGCAGCAGTGCCTTAATAATTGAAATAGTATCACAAGCTTGAAATGGCTGCTGCACACCCCATTTATCTGAATACCCCTTTTGGTGAGGTTAGTCCCAAAATGCTCAGCTGTTAACCGAAATAAATATAAGGTGTCTCGGCACACTGTTGTGCTGCACTGCTTTTAAAATGGTGAACTTCCAGAAAAGCCTCTTTCAGATCACAGTAACATAAAAAGCTTTATGGGTAGTACTGAAAATGGGATTTATTTTATGTTACGCAAGACTGATAATTGATTCTTTAAAAGTTTGCTGTGTTTTCACGTGAAACATTAAAATGTTATGTGCCGAACTGACAGACAGAGGAAATTTTTAATATGCTGAAATAAAATGTGCTTAAATAACCCTCCCCAATAGTCTTGCATTCTTTGCTTCACTTATACTGAGAACCAGCCATCACTTTTAAGTTTTAATAAGTTTCATATGTTTTGTAGAGGAACTGTGTTTGGTTAATTCTAACCTTTAATTAGTAGCCTCTGGATTGGTGTATACCCCAGGCACGGGGATGTTATTAGTGTGAACTGAAAGCTATGTGTGTTACTCCATAACAGATCAAAACAAACCTTGTATGCTCTGACAGCATTAAACCCCACTGAGACCTTGTGCAGGATATGGTTTTCCACTTGCAAAAGAAAATTGTAATTCACAAGCCTTTGCCAGATGTTGTCCCCCCATACTTACATACCTACTGAGTAGGTGGTCACCTAGGGTAAAGCCAAGTGTGCCCTGTTAGAGTGTTTGTCAGACTAAATAATTTCTTGAGGTCTTTTTCTTCCCTTTTTTTTCTTTTCTTCCCCCCTCCCTGCCTTTTTTTTTTTTTTAAGAAATATAGCAGAAAAAATATTAAAAAACTGTGCTGGCAAATGGCTGTTTAATATGAATAAGAGCCTCTTGCCTTCCAAGAGGAATGCAGGGCCATGCTCCTGATCTCTTGAAGAGGAAAGGCTTAGAGGCTTAAAGGAGTCTGTTGAAGACTTGATTTCTGCTGAACGATGTCACTGCAGACCACGCTGCACTGCAAGCACTGCAATAGCATGAAATCATGAGACAAACAAAACGAAGAGAACAGGAGATTGCACCAGAATGCTTTGAAAGGTGGCTTCAGAGTACATTCTTTCATTTAACACTAGAGATGTTCCTGGAACCAAATAGAAGAGTCCCCTAAATGAGAATAAAATGTACTGGTTGTTGCTCATCCCTGGCATTTCGTTAGCATGTAGATAGCTGTACAAATGTTTACTACTATCAGATTGTTATCAGATTTTACCAGGTCAGCAAAAGTCATCTTTGTTATCTGTAAAAATTTTTTTCCCAGGGAAAAAAGTTCAAAATTTGCATGGCAAAGAGAAGCTTAAAAAAAATTGTACTCAACCTTTACCCGGATTCTCTTTGGAAACAGCTTGGGTGACCCTGCCTTGGTGTTTTTTACATACTCAGCTGTAAACACAAAAACATGGCTTACATGTTGTAAAAGTTATTGCAACTTTTGTGGTCCAAGAATATAAGTGAGGCAGGATTGTGAACAGAAATTAAAATTAAAACAGTGTTCCGTAATTGGAAAACATGGAATAACTTTTGGACTTAATCTTCTTCCGTAATTTTACGTAAAATTCTGTAAGTCAATGGAGAGGTTTCTGGTTTTTTAGGATGTGCAGATGGCTTTTATTTTTTCCAGGAGATTTTATAAACATGGCAAGTAATGACTGCAAGTGCATTTTAGACAGTAAAAAGCATTAAGATGACTTTTTAGAAGAAATTAAGTTCTCCCTGGCTTCTGGACTTTTTGAGAAGAATGAGATAAACTTTTGACTCTGAATGCCATAAGGTACTTACAGTATGACTACTTGAAGCCACAAAAATCTTATCTGCTAGCATGGTAGAAACCAGCCTGTGAACATCCGACATTCAGTGACATACTTACATGATGTATTTTTGACCAGATCTAATGTAAGCATTGTGATACAAGGACAGGTCCTGCCAACAATCGGCACACGAAGGGAAGCGCAAATGCTGAAAGCTGGTGGTGTCACACAGCAGTCCTGCAGTTTTCCTTCCAGGAGCAGCTCCATGGAGCCAAGGCTCTGGGCGCAGGTAATCTCCTGCAGGATCAGCCTGCATGCAAGTGGGATTGCTTCACTGATTGCTTTGATGCTTGCCTGAGTAATTTCTCAGTAAATATAGTGCAGCAAGTGCTTTCCTCGTATTCTATTAAAAAGCACGTGTAGCTTTACTTCTACTGATGGAGACCTTCATCAGGAAAGTCAATAGCTGTCGTAGAAGTGATTTAAAACTAGTCCCACAGCTATTATGTTATAGTACATAGAATATAATGGTATTTCTTTGTCTAGGAACACCACACTGGCAACTGATTTTGAGCAATAGTCCCATATCTGCCTTTTCACGCATCTTGGATTTAGTGGTATTACACTCTATATCCATGTAATCAAAGGAAAAAAATCTTCTCTCTCTTTGGCAACAAGAACAAACTATTTATACAAACCTGGCTTTAAGGGCTTCCAGCACTAAATTCTGTGTGTGAAAAAAACCAATAAAACCTGAGCTAAGCTTTGAGGTTTTAGAAGAAATCTGAAAAGCCAGGGTAGTTTTTTTCCCCTTGTTCTTCCTCTTTTTTTTCTCCCCTTTCTTTTTAATAAAGAGACAAGGCAAATCTTCCAACAGCCTCTGCAGTGTACATCTCTCTCTAAAGGTAAACAGTGCAGGTCATTTCTTTCAAGCATGTCATTTTCCTGAGATTAAATCTGGAATAATCTCTGCTTTAGACAGGTGACTTTTCACTCCTTGACAGAAATCTGAACAGCATAAAAAATGGTTCTGGTCAAAATTACAGATCAGCTGGAAATTCACAAGCAGTCGCACAGGATTTCCTCTGGAGGACTGACTGCCTGACTGACTGACTGACTGAGAGCCATTTTATTTGTCAGCTACGTTGTTTGCCTCTAGAGGATAATAGACAAGCAAATTAATTAGTGAAAATAAGCTACAAAACCATCAAAACATTCAGGCAAAGCTTCACTCAAACTAACATGTTCAGTGAAACAGAAACTTGGACTGGCAGCTCTCTGTTTTTACACTGTTTGTTGATTCTACTGACAGCTTTAATCATTGCTGAGCTGACATTCTGGTGGTACAAATGAGTAAATAAAATGTCAGTTTTGCTTACAATGACATTGAACATAACTGTTCAACCTTGACAGGTCTGTATTTGTAGACAAGATAATCATTTCTTTAGACTTTCCTGCAAGAATAACATGTCTAAAATCTGCACTGCTACCACATACATGGCCTGTAAACAATAAAAGTCAGCTATTTTTATTTGTCATATTTTGACAAAAACTAATGGCGTCATTTTTTTTTAACTTAGTCAGAAGGGCAGAACAGCCAACATGCACCCAAGATCCAGATCACAGAGCAAAAGCCCCACCTCCCCAAAACTGATGGGAGTCCCTCTATCAGCTCCTGTGGGCTTGGTGTTGACTCTTCCAAGGGTTGCGTGAAACTCCAAGTTTTTCTGCTAAAAATCTTGTGTCAAAGAGGTTCTTTGTTTAAGGCATAACCTGAGTTGTCTGTCAAACGTGGGCCCTGATCCAGCAAAGCACTTAAGCACATGTGTAGTGTTGTTCAAACCAACAGGACTACCGCTCACATGCTTAAAGTCACGCGTGTGTTTAAGTGCTTTGCCGGCCTGAAGCCTTGCAGAAGTCCTTTATATCATGTTGATTTCAAAGCACATTTCATTATTACATCACCGTGCTGTCCTTGGCAAGGAATGAATTAATAAATGAGACAAGGAGAGGTCCGGCAGGAGCTGCTGGGGGAGTGGGACACTGCATTCCTTTCAAAACAAGGCTGTGGCAATAAGTTTTCAGGAGACATGAATCAGCCACGTAGGCAGATATAAATAACGTGAAGCAGCCGGGCCAGGTGACATACTGCCGCACTCTGTATATTGCAAGAACATATCAATACTGGGTACATTGTGCTTGTAATCTTTCCACAGACTTGGCAACCACCCACCCTCCAAGGCCAGCCGTATCCTGGTCAGTGTGAGAACGCACTCAGCCCTTCCCTCTGTGAAGGATTTTAATGCTGTTTCACGAACTGTGATTGCATGGATGGAGAACAGCACTGTTGTAAAGCCACAGTATTGGCAGGCAAGCTCTTTACAGATATATTAATGTCAAAATGTCTCCCTTGAGGCCACAGTGGTAAGACAGGGTTGGGTGAGAGACATGCTCTGAAATCACAAGCTGAGCTCTTCCAGAGGAATGCTCTGTTGCATCCTGGACCATGTGGCCATAATTGTGTTGCTGTTTGAGTGCTGGAATCAAAGCTGAGCTGCTTTCACATGCACAGTCCTGTTCAGATCATGCATTTTGGGAAATCCAGGAACCTGCTGCCATGACATGGCCACGGTACTTACCAGCAGCCCACCTTGCACCCTGTTGCTGGTGGGTTGTCTTGGCACCCGGAGCCCTGAGTGTTGGTGAGAACTCAGAGACCTGGGCCACCAGGGCAAGGCACTGCCTCCGCACTGACACCTCACCCAGGCTAGGGAGATGCAATGGAACCTGAAGGCACCATCTGCTCAAATCAGGATGGTGGCAAAAGCCACGTTGGTGTCTCCCTTTGTCATGGTCCTACTTAGGAAGGGAGCAGCTAAGTGGAAAAGAAAGAGTGCTTTGGGGAATAGGGCAGGAGAAAGAGGGCAGGTGTAGAAGGGACAAGGAAGGAGGAAGAAGAGGAGCAAGAAGGTGGCAAAACAACAACTGTGTGAAAGAAATGTCCTAGAAACAGCTGAAGGTCCCTTTTGGGACCCCTCACTGAGGAATTGCTTAAGTGATGATGGGGATGGGGGTGCAGATAAGCCCAAGTGTGATGGGGAAAGCACGTGCTCTGTGCTACAAGAAGAGGGTGCTGGGGAGGAAATCTGGGAGTGGAAATTTGGTACCACAAAGCATCTGGTCTGTTGTTTTCTAGGAAAGGCATCAATGCCCCCTTCATTTTGCTGAGATTGAGTTACATATGACTTTTATTGATCACATGAATGAGAGGAACAATGGAAGTTATGGAGCTTTCAAAATCATCTTCACATGCAATAAAATATAGATAAATGGCACAAATCTAGTGCTCCTTCCCTTGGACAGTTTCCTTTAAGGAAGCCACTGTCTACAGATACTGACAAGCAGCTGGAAGGAACAACTTCCAGTGCTGTGAAGGTCAGTGGGAAGAAGGGCCAAGCTCCTTTTCAGAGCCTCAGCTTCATATGCCTTTTCTGTTGAAATCTGCAAAATCTTGTAAGGAAGGACAAGGGATTTATTTATCATTTCATCTGGGAATTCTAGCAGTTGGGCCCATTTTTCATTTTTTTGCACTCTTTAGATTTGTTTGCTTATTATTACTGATAGATTATTTTTGTGCCATTCATGACCAGAATACAACCAATCATGTAATTAAATGTAAACAAAGTAAAACCAACTACAGTTTTCTGATTTAGATCGTTTCCTTGAACTAGGACCCAGTGTCTCCTTTGATGAAAGCTGGAGGAAACCTCTCAGCAGCAGCTTAAACACACACTGCCAAACTCACAGCAGAGAAGGAGCACTCACACGCTTTCAAGAGGATGTTTTGCATCCGGTTATTCCAGCAGGATGCAGCATTGCTGATATCATGGAGGCTGAATTAATACTTTCCATGGAAACATCATTTGGGGAAGAGCTACAATAATCTTTTCTGATAGATACATCACACTGGGCTGGGACCTGATACAAGATGAGTACCTAATCCAAAACCCACTGTCACCAGTGATAAACTTTTTGTGCTTTCTCTGGGATTTGTATCAATTTCTCTGTCTGTAATTGCTGCTATAGGAGAAATGCTATTTTTGCTGGGGTACTTGCATTAAAACGGAGCTACCATTTGATCAAGGTTGTTGCAATATGTTTGCTAACAGAGACAACTTCTTTGAAGGATTTAAATCTCCTAAACCATCTGGAAAAGTGAAAATAATGCAAAATATAATTTTAATGTAGGTAAATGTAATGCAAAAGGTAATTTTAATCAATGTCAGAAGTGAACCACTTACTACAATCTGTTTCTTTTCTGCAATTCTCAAGAATAATGTATTACAGCTTTTAAATTTCTTCTTTTAGGACAGCTTCTTTCAAATTATTCTCCTTTTAAAAGGCTTCAGGAGAGAGGTAAGAAGAAGAGCTTGTGATTATACACTGCAGGATAGGTGTTATGTTCCCACAGCCTGCCACATTCAGCTTACTCCTGTGTGCCATTCTAGTGCTGTTGTGGCTGTGCCGGGTAAGGAGCCGCCTCTCCATCCTGACCCTTGCAGCTCATTGCTGCCCTCCTGCTTCAACAGATCGGGATACACAGCTTTATCTTAGCCGAGCATACCTCATTTTCAGCAGTTTTGAGTTGCAGGTGCTGGCTGGTAAGCGCTTTTGTCTGGAGCGGTTTTGGGAACACTGCCCAAGCAGGAGCTTCCTCTTGCAAGTGATGAGGACCTTGGTGCCAAGCCATTGTGCTTTGCACCCCCTGAGCTCCTTGGCCTTGGGTTGCCTGCACAGAGCACTGTCCAGCCTGGAGCTCACTGGCGAGCCCCTACAGCTGTAGACAGGGCTGTGGAGATGACTGCTGCTCAAGCTGAGCCCATGGTGGTCTCACCAGGCAAAGGTCAAAGATGCTGACAAAGTGAGGCTTTTAAAAATCACACCAAAATCTAAGAGGTTAGATATCTAACCTCTGCCACCAGAGAAAAGTTAGATGTGAAAAATCCTCTTGAGATCCTTGCAGGGGATTCTAAACCTCTGCATGAGTTGGGCCAAGTGGGTCTATTCGAGAAGGGTGCCTGGAAACTAAGGTTAGAGGAAGGAAGTGTTAATTTAGGTAGGGGAAGTCGGTGCATGGACAGGCTATGGGTAAAACTGTCAGCACCTCCCAGAAACAATAGGTTGCTATACAGCCGTAGAAACTGGGGAGGGCAGAGGTCTTTTGGGAGGGGCAGGGAAGGAAAATCCTGCAGCCTGTGAAATACACCAGGCAAGGGAGCAAGAGAGCACCTGGTCACTATTTACCACTTTCCTGCGCTCTTCTGCCCTCTGCTCCACTTGGTGTGAGCAGTGATGTTGTTAATCAGTTTTCAAAGATGGCATTTCTTCTTCATGACACTGTTTAATCTGGGTGTAGGGGGAAGTGACCCACTGATTATCCGGATGGACCAAAGGAGCAGAAAGTCAAGTTTCAAGCTATTGCTGTGACTTAAGAAGCCATGCAAAGCTTTTGCCTCTGGACATAATCAAGTCAACATGTTCAGTATTGGTTTATGCTTAAAAAGCAAAGTAAAAGCAGATGAAGTGTATTTATAGGTTCATCAGCCAATGAATGATGAAACGGAAAAAGAAATTAATAGGAAAATGTCAGCCAGGATAGAGGAGGGAATCAGTGTGAAGTTCACATCCAAACCAACAATTTGGAGTTAATTCCAAAGACACGGGTATCTTGATTTACAGTAGGAAAAAATTGACACCTTATCAACTCTGAATTTAAATGTAAACCATTAAAAAAAAAGTGTGAAGATGATCCTTTTGCCAGATTACCTCAGGCTAGGAAAGGTTAAGGGGCACTCTGTTTTGGCCACTTGAAAACGTGAGGCTTTGATTTAAAGCTCAAAATCTTGAATAAAAAAGGGAACATAGAAAGCTATGTTACAACAACAAAGTCCAGCCTCCTTTATGCTTCCCAGCTCCAGATAAACTTGGGTGTAACTCTGAGAGCAGTGAAGAGAAAAGTAGACGGAAAAAAATACCTCTTTGCTCTGTGCTTTTCTGCTCTGCTAAAATTGCTGCTTTTTGTGCAGACAAAAGTCTGATAATTAAAAGCTATTTTTGGCAACATGAAATACAGGGACAAGCAGAAAGAAACAGCAGCCTTGTTAACTGAAATGTGAGGGCAGGCTAGTAACACAGGATACCATCACTGAACCATCCATCTTTTAAAAACGATTTAGGGAGTTGAGAAGAAGACTTTATATTTCATAAAAATCTCATTGCCTGATCTAGTCCAGTATTTAAGAGGAAGAGATATGAGGAAAGCAGCATAATGAAACCCAGCCCAAGGAGGCCAGACTAGAACAAAGGAGTTGCTGTTGATTTTGTGTCAAGCTTTGCCACAGTTTGACCATGTGAGCTGGAGCAAGTCTTTATGTCCATGCTGCCATCAAAGGTGTGATCACAGCTCATATATTCATGCCCTCGAGCACTCTTTGCATCAGTTTAGCCATCTGTACCAGAGCCATCATACACTTACACGTCTTTTAAGGGCTCTAGCAATGACTGACGTAATCCAAGTTTGCAAAAGCTGTTGTGGTCTACTGATGAAAAGCATGGAAATGCAAGATGCTGTAATATTTCTGCTTATTGAACCTACTGGTAGAGGCATGTGTCTTGCTGCTGGAAGAATTCTTTAATAAAACAAAATCCATTGCTCATCCACTTTCTTCTGCCTGTAAAACTATTGCTGCGAATTGACACAGGCTTAAAAACCTAAGCCAGAGCACAGAGACGAGCAGTAATACAAATATATATGTTCTTGGCAGTGCCTGGATGCAGATCATGACCACTATCTGTTTAATGAATGTATGTTATTTAATGATCCATCCGGTGTTGATTTAGAAAAGAACAAATTGGAATATTTGTGCTCAAATGGCAACTAGGAGAAGATGGCTCAAATCCCTTGGTTCTGGTAGATCTCAGGCCTAGAAGAACCCCCCTGAAATGGCTTTAAATGAGCCTGAGTGGAGTTTACACACTTATGTTCATAATAAAATTCATGTTTCAGAAAAGTAATAACTGAGAACACACGCATAATAGACACTCAGTAAACAAAGCTTGTAATGTATAATTTGCAAGGAATATTTCTTTAAAAATGTAGAGCAGGAGTATCACTTATCATTCCCACATGGAACAAGTGGTGAAAATGTTGTGGAAATAATTTTTATTGTTATCATATGTTTTCCCTAAATGTTGCTATAGGAGTAAACCCTTTTTGGTATTACTTACAATATGCTATTGTTTGACATCCAGCATTACACTTGTGTTTGAATAGCTTGCTCTTGTAGCATCCTTCTTTGCCTTTGTTGATTAAGTCAGAGATAAATATACCATTGTTTTCACGGTATATAAAAACTGTTCGGTCTCCTGCTGTGTGACCGAATATTAAAAGAATGGCAGGAGTCTTCTTAGTGGAATAACACACTCGGACAGTTACTCTTTGGACTAAGGGACCAAGATTCAATACTCTGGTCTGGTTTCCTCCAATTCCTTTGCCCTAGGGTGGTGGCGCAGCTCCTGGAGACACTGGCTGACTGTATGACACTCACTGCTACCCAGCTCCTCCTCTGAGGAGGAATTTGCAGCCCAAAGCAGGTCTATAGGACTTGGGGATGAATAAAACTTCCCACAGTTGGTTTCATTTGACTTGTGTGGTCAAAATGAATCATTGTTGGTCTCCTGTGAAAGGTGATCTAGGAAGTTCTGCTAAAAAATGTGTGAGTGTCTCACAGAATGTATTTCAAGTTTTAGAAAAACACGGAGATGTAGGGGATGAGGTAGTTTTCAATGTTCCATTTTTATGGTTTCCAGGGGAACACTTGAAGTTTAGAATAAGGAATACATACATTTATGCTTGCTTGCTTTTTTTTGTCGGAACATCTAATTTTCTGACCATATATTGCCGCTTCCATGTGAAAGGGCCAGCAGGTTACAGTTTTAGTCTATGGAAAACAGCTGCAGTAAGCTAACAGACATTCTTCACTATTTCCCTGAGAAACAGTTGAGTCCTGCTGTTGTTGACAGACACCAATGACCCATCCCTGGAAGTGCTCAAGGTCAGGTTGGACTGGGCTCTGAGCAACCTGATCTAGTGAAAGTTGTCCCTGCCTATGGCAGTGGAACTCGGTGATCTTTAAAGTGCCTTCCAACTCAAACCGTTCTGTGATTCTGTGGTATATCACACCTAACCCTATTTTTAAATACATTCACTTCTATCAAAAGTTAAGGAGTCTGGGATCACCTGACACAACTCCAATTCACTCTTCTTGATGTGAAAAGTAAAAGTAAAAACAGCAGAACTTTTCTTATGCCTAAAGAGATACAATGCACAAATACAAAGATCAACAGACCTTAAGATATGTTGGCATGTAAAGGACTCAGTGTTTTAAAAGCTCAGTGAGTCCCCAGGGCTTTTGAAGAGACTGGGACTCTCAAGATGCTGGCAGGATACTGAATGATATACGCTGTCAGGGCTGTCACCAAATCACAGAATGGTTGGGGCTGGAAAGGACTCTGAATGACATGTTATCCTCTCCCCTTACCCAAGCAGGGCCACTTAGAGGTGTGGCCAAGAACTGTGTCCAGGTGCTTTTTGAATATCTTCAAGGATGGGAGGCTCCATCATCTCTCTGAACAACCTGTGCCAGAGTTCAGTCACCCTCAAAGTGAGAAAGTGCTTCCTAATACTTGGCAGGAACCTCCTGTGTTTCAATTTGGTCCCATAACTGGGCACCACTGAAAAGAGCTCAGCTCCATCTTCGTTATCACCCTCTCTTCAGGCGTTTATAGACACCAATAATGTCTCCCCTCCAAGCCTTCTCATCCCTAGGCTGAACAGTCCCAGCTCACAGCCTTCCCACACAGAAGTTCCTGTCCCTTCCCCATCTTTGTGGCCCTTTGTTGAACTCTCTCCAGTATGTCCATGTCTGTCTTTAACAGGGAGCACAGATCTTGATGCAGTGTTTCAGGTGTGGCCTCGCTGGTGCTGAGGGAAAGGATCACCTGCCAACAGCTGCTGGCAACGGTGCATTTATTACAAGGAGGCATTTATTACAGCCATGTTCCTTTTCACATAGTTTATCATCTACAGGGTTTGCAGTGCTTTAGTGTTCTCAAAGGTATCCAATTTTCTACTTTGAACTCCTCATCATACCTAGAGAAAGACCATGTCATAGATTCAGTGATACTTGGACAAACTAATCCATCACTGGCACAACATACCTCTTAATATAGAAAACTTACTCAGGGACGGGAAAAGGATGCAGAATTCCTAGAATTTTCTGAGGAAAGCTCAGCCCATGTAAGCAAGATGGGCAGCATCCATCATCCACAAAAGAAAGGCCTTGATTGCTCAACACGAGGTCAGGACATCCATTGGTGGAGCATAACCAGCACCGCTGCAGCCTGGCAGCTGCCATGGTCTCTTGGACACTGTGGGTTGGCACAAGGCCCAGAAAACTTTAATAAATTAGAGCTGCTGAAAAGAGGTGAGGTGATAAATATTTTTGCTGGTTATCTCATAGAAATGCAGTGCAAGCCAAAGAAGTGAGTGACCTGATACATGGCTCTGCCAGGGCCTTCTTACCCCTCTAGCC
The DNA here is from genome assembly GCA_013397895.1 of Origma solitaria. Classification (NCBI taxonomy): domain Eukaryota; kingdom Metazoa; phylum Chordata; class Aves; order Passeriformes; family Acanthizidae; genus Origma; species Origma solitaria. Next base: position 811,215 of record VZRL01006115.1, on the reverse strand, counting down.
CTCTTTCTCCCTTCACACTCCTCCATTGCCAAGTACCAGTACGAAATCCTTACTGCCTAGTGTGCCACTGCAATGCAGGGAATTACCCCTGAGACTGTCTGTATTTTCTACTACACAGTATTTCTTCGTAGACCATGTCTGGTAGTACAAAACCTGCAAAATATCAGGAAAAAATTCCCTGGAAACTACCCGAGACTGCTGCTGTTCCCATTTTTGGGGCATGAAATAACTTAATTTCAGGGGCAGCATACAGAAATCCGTGTCTCTGCAGCAGTTTGCCATTAGCTGGGAATGACATGGTGCTCTCTGCTATGTGAGCTAACATCCACAAAAAAGGGATGAAGACCTGCCTGAGCCTGCAATCACATTACACATACTTTGCTTGGTACCCTCTGAGGTGCACCAGAGATATTTTATCAGATAAGCAATGCCTTGCATTGAAGGGTATCAATTCAATAAACTTACATCTTCCTTTAAAAGCAACTTGTTTTCAAACAATGGTGTGTAATGTCAAAAATATATGTTGTGTAGCTTATATAAAGTTTTAATCTCATTTTCAGTAATTGTTTAAACAGAAATGTTTCATTTTATGTAAACGTTAACATTATGTTAAGCTGTATTCTACTTCTGTGTACTAACAAACGTCATGAATAGAGTAAAAAGTGTTTGAGGTTTGCAGGATTGCTTTGATGTGAATTCTATTTGCCACTGGTATTCTTCATTTACCACATATATCCCCAGAGAACAGCTTGCCTGCATAGCTCATAAATTTGTTATAAATCATAATGCTTCTATTACATCATTTCCAACCTATCCGAGCTAAATACACAATGTGATTTTTTTTTTTCCCCTATGTGAAATTTCCAGTTTGGTGGCATATCTGCTGCATAATAAATTCCAGACAGTCATTCTTTCATGGTATATCTAACGTCTGCATTTTGGACCCAATCTAGATGATTACTGAAATCTGTGGGAGTTTGCCAGTGGTTACAACAGGACTAGAATTGTGTCCTCTTTGTGTCTAACTTGCCTTTGTTGGAGCAGCATGCTGGTTTGGAACCAGTTTCTAATGAGAATGTATCTGGAGCTGCAAACACCAAATGTACTAATTGTCTGCTGAAATGCTGGGTTTGGTGCCAGCAGTAAGTGTTGGGTTTCTAATTCAATGCTGTTTGTTTTCTCTTATGATTTAGTGCCACAAAATTCATCTGTTACACTTTGCAACAAAGGCGAATGAGGAAAATGTTGGCTTACTATGAACATTTCTGCAGTCTGGCAAAATAAGGGCAGTAATGCACCGTATTCCTGTTTGGTTTCTACTATGCATACTTTCATTCCAAAATAGGGAAGGGGAAAAAATTCTGTGATTTGATGTGACAGTATTAGCAATGCTATGTATTAAATCATGTTGACAGATAAGTCTGTTAGTGTAAGCCACCATTTGTAAGCTTTTTTTGATACACATTAGTCTTCAGAAGTACATATTCTATTGAATTCAGTGGAATTATCCATATGCATTCAATTATTCAGCTAAATGTCAGTATTGGGACTTTCTTTGGTAGGAAGCAGAAAGGTGAGATAAAACTGCTGGTTTATAATATTCAGAAATAGTCAGACTAAGAATGGCAAAGGCATCAAAGTCACAGTAAACATGCTCTGCTTTTGATTAGGGGCATAATTCGGTGCTTACATGCAGGTCTACCTGTTTTCTGCTTATCTCTGGGAACGATATAATGATGAATAAAACTAAAACATCCTGAATAATGAAACAGCATTCCCTGTGTCTTTTTAGTGCTTAGCACAGTAAGTCAGGCATTCCCCGTGTCTTGTTTCCCTGCTCCATGTCCAGTGGAAAGCCCTTGGGTGTAGGCAGCCTTCTGCTGATGACTGCAGTGACAATTGCCATCTCCAGAGCCCCCTTCTCCACCCTGTCAAACCACCCTGCAGTGGAGCAACATACCTGCAGAGCTGGAATGAGTCAAGAAGACAGACACAGCAATGGGTCAGTTAGGTACATTTTTGCCAGCAATTTCCCACATAGCCCAAGTCCATTTAAAACACAAACCTCCTATGAAGCAATCCCTTGAAATTATTTACTCTTTTATGGTTGCGAAGTATGGCAACATAATACCTTTAATGGAAGCCCAAATAAACGGCATATGCTGCAAAGTGTCTATGAAGGGGATTTATGAGCTTGAATTCTTACGTCACACACTGGTAGCAAATGCCTTGGGGACATAGAAGAGCATCTATAGAGTTTTAATGAAGGTATAAACTGATAATATTTATTTTAAAAGTTTATTATCACACTGAGAGAGCAGGTGGGGGAAACGTCACAAATAATGAAAAGATTTATTGTTGCAAAGTGCTTTACTGTGGACAGGTAGGGTCAGGTGGCCGGAAGATGTCGGGCTGTACGGAAAGATGTGACCCCTCCCCAGGTAGCCAACAGGGCTTAGGCTATGAGGTAAGCAGGTGGAAATGACGTTGTAAACCAAGGCTATAAAATGCAGTATTAATTAATAATAAACACCATTTGCCATCCACCACATTGGTGTCTGTGAGCTGATGGCCCGAGTGGCCTGGGGTTGGCTGCCGTGCCGTTCTCAAACCAGGTCGCCGTATGTTAAAAAATCTCGGTCTGGTCTCCAGTAAAGGCATTGGCTGCACAGGGCAGTCCCACTACCTCAGCTCACCGGCAAGCACCACCGGGGCTGAGGGGCAGCATGGTGATGGTGCTGATGGCTCATGGCAATGAACTTCTACCCTTGGGCTGCCTGGTCCAAAGGGCTGGCACAGGAGTTCAGTGGTTTATGCAGACCAGGACACACAGGGCATGTTCGGGTGTATCCCTGAGCCCTGCTGGGACAAACTGGTGCTGACTGGGACTATCCAGACCTTGACATGCTTTCAAGCATGCCTGGTGGCAGACTGTAGTCTTTGGTAGGAGCCATTTTCTGCACATATTGCCAACTTAGGAAAATGGCATGTGGCTGCTTCAGCTGGAAATGTTTTAAAACCAGCTCTGGTGTGATTCAGTGCTCTCATCCTCTTCCTATCCCATAATATAGTCATCTCCATTTTTGTTTTAAAATTTTAATTTTATAGTACCAGGAACATGATTTATTTTTCTGATTAATATTTGAAATTAAATTCCTTTACAACTGAGTTACTATCCAATATATAGCCTTCCTCTCCCCAAAACTTTAAGATCACACGCTGTTGTGAAACTATTCCACAGCTGATGTATTTATGATCAAGCATTTCTTGGCCATATTTGGTGTGGTTTTAGCTGTTTCAATATGTGTTGAGTTCAGATACATCCAGCAATTGAACAGTTGTATGTGAAGAGCAATCACTTTATGAATCACTTTAGTGGTGCTATCCCAAAGTCATGAGAGAGTCAGACCACCACTATTTCAGTGTCCATCCCTGGTCCCTCTCAGTAGAAGATATAAGGAAGGTGTGTGAGTGCTTAGGCATATCAAGATTGGGATTTGCATCTGTCCAGATGCCAAGTAGTTAGTGAGTCATCAGAGAAAAGCCAGAAATCATCTAGGGACCTGAAACCAAACCTATCCCATCCAGGTGAATGCCATAACTTTGGTACCACAGTCATGTTTAGACATATCTGTTTAGACCTGTACATGCCACTTGAGCTGTGCTGAAGTGACAGATCCCACACACTGCAGTACTGCTGATGTCCCTGCTGAAGTGGATTCAAGTCCCTCAGCATGATCCACTGCTGCAGATCCACAGGGACACACCTGAGCAGGTCCAGGGCAGAAACAGATGTGCTGCAGAGAGTGAGGGGGAAAGTGAGGGGAAAAGTGAGCGGAAGATTTTTCTCCTGTCCTGAAAGATGGGGTGTCACTGAGCTCACCACTCCTCCTCAGCAGAGGGCTAATGACAGGGCGTGTGAGTGGTGTGAGAGACTGGCAGTGACTGGAAATAGTAAAGATCAGTGCCTTCACTTGCAGTTCTGGCTCCTAAAGCACCTGGGGAAGGCATCCTACAGCTTTACCCTAACTTGACACCTTACAAGACTGTGTGTATTTCCTGAACTAATGTTTTATGGGAAATACAAATCAGAAAACATTGATCCTACTCTGTGCTTCTGCCACTGCCCCCTTTAGACATTGCTGCTGTCATGAGCACTCATGCTGCCCTCATGCTTTGTTCCAGCAGTGTGGATTCCCCACCAGCTGGTCCCTCCATGTGCACAAAGAATCAAGAGGCCCCACTTACACGACTCTGCTCTCATCACCTGGATGCTTGTAAAAAACACAGCAAGGGTGGAGGGACTCTGTTTTGGGGATGGGCAGCAGACAGTCCTCTCCTGGGTTTGTTAGCACAGAAGCAGGAAGGAGGCTGGGAAAAAACTGCATCCCAGCACCCTTTCTTATAGCACTTCCAGCATCTCCCGCTCCCTTCTGCAAAAAAAGGCTCCCCCATTCACCCTGTATTTGGAGCTGGGTCAGTACTCAGAACCAGCTGGTGTAATATGTACCCTACTGTCTGCAGGGAAGAAGGGAATCCTGGGTCCAGTGAACTTACAGGCAAAACTCAGAGCCTTTTTATTTATTCTAACAGCACTTGCTAGATGGGTTTCACCATTAGTATGAAGTGCTACACCTCCTTTCAAACTGCTCTGGGATGTGACTGCTAAAGTACTACGAGACTGGCATTTATAATGAAACGGAAATGTTTTTACACACTGTCTATTGGGATAAAGTAATTAATTTTTTATTGAAACCTTTTTCTAAATTGCCCCCTAAAGATTTCCCACCTAAAACATGCAGTTCTTTTTTCCCCACTAGCTTCTTTTTCTTTTCAGTGTGTGGCTTTGGTCTTTGTTTTTTGACTTGTGCTTCTCAGAAAAAATGCTCATAAACCTTCACAAAAAGGCTCTTTAGGCTTATAGCTTTATTTAATAAGTATGGTGGATCTGTAGCAAAACTGTTTTAGGAGCACTTGGGAAGATAAGTCTACTTGCTGAGAACCAGAACAAAAACTTTCGCTTCCCCAAAGGTTTAGAAAGATGCTTTCCAATATACAGGAGTCTATTCTGATTTTGGTTACATTTGTCCCACACTTTATAAACTGTGGCCTTTTGATGTATGAATGTGATTTCACGTACTTCAGCTCTTATAGCTTTCAGGAATACTGCAGCAGTCTATGCAAGGCTTTCTGAACGCTAACCCAGTTCAGACAAGCACGAACCCTGTGGCTACAAACAAGTCCCCAGCTGCCGTAACTCCAGGGTAGGAGCCAATCACGGAACAGGAGGGTGAGAGTTAGCAATTAGCTGTAATCCAAGATTGCTATAGTTTTATTGCATGTCTCCACAAATTACGGATTGATGTGGAACTAATGGTTTTCTTCAGTGCTGATTTGTGCTGTGCTCAGGGGTACAAAATTAAGGGTAAAAAGATTATTTCTCAATAATTAGTTCTTAAATCACTGTTACTATAATTTACTAATAAAATCCATGAAGTAAAGTTCACTGTATTTATATTATTTTCTCTTCCTCCTGTGATCTTTTAATCCTTTTTCTTATAATTTCTCTTTCTTCTTCTAGAAGCAAATAGAATTAAAATAATAATGAAAATATGGTGTATTACAGCACGGATCTGAAGTGTTGTTGCTGTTGGTATTCTAACATTTAAGCTTCTTGAGGGATAATTCTGTTTGTAGACGCAGGAGACGCTGGCTACTCTGGAAGATCAAAGGAGAACTCAGGCAAGGAAAGGGGTTTTTTCTTCAGTTTTATCCTATCCTAAAGCCTGGTTTGACCCACATCTCTCAAAGCTGAGGCACAGCATGTTCAGGGAGGATCTCACCAAGTGCTGTGCAAGCTGACTCTCAGCCTTGCCCAGATGTGGTTCTGGCTGCTCACACTGACTAGAGAAACGGATGTGAGATTTTAATTTGATTGCAGTATCTAATGTAGGTTCGGAGGTACAGGTGCTAAACAGGTACTCTTGGCCCAGTAACAAGCACTTATTCTGGGAAATGCACCATCAAAAGGGGGCTGAAGAAAGAAAGGAAACAACCCTTAAAATAAATATTTCTCTTTCCCATGCAACAGCTCTACAGGATGAAATAGAAAGGAGTCTCTTTCCCATGTAATGGCTTTACAGGATGAAATAGAGAAGAGCTGTGTTTTTGGAGCTCCCTGCAGTTCAGTAATCTTTGTATGGAAATTAATAGCAACATTTGTGTCTCCTGCTGAGGGCTGTAGTCTTACTCATAGGTTCTGGAGAAAGCCTCTTTCTCCGTGACACTCAGCAGCTTTGCAGGACATCAGGCTCAGGGTGGTCTGAATATGTGAGCGGGAATTTTTTCAGGATGCCAATGCTGATGACTTGGGGTATATGCACAGTTTTGTGTGCCCGAGGAGGTTGTCCAGAGGAAGCTACCTGATTCTCACTGGGAAAATGCAGGCAAGTGCCTTTACCCAGGAGCCACTGCATTCAAAGACAAGCTTAGATTTTTCATTGAGGTAGGTGCCAACTAAGGCTTCTCTAGACTTTGTAGTAAGCCATAGAAAGGTGGGCACTTGCAAGGCTCAGGATGTCACACTGAGCCACACAGGAGTTACCCAAAAGGTCCTGACTGCTCCCAGGTGCTCAAATCTGGCACGGACCCTGTGCTGTCCTCCTGGCTCCCTCCTCCTTCTTCTGGTCCCCTTGGTTCCTGCCTGACCACACAGGCTCCTGCCTGACCACACAAGCTTTTCTGTGACTCCCCCTGAACTTTATCACAGGATGGCATCTCAGCTTCAATTGGTTCAGCCATTTCCAGCCAGCTTAGATTGAAAGGGTGGAAACCACTGGGGAGAGGGGAGAGGAGAGGCCGTTCCTAGCAGCAGTACAGATTTATGCCTAGCTAAAGAGCCTATGCAACTCCAATCTCATCTTCCTTTACACACCTTTTCTACTTTTTATTTTTCCCTTTCGATTCCTAGAATTTCAGGTGTAATTTGCCTTCTTGTTCCTCTGTCTCGCATGCTTCCTTCCTTCTCCATCTCCTCGACCTGGCACCACTTGCTGGGAGCACGCAGGGTAGCCTGCAGCAGCACACATCTCAGCAAAGGTCAGCACTGTGTATGGGTCTGTGGCTCTGGATGAGGTACTGTCTGAAAACAGAGGTGACAGCACCAGGCATGGTGGCCAGCATCACTTTGATGTTTCCATTCTTCCACTTTGGGCTGCATAGTGAAAAGAGCTAAAGGAGAGGGACAACAATAATTGGCGAAACATTGCAATTCATGCAGGGTATAATAAAAAGTGCCGGGAGTTTAGTGCAAATATCATTATGTACGCCAAGCTTTGTCCTGAGAAATACAGGCGAGACTTGGGCCTGTGAAACTCAGCAGGATGCCTTTGCCTTTGGGGTATTTCCTCTATGGGGAAAGGGTGAAGGGACCAGGCTGTGAGGAATTCTGAAGGATAGAGGGAGGGCTGCTCAACACTTCTATGTGTTCTTTGCTACACGGAGTGAGCAAAGAGAAAGGAAATGTCTGAAGATCTAAAATGGATTAAAAGAAATCCATTCTTTTTTATCCTCTGCAAAGATTGTTTAGTAGGATAAAAATTTTAAACTCATGGATAATGAATCCATATTTATTAAATATACAGTATAATCATAAGTAGTGTATAGAAATATATATTTTTATCAGTTGAATAGCTGGTTGTCCCAGTAAAGTTACAAAATCTTCAGATTAATTGTTTTCAGAACCTTGCAGCAAAAATGCTAATCCTTCTTCTTCCTCCCCAGACAACTCTGATCCTATAAAATTAATAAAATACATTTCAGATTTTCCCTGGAAAAATACTATTGCACTATCCCAATGTGCAACAACTTCTGTCCCAAAGAGAAGTTGTGTTTTCTTAACACACAAATATTAGCAGCCAGGCAGGACATTATGATCCATGGAGATCTGCACTTTTAAACTCAGGAAGTACAAATCAACCTATTTCTCATTAATCTTATCTCAAAAATCTAGTTGATGGGACATACTACTAAGTTTATTCCTTTTTTCAAAAAGCCTTTCCCTCCTCCAGGACTGCTGATGTTCACTGATTAGATCGGACTGCCAAAGTCAGCCATCAGGTTATCTGTTAACTACTTCTTGGATTGAGACATTCTCCTCAAATTATGTTTAAAGGCTGCTCCCCTCCCTTTCTACTCAAGCCCAGACCTCTGGTCTTTAAATTACATACTGTGCTAGGCATCTTATCCCATGAATACATGAGATGTCTCCTCTGCCCTCCTGGTGTCCTTTTATTCTAAAATAGATGGGTGCCATATGACTAATCTCTAAACACAATTAATGTCTTGCAAAATTGTATCATTTTAGTGGGGTCTCTAATGCACCTTTCTAATCTTAGCAATACCATAACATTAGAATCGGCCTCTTCAGCTCCCCAAAAGGGCTCTCATCAGTGTGCTTGACACTGCTGGAATAGCTTCAATGGATTTAAACATCAGACCTATATACCCAAAGCTCTTGCTTGGCTTTCTGACAGCTGCCTAACACGGTGCAGATGGTTTTAGTTTATTCCCCATTTACCACCAAATGATTTCGCCCTTAAAATTAATAGAAGAAAAACATTTGGAAAGTGATAGCTGGTTGTTAGATATTATTTTCAGTGTTCCTGTTCATATTTTTCTTTTCTTTCCCATATGCGCTTTTTCTTGTGATCTTGCAGGACTGTAAAGTTATGATTCAGCAAAGCGCTGAAGGTGAGAGCATGGCTGTGCTGATTCTGTGGCTGCCACTGCAGCCAGGACCTCCGTCAGAGTGTGCCTTTGGGTGTGGCGCTTACCTTGGTCAGCTCCGTGACAGCACCCCAGCTCTGGGGTCACCATCATCTTCAGGATGGGGAGGAGGTGGTGGTATGCACAGTTGAGGGAGCAACACAGGGATGGGGTCTAGCTGGGGGTTCAGTGCCATCCCTGTGTTTGCCCCAGGCATGGTTTTGGGGTACAGAGTATTGCTGAAGAAGCTTTTCAAAGGGTTTTCAAGGGTGGGTACCCCATGTCTGTGGTTCATTGCTTTTGTGGACATCCAGCCTCTTGACCTAGGCCATCCCAAGGCTGGCGAGAAGATGAGGCTTTTGATTCTTATAGAATTGATAGCATCTATTGAAATTAATTCCATGTGGGGAAGTAAACACTGTCTCCACATAGTAACAATTCAGTGTGGAGCATACTGCTGAGTTTGGGCTCTGACTCCAAATACTACTTGAAGGCAGAGCATATGTTGCATGGGGTTTTGAAGATACCACAGCCCATGAGATATCTCAGGCTGCATGAACGTGTTTTGTATAACCCATGAAAGAAAAAAACAAAACCTCAGAAGGCCTGGAACTTTTCACATACATATCACTCTCAAACGAGTTTAAGTGTGGTTTTTGCAGTCATTCCTCCTTTATCCTTGTGTGATGAGAATATACCTTTGCTTTCTAGCTGAATGTCATTGACATCTAACCTACGTGTTCAGGTGGACCTTTAGAGCACCAGCCTCAGGCTCCAGAGAAGTCCTATTAGATATTTTACTCTGCAGCTCCTGTGCATTTTCCCTCTCCTCCTGTAAGACAAGGAGATTCTGAAAGTGTTTTGGCCCGAGTTTGATAGGTTGACTTCTTCAGTGGCATCAGGCAGAGTGATTTCATTGACTTCCTAGAGCTAAACAGATTCACACCATCTGGAAATCTGACACAAAGGTTTTACAGTGGAAAAGGTACATCATATTTTCACTATTTTCTGATGCTGTTTTATTCTTGTGAGATCAGGTTCTGGACAATGATAATTCAAAAGCCTTCTGTTACAGTCCTTTTTACTGGGCTGCGTAGATGGAGGTTTAGACTTCATTCACAGGCTCAGCTGTGTAGTTTTCACTCAAACTCAACTCAGCAGGAACAGCCAGTGCAGCAGGACTGAGCCTGACAGCAGTATAGATTGAAATGAACATTGGCTTTAATGAACTCTAAAATTCATGAAGTGTCTGGCTTGTTTTGATATGTTTAATTGTAATATGATCTACAGGTGAAGGAGTCTGATCAGATTTGGGCTCGCAGTCTCCCATGTCCTCATGCTGACATCTGCCCAAATCAGCAAGAGCAGTGCTCTGAGAGGCAGACGACTTATTTGAAATATGTGTCCTTGCTGTCTGTGACAAAAGTGCACTCACTAAGCAGCAAGTCTCAGCTGAGATGGTTGTTCTCCACCAGGAATTTAAAATCCTGTGTGCAGCTCCTTCAAGTGTTTTACCCCAGAACTTTCTGTGGTCATGCTGCTGTCACTGTGCACCTTGCTGACTCTTCCCACTGAGTGCTCAGCTGGTGCAGCTCACCTGGCTCACCCATCGTTTGTGTGAGGCTGCAGACTTTGCCTCTCCTCCAGTATCTCTTGTGACCATTGATGCTGTTCCACTCGCTTTTAAAGTGCTATACCAAGGGCTGGAAAAATCATAAGCAAATAGATAATGATAAGAAAGCACGGTGACAACATGACTCAGTATTTTTGCTTTTTATTTCCTTGTTTTAGATGTATACTTGTGGTGGTTTGAGGTTTGAACTGACCATATAACAAAATAACATCTCCTTGCAGGTGTGTGACAACATTGTATAGAGGGACTTCAAAGCACAGAATCATAAAATGGTTTGGGTTGGAAGGACCTTTAAAGGTCATCTCATTCAATCCCCAAACACACAAGATCTTAGTGCTCCTAACGTACTAGGGGCATCAAAGGAATGACTGGTGGACGTGAATAAATGCCTCTAAGATCTGGGTTTGAAATTACCTCTGCTGGTTTTGACTGGGGTGGAATTAATTTTCTCTGTAGTAGCTGTATGATAATAAGTTTTGGATTTGTGTTGAAAACTGTGGATAATACAAATCTGTTATTGCTGAGCAGTGCCTGCCCAGCATCGATGCCTTTTGATGCCCACAGAGTGTGAACTAGGAGTATGCAAGAAGCTGGGAGGGGCCACAGCAGGGACAGCTGGCCACAACTGACCAAAGGGATATTCCATACCATGACATCATGCTCAGTATATAATATCTGGAGGAAGAGGATGAAATGACACACATTTGGAGTGATGGCGTTTGTCTTCCCAATTCCCCACTATGCGTGGTGGAGCCCTGTTTTCCTGGAGATGGCTGAACACCTGCCTGCCCACAGGAAGTGGCGAATGAATTCCCTGTTTTGCTTTTCTTACATAGGCAGCTTTTGCTTTACCTATTAAACTGTCTTTATCTCAACCCATGATTTTTCTCATTTTTACTCTTTGATGGTCTCCCTCATTTCACAGGGGAGTTGTGAGTCTTGTGGGGTCTGCCAGCTGGGGTTAAACCACAACTTTACCATAGTCTTTGATGAGTAGCATTCAAGGGAGAGGTATGGCAATGCCTGCCTGCTCCAGGCAATGGGTTGTGCTGGCTCAGAGGAGCCATGATTGTCTACACTGACCCTGTCTCTCTCCCAGTCTGCACTTCATTGTTTCTGTGAAACTGGGACACAAAGCCTGAATCTCATTCTGGATTTTATGCACCTACACTGTGCCTGTGATGCAGACAACTGACTTACCTGCCTTTGGAGACACATCTGGAAGAGGAGAGCAAGGGTTAGAGCAATTGCTCATGAGTAGGAGTGCTCAGCTCAGCAATGTAATTGGAAACGACCCATATTCACTTTTTTTGAGCTAAGTTAACATCACTGTGTCAGCTTCCTGAACAGTCAGTAGGGAGGGATGAGTGATTCATCCCACCCAGCTTAGACCCATATTTCAGGAAGGAATGAATTGCCCTCTGGCTGATGAAAACCTTAGATGAGAAATCTAAGTTTTAAGTGACTAAAGCTTGGTGACACAGATCTCTGCCTAAATGCAGAAAACCTGTTTAATTTGGCTACTCTTTTGACCCTTAACTGAAGAAAAATATGCTAACTTTTCATCAACACCAAACACTTAACTTTACTTTTTTATTTACTACTATCCCACTGTTTCCTGGGGTCAGCCCTCCTTAGCTTGTGGGCTCAATTGTGCTCAGCTTGTTTGTCTCAATTGGAAACACGGTGTGGCTGCTCTAGGTCAGTCCTTTTCACCTCCATAGATTATGAGGGCACCCACTCATTTTACTGATGCCCTCAAAGTGTCTTGAACTGCCCTAGTGCACATGGTGGGGGAGAATGAGCTATCCTAAAGGTTTGCACTGCTGACATTATTGCAGAATCCTGTCACTGAGGGACTCAGTCCCCTTGGAGCAGGGAAACCTTTGAACTTTTGTCACTGGGAAACAGAGACACACTCACCTAAACTGACTGTAGCCTTACCTCCCTATGCATCGTCTCCCAGCAGTGTAAAATCATGTCTGTACCTCTCAAACACACGTTGCACAGCGGAGGTGCAAGTACTTCGAATTACAAAAATAAGAAGTTCTCAGATGAAGGCTGGCTTTTCTCTGCTTAGTTTCTACTGGACAGTTTTACTGAAACCCACAACAATGGATGAAAGGGAAACCTCATGTAAACCGATTTAACACTCCATGTACAGTACAGTAGCCTTAGGGAGGGAACTAAAGTGAAGCTAATTTCAAGACCGGACCCTGCTAAGTCCCTCAGGTCCTTGGAACAGGATGATCAGTGTCCTCAGAAGTGAAGTTCCTAGACTGTACCATGCCTGTGAGCTTTCAAAGGCACTTCAGAAGTCCAGATCTTGCCAGTAAGGCTATTTCAAATAAACACTGTTGTAGAGTGTAATGGAGTTGGTGTGCTACCTGTGACAGTGTGGGGCAGACAGGGAGTGGTTACTTCTGAATAGTTTATTGATGTATTACCCCATTTTTAATTTTCAAGAGTAACTCACAGCTATACTTAAGCAAAAAACAGAATGTTAAGTTTACTAAGAGCTCTGTGTTAGCCTCTGAATTTCCATAAAGCAAGTAAGCAAATTATGTAAATAACACCAAGTAGCATCTTTCCATCTCCAACAGCTGATGTGAGCAGGGGTAGCTATTCCAATCTGCTGATGCTCTTTGGGATGCTCTCTGCAGATGGGCATGTGGCTGGTTTTGAACACTTTTCATATCCAAGCAATTAACCAAAATTCAGAGTCCTGGATTTAGTTTCCATTCAGAAAGACAAATTGAGCTGGGTGTTTCTTATCTTAAGCCTGCTCCACATGAAGAATGCCCTGAGTCTGCTCTCCAGAGGAGAGTGGGAACAGAGCCATATGCAGCTTCTTTGCTCATGGGTTTAGTCTGTGTAGTCAGCGCTTGGGCCAAAAGCACTTTTGCCAAGATTTCTTCCGGCTATGCTCACAGGGCTATTTGCCCCATTCTGCCTGTGTTTTCTCCACTTCTGCTTCTGTCTTGCTGCTTCTTTTTTTTTTTTGGCATATAATTTACTATAATAAGAATAAAATGTTTTTCACTAGTTTTTGTATATGGAGCAGAGGTTGCAACTTTAACTGGTCTTCACTTCCATGAAATAGATCAATCATCCCTAAAACTCATAGCCAAAAGCAACTCCAGTAAGATTTCACCCACCTCCCCATCACTGTTTTCTTCCTTGCATCTGTCATTTGTGTGCACCCCGAACTGTGTCTATTCACCCTCATGATTTGCAGGGTTTTGTGTTACCAGAAAAGCCTTTACTGATCCACAAACAGTTACTTTCAGGGCTGCATGTCCTAAGAGTTTATTTAAGACTTTGAGATTCCCCATAATGCAGAGTTCAGAGAAGTGCAAAGGTAAATCTGTGCACTACAAGCTGATTTAAGTGAAGCTCTCATGAGGAAAGGGCAATAGTAGAGGTCATCCTTTACAGGTCAAGGCTAATTACCAAAAAGAATGGAAATAGCCTTGAAGTTGTTAAGGGAAAGGAGATAGACAGAAGATTATAAATGCTTCCTGTGTTCCATAGGAAATGAAATCTTCCTATTTTCCTTTCTTAAGCGCATTTCCTATTGAAATCAAGAGCTATATTATTTAATTGTGTGTATTGGTTAAGAAAGATGGGGACTGTTTTCATGTAAAACACACTCACACATAACCAGTGTTTTGTGTCAAATTCTGATAGAAGGAAGACAGCTTTCAATCCCAGCACAGATAATTAAGTGCTGATGAAAGATTTCATTCTAAAGATCTTAATGGAAAACTATAGCTTTTCCCCCTAACCTCTGAATAATGATGCACTGAAGCTTATTTATGAAAAAAAAAGTCCTTATTGGTCTGGATAATACAAGGTTTGTGACATTCATTCTGATCTCCTTCCCTGTGATGTGTCATCGCTCTATTTTTGTTTTAAATACAATATAGCACTTTGTTGAGTGTGCCAGGGATATAAGTGATGGAGGATCACCAATACCCTTTGAAAAATTTAAGTTCCTTTTTAAAGCATTAAAAAGATATAGAGGCAGTTATGGTCCTGATGTATAGTTACACATACCCAAAACCAAACGGAGGTTCAGCTCATGATTGTAAACTGCTTGCAAAAGTGAGAGTGGGGTTCTTGTAATGGCCACTTACAACACGAGTTCTACAGCATGAGTTTTTGCCGCACAGAGCTTTGCTCAGGGCAAGATCACTTTCCGTCTGCAAAGATGCAGGGTAACTTATTGACCAGTCAGTGGTACCTCTGAGACCTGTGGGGACTATAACTGGACAGTGAGGTGGGTCTCAAGGGTGTTGCTCATAACCCAACAGCCATATGTAGGCACACCAAAAGTCTGGATCATGTGGAGAACTCCAGTGGATGACATCCCCCAGGTCTTGAATCTCACTGACTTTACTGTCTGTTGGTTGGGATAAAAATGCCAAACTCAACCATCCCAAACTGTGCACATTATGAACCTTTGACAAAAACTATCTTATTAATGGTGCCCTTGATAGACATTAATTTGTCTTGGCCCCAAGTGCTGCTGCAGTCTAGGAGCAGTAATTCCTTGGGAACACCTTCTGAGCATATCAGGCCTCATAAAACCCCTATCTTAGACTATGATGTAGCTTCAAAGACAATACTCTGCAGTTATGCAGGACCAAAGTAAGTCGTTCTGAGCATCTGCTGAGCTGATTTTTTTCAAATGTTGATTTACATTTTACTTTTTATTATGTGATATTGCTAACACTATGGTTTTATGGCAAATGTGTTCCAGTGCAATAAAAATGTGCTTATTTTTCTTCCTCTTCCCTGAACTAAGAACAAAATGCCTTAAGGGACTATATATATTTAATAAATTTTCTGAATTAAACCCCCTTCAATTAAAATCATAATCTTTGGTGGTCCCACATAATATTTTGTAGCTGACATTCATGTATAATGTAATGTAATCTTGTTTTTTGATGGGACTTCTGTCTTTGCTAAGTTTCCTCTTTGGCTAATTAATGTTTCTGCCTGCTATTGATTTTTCAGATCCACTCAACTTTCATTTGTTATTTTCTTTCACTGATTATTTTAATAGCATGCCTTAATGCAGTGTATGTTTGGATTCCAGCCATTATTAACAATGTAAAGCTCCTCCTTTATGTGACAATGCTAATGTTTTTAGCTGTGCTTAATTAGCCCCATCTCAGTAGGGGAGCACTGTTAAGGCTTGTGTCTTATCTGCTAATGTTTCAATTTCCCCTTTTTCTAGCAGATAAAAGCTGATTGTAATCCTGTGTGGCAGGTTTGGGGCACAACCATCTGCAGTCTCATTTTAGAGTGTGAACAGGCAGATTGCTTCCCACTTAAACTTGCTACCACAGTGGACTGTTATCTTCAGGGTAATCATAGTTACATTCATGTATGTTCAGAGGATGTTAATTTCAGGAGGATGCTTTCTTTCTCTTGAATACCGGAATGAGCGCACTGCAAGTTTGGAGCAATAAAGGAGGGGAAAAGCATTAAATCACAGGTGGGAAGGAAAGAAGTGAGCAACATTTCCAACAGGCCAAAAGGTTGTTTGGATGGCAAAGTGAAGTAAAAGCTGTGGAGGAAAGAGTAATGTTAAACGTTATTGTCACACAGAGGAGAATCAGCCCAGAGAGTGAGAGTAGCAGCAGAGTTCATCATTCTAACCAAAGGACATGAGGATGGCTGGAGCAGCAACTCGGCTAGAGCAGGACCTGCATGCCAGGGATGTCCGAAAGCAAGGTGGAATGTGTGCACAGGATGGCTTCACTCTTTGTGCACCTGGGAGTGAGGTGGGGTGGCCAGAGGGTCAAGATGTCCCCATCTCTAGTGTCTCCTAGCATGGCACACAGCCCATGGAACCTGGAACCAGGCAGCAAGAGCATTAACCTTCACTGACTGTGCTGGCTGCAAAGAGTACAGACAGCAAGGACCATAGGATCATAGAACACTTTGGGTTGGAAGGGACCTTTAGAAGTCCAACTGCTTGCAATGAGCAGGGACATCTTCAATTAGATCAGGCTGGTCAGATTGGACGGAGTTCTGAACAGCCTGATCTAATCTCTCTGTCCAATCTGATCTTCAGTATTTCCATGTCTGTCTTGTTCAGACAATGTATTTAACGCAATGGCACACAATTTTGACTTGCCAGTCAAAATTTGTTTGTAATAAATTGCAATATCATAGAATGGTTTGAGTTGGAAAGGACCTTAAAGATTATGTAATTCTAAGCCCCGTGTCATGGGCAGGCACACCTTCCACTACACCAGATTGCTCAAAGCCCCATCCAACCTGGCCTTGAACACTTCCAGGGAACGAGTATCCACAGCTTCTGGATAAAGAACAACCTGTTCTGGATATAAACAACCTGTTTAATAAAGTTTCAACTGGTAGTATTTCTGAAAAGAGAACACATAAAGCAAGTTGTCCTTTATTTGTACTAAAGGCTATATGCTTGCCCTGGTTTTCACCAAGGACAGGGTTAATTTTCCTCAGTAGCCATAAGTGTGCAGAGCCCGGAGCCATGTGGGCGTGTCTAAGTTGCCATTCCATACCATGCACATCATCACTGTTGGACAGAAGTAAGAGATTCTCGCTCTGAGAAGGAGGGGCTTGCAGAGTAAAAGCAGGTGCATGGAGGGTCCAGCTGCCATTTTGTTTCTTGTCTCAGGCGTGTGCTGCATCAGCTCAGCGAGTGTGCGATTTGCATGTAAACACCCTCTCTCCTGTACACTGTTGTTATTAACATTGTTGCTGTTACTGTTTGTTTTCTTATCTCATTGCTGTTTCCAGTAAATTGTTATTATCTTAGCTCATAATCTCTGCCTTTTGTCTCTCTCACTGGAAGGAGCTGAGGGAAGGGAGCAGGAGTGCCTTTCCCAAACCATGACAATGCTTAAGTACTTCTGTATATTTAAAAATTGAGGTAATCAGAATGATGGTGGGACACTAGAAAAGGAAAAATTGAGAGGCAAAATTCTACATCCTTGTATGCAGAGGTGCTAGGGTAAAAAAACATCATTCAGGCTTCAGGTGAAGTGTGAGGCATGACAAATCTGACTCCTCTTGTGTGATCGGGGGAACATGTTGTTGCCATAGCTCTGGATCCTGTTTCTAATGACCAGAGCAGATGGTTTGGTTTTGAAAAGAGCTATGGACAATTAAATAGCTGTGCAAGGCTCTGGCAGCACCAGCTTTCAATAATTCCTCCCCATTTTTGTGTGGATGAGATGTGATGGCAGAGGAAAGCAAAACCAGAAACTTAATATGACTCTTGCCACAGGCATCTTGGATAAAGGCCTCTTGGCTGCTAGACAAATGCAGGCCTTGATCCTGCAGAAGCCAATTAGTTTTATACACACAAATAGTCTCACCACGGAATAAAGCATGCAGAAGTTTATTGGGAGATGCCCTGAGAAGGGAAGAAGGAGTGAAGCAAGCTGCAGGAATGACTAAGAAGTAGAGGGGAGTTAAGAATGGAGTAGCAGAAGTTCAGCCACTTGGCTGTCCCATCAGGTGGGGGGGTTACAGCTGGAGCATCACATCAGATACAACAACAGGAAGAGCCAAGTGATGGCAACCACAGGGAAGACCACCACTGGGAAGACTGAACACTGGAATGATCTTTTAATACCACGAAGCAGGGTGACAAAGCAGAAGAGGACACAATGTGATGAATGCAATTAGTCACATCTGACTCAGGCCAGAACGGGTGTTGTTACTTCGTGCTTTTCTTGTGACCTTATTTTGGTTATTTTAGAACATGTCATGAAGCCCTGGGGAAAACAGACGTTGAGAGTGGAGAGGCTGCAAATGAGTGAACACACAGAATGTGTAAACTTACACAGCTCAGGAAACAGTAACTGCACAGTCCCTTTAGGAGAGAGAGGAATGGTTGCCAATATGAATCAATGGACATGCACCACGGATTTAACCAGACAATGGAGGTGATTGTCTTGCTCTGCTCTGCACTTGTATGGCTTCACCTGGAGTCCTGTGTGCAGTTTTGAGCGCCACAATATAAAAAAACCTGTATACATCTATTAGAGGAGGGCCACGAGGATGGTGAAGGGCCTTGAGAAGAAGGTGTATGAGAAGTGGCTGAGGTCACTTGGCTTCTTTGGCCTGGAAACGAGATGGAGGGGAGACCTCACTGTGGTCTTCAACATCGCCACTAGGGAAAGCAGAAGGGCAGGTACTGATTTCTTCACTCTCATGACCAGGGACAGGACCTGAGGAAATGTCATGAAGCTGAGTCAGGGGAGGTTTAGGTTGGGTATCAGGAAAAGGCTCTTCGCCCAGAGGGTGTTTGGGCACTGGAACAGCTCCCCAGGGAAGTGGCCATAGCACCAAGCCTGACAGAGCTCAAGAAGCATTTGGACAACACTCTCAGGCACATGTGTGATTCTTGCAGCTGTTCTGTGCAGGGCCAGGAGCTGTACTTTGATAATCCTAGTGGGTCCCTTCCAACTCAGGATATTCTATGATTCTATGACTTTAAATCTCACTGTAACAGGCCAAGAGACCATGTAAGAGCAAATGAAGAGGAGAAGTCAGAAGAATCCTGCCCAACTTACCTGTGACAAGTTTGGGGGTATCTGAGTTTTAATACAGTTTCCTGAGCTCTTCAGTTTGTGCCCCAGATGGTACCCAGACATATCCCTGTGTCTGCTGCTCTGAGTACCTGCTCTTTCTAACCTAATGCTTGCAAAATGGAAACTCTGCGAATTTGGATGCAAACTACAATCTAGGCAAAAAGAGAAGGCTCATCATCTTGGTGGATCCCCAAGAGGTAGATCTGAGACCAGGCAAAAAAACCTGCATCAGCCTGTCTGGTGGGTAGGATTGCTGGTCCCCAAGCGCACAGTTTAGTCCTTAGTCCAGCACACCAAGTCCTGGGCCAGGAATGGGTGTGTCACCTTTGGGGAGCCTTGCAAGGAGTCTCGTTCTGCCAAGTGCCCACTCCTGGGGCCTCTAACAGCAAATTAACTTCTCAGGCACATGCCTATGGTCCTGGGACAAAAAAAAAAAAAGACTACTTGCGTGCAAAGATTTTACAAATTTGGTCACATTGTGACCAAACTTTATTACCCATTTTATGGAATTGTGACAAAAGTCTAGGAATCAAACAACATGGGGATCACAGAGGCTATTATGTTTATTGTGCTGAACAGACTGTGATAATCCATTAAAGGAACATTTTCAACAAGCAAGCGATTTGAAGTACAATCATAGACAGCAACTCTACATGAAGAACAAAGCAAAAAGTTAGAAGACACTCAAAAGGAAAAGTAAACTGTAGTTAAACATCTTGAAGCAATTTTTTTCCTGCAAACACACCTCTCTTGCAGAAATGGTAGAAGAGTTACATGTCCAGTCATAGTTAGCAGTGACCAATGACAGCAAAGAACAGTCGTATAAAATTTATCTCCCACAAAAATAAACTATATATATAAAAAAATTTTATGATGTTCTCACTGACTCAATGGCCACATGCAATTTTTCAGTCTGAAAAAATGAGGTATAGTAGGCCCTAAGAGGTAGTAATGTGTTTTGATTGTACTACAATATATAGAAAATGTAAGATTCAGTTCATCAGAGTGGTAAGTCTCTCAGAGGTTGAAGAGTGACACACAGAGAGCAATTATTTCTGTGCCATCCACTGAATACTGTGGTTTTAAAAAATGCAAAAAACCCCTCAAACCCCAAAAGGGACTTGCTAAGGCTTGATATGATGCCCTTTGAAGTCAGCAAAATTCCTATTACTGCCTTCAAGTGACACTGGATTTGGCCTGTTAGAGCTACTGTACAGCTAGGATTATTTCACTTTCACGTGATATTATCATGTCTAGTTGCAATATTCCAATCAGCTCTTTTCCAGCAATTTTCATCTCTGAACCCTCTGCAGTCTTTCGAGGAGGTCCATATTTCTTGACACTGCCTCTTGGAAGAAGCCAGTAAGTCGTTATCTTTAACTGCATTTGGCTCCATACTAAAGCCATACCAACAGATCTTCCTGAGAAACTACCCCTGGCCCAGTTATTAATACAATGGTACAAAGTACTGACTAGGAAAGAGAGGAAGAAGGGAAATAAAACAGAAATAGAGAAAATGAAATTGGAGGGGGGAGAGAGAGAGAGAGAAAAATAAAAGTGAGAGAGGGGAGAATAAAAAACCTCTACATAAGAAGCATTTAAAATAAATCTGGCTGAAACATCTTACAAAATCACATTTGTGTAAAATACATGAAAATACTTGTCAAGTATTTTCTTACAATCTACTAATTATTTTTTTTAAAAACACATATTTGTGATTGCATTATGCAAAAGCTGAGCTTGTTGCTTCCCACCTACAAAGCTTCAAGTTTCTTTGAAGGTTTTTTTTGTTCATTTTTTCTTTTTAATACGAAAGTAATTTAAAATGTGTTCATTTTCCACGAGTTATTTTACAAAAATAGTTTTGAATTAGGGATTAGTTGCAGTCCTAACTGTTTCAAACGTCTCAAAACTAATGCTGAAAAGTAACAAGTTCATTCCATTTAAAGTCTGGAGGTAGGTCTTTGTCAATCAATTAGTCCATTTCTTTAACAATTCACTTGAGGTACAAACCTGGACAGTAATATTTAAACTTTACAGCTAAATTTTTTCTGTCATGTAGTGTCATTGAAAAAAATTATCCTCACAAACCTATCAGCAATTCAGTACAAAAATATATTCAAGTTAACAGTACATTAGACAGAAGTCTAGCAGAGGATAGAGTAAGTACATAAAACAAAACCAAAACCAAAAAAACCCACACAAAAAAAAAAAAAAGAAAAAAGAAAAAAAATCAAACAAACCAAGTGAAAGAAAAACACATAGTCATGCTGAAACACAAAAAAGACATTGCTTCCTTAACTCCAAATAATGTTGAAATAGAAATAAGGGGAAAATGCAGATACTCATGATCATCTACCCAGTAAAAATTTCCTGCATTGAATGTGTATAGCAGCATGTATTTATCAGTCTGTTGAGTTATTCGTAAAAATCAGAGGTAGTATTGAATAGTGGGTTAATATTGCATCTGGTGCTAAAAGTGCTGCTTTGAATGAAAAGATGGAAAAATGCCACTAGCACAGAGGTGCTCAGTGAACCATCCTATGTCAAAATACATTGCTAAAAGTAATGCACAAGCTTAGCTGAGGTACATGGTGATCGTTCTTACATTGTGACTGATGAGTAATGAGGAAAGATTCAATTCTTTCAAAATACTGGTACAGGGCAAGTGGAATTAGTAGAAACTAAGCAAAAATATGGACTATTTTTGTTCAAATAAATTTATGATTAATTTCCAGGTACCTTTCTGTATGTTTAAAAATACTTTTATCGATAAAGACTTACTCATTATTGGCATAAGAGTGGTGTCAGTAATTTTTCTTTCCATAGAAAACAGCTGGCTCTAAGAAAGCCAACTCCCTGGCTTCCTATTATCCCGATGATAAGGACTGTTCATTTTGTTTACTACTGCTTGTGCTGATATGTTTGTATCTGTAACTATACAACGTATCTTTGTCTTCCCTTTTGCAAAATGAAAGTACCTTTTTTGTGTTGACTTCTCTCTTCTGTTTACCAGCTGAATGAAGTGAAAGATCAGCTTTCTTTTTTTTTTTTTCCTGAAATAACAGTAAGTCTTAAAAAAAAAAAATCAAGTACAAGTCTACAAGAAGGTTACAAAAGAAAAAGAACAGTATCTA
The DNA here is from genome assembly GCA_013397895.1 of Origma solitaria. Classification (NCBI taxonomy): domain Eukaryota; kingdom Metazoa; phylum Chordata; class Aves; order Passeriformes; family Acanthizidae; genus Origma; species Origma solitaria. The sequence goes on along the minus strand of VZRL01006115.1, from coordinate 789,082 downwards.
TCCCTTATCTTTGGTGTTCTAAAACAGGGAGGAGTTCACTAAGTAGGGAGTGGGTTGATGGAAGTGTTGCAAGGCATAAGTGTTACACACCCAGCCTTTCCTATTTCAATGCCCATTATAATGACTATGTTACAAGTTTCTTGTTTATATGCAGTGCAGTGAATGACATAAACCTGATTTGGAGCTCTTCTTCACCCATTCACCCTTACTTAGCAGCTCAAACAAACTATTAGTAGGTTAGGAAAAAAGAAAACAGTAATTAAAAGTTGCATCATTAATCTGTGTCCCCTTTGTGTTACAGCAGTTTTTCACTAAACCTGGGACTGTGAAGGGATTATAAAGAAGATGATTAGTCAAATCCTTTTTAAGGTTATGTGATTTTTTTTTCCCCCAGGCAAAAGTGGAAAGACCATGGCAATAGAAAGTAAGTGGTCAAGGCAGTGTCTTCTCCCTTCAAAAGACCCAACTGCTGATGAGGTAGAAATTGCATGGTGTGATCTCCTAGTCTTCCTCTGCAGACTCTTGTGAGGACGTTTCTTCAGTCTCTTCCTAGAATACACAAAGAGAAATAATAAATACCATGGTGACCATGCACCTTAGGCTGCCGCTTCAGTTGTCTCTCACGCAGCTGACAATTACCGCTGGAGCTAATATAATGCCCTTTACAGCTCCTGTGACATCTCAAGAAGCCACCTTGGGGTGGAAGGAAAAGTGCCCTGCTCTCTGATCCCCCCACCTTGCCTTGCCAGGCTTTTCTTCTACTCCAGGAGATGTCAAAAAAAAGGATTCTTTGCCATGCTCTGTCATGGGTCTCTTATAGCCAGCAGACATGGGCAGCTAGAAAATGGAAAGCATTTTGAGCACATATCCAATCCTAAGCGGTTAATCTTAATCTTCTCCTCCTCATTGGCCCTAGTGTTGCCTTCAGCAAGCCTGACCCAATGTGATGTTTTTATCCTGACTTTTTAACAACTATGCAGTACCTTTCAGGATATGGGTGGTGAACTGGGGGCAACTAACATTTCTAATAAAAGGGGCTGTCGGTGAAAAGTTGTTTTTTGTCAAACACTGCACATCATCACCTAAGACAGCACATGAAAAAGATCTAGGAAGAAGAGGAATTTACCCCCTCAGCCAACTGAGACCTTTGAAGAATGACCAGCTTAAAACAGCTTATAACAGTCTTCATACTTTAATAGATTTGATTTTCCACATGGCTTCATTTTGTCTGGGTGGCTAACTGACACAATTTATAACTCTCTTCCTTTCCCAGACCACTACAGTACACCATTCAGCAAAGCTTGCCTTAAAGCTTGCCTGCCTTATACGACCAAACTTCCATTCATTAGTGTTTGAAACACCTCAGCTGTGAAGGGCTCCTAAACGCTACCATGTGTGACACTGCTGCGGAGGAGCGGCATCAAGGAAAAACACGGCGCTTTAATCATAGGCCACTGCTCTCTGCAATCCCCTTTCAAAAGGTTTCGACCTTCCCCTGCACCTCCCTGCAAGAAAAGGCTGAAAAAAAGTCGTAAATCCAGGGAATAAACATAACTATAAATGAATGGATGACAGCTTAAAAAATATAACCATAGCAGCATCAAGCCATGAGATTTCACACTGGTTTTGTTTAGTCTGCTTTGGGTTATGTGGGAAAAGTGAAAAGCATGGAGGAAATGCTCCCCCCTCTTCCTTCATGCCCCCACCCCTGCTAAAGTTGGGGCCTCAGATATTTAAACCAGTAGGTTTATACCTCTTGACGAGGAAACAGGCCATGACCCTGGGGTACTCTCTTGAGCACCAGGCACAAAGATGTAGCACGATCAAAGCCATGGACAGAGGAGAGAGAGCAAAATCAAGTGTCAGCTGCCCTCTGACCTTGAATTTTCAATTCTTAAATTCCAGAAGACACTGATCTATCACACAGATGAGCAATTTTTTCCTCACAACAACTACTGTCCACTTGTAGCTGGGTTATATTCACAGAGCTGCAACAAAACCGATTCTCAACTCATGAAATGATCAAGCAAATTTTACCCTGTCTCTGGTGGCATGGCGGAAACTGAGCTCACACTCCATCGCATCCCATTAATGCATAATGCATTTTTCCTGCTTATCTTCTGTGCAGAATGGGACTGTTACAACATTTCAGTCAAGAAGAAAAATGGTATTTTCAAGCACCTACCGAAGGGCTAATTTGGGCTGCATGTGGAGAGACACTAAAAAATATGTTGGTTTGAGCCTTAGTAATTCAGAACTCAGAATGATTGTGGCAAACCCCAGCTTTGCCTCCAAGCCAAGCATTTCAGTTAAAAAATTACAACTGCGGGTTCTGTGCTCTTAACATAACACAGGTAGACAGGTTATGGTATTTGATGATGATCACATGCTTAATTTCTTACAGCACTGTGGTCAGCCCTGAGCCTCTGATTATCATTTCCTGGAAGAGGGCAGCACACGTGTGGGTGTGGAGCGGCAGCTCTCTTTGTTTTACGCTTGGCTTGTCAGGAGACTACTGAAACCTGATGAACTCATTTTCCATGAAGGTAGACTTCCGATCACAGAGTAAGAAGGATGGGGGAGAGGCAAAGTATGTGAAAGGACATACTTCAAAGCTCAGCCAGGGTGGCCACAAGAGAGCTCTTTTTAGTTAAAAAGTTGTCCACTCGAGTGATTTTTACTACGAATCTCACAGTATTTTTTCCTTGTAATCCTTGCTGTAGTGACCAAGAAAATTAATGAGAAGCCCTTCCTTCATACATATATATATATATGTGTTCATGTAATGAAGGAAGTTTCTCTCACCTGCACAAGTATGTGCAAATATGTGTACCTGTAGTACCTGGAAGGATTAAAAACAAAATATCAAGCTAATCCCTCCCAAATATATAAATAATAAACTAATTATTTAAAAATGTTTGAGATTGATAGACTTCAAATTCCCATTAGTGTTGGGAAATATTATTTCATGAAGGAAAGCTTTTCAAAGGGATCAGATTGTTGTTCATTCCTTCCAAAAGCCTAAAATAGCTCAGTTACAGATGAATGGTTTTAAGCCAACCTATCATGTAAGTTTCTTGTCAAGACACAGATGCAGACATGATTGCTGCTCTGAAGCGCTTACAATTCAAACAAAGAGATAGTACAAATCAGACATATATGCATGGAGGGGCCCAAAGGAAGAAGTGAGAACAGGTTCTGAAAGAGAAAATACAGATGTATAATGCAGGAATGGAGAGGAATTTTTTGCCCTTGTGAAAAGCTGGTTGCAAATATCAAAAGGTTGTGCAGCTGTGATCCTCCAGCCAACCTCTGCCTCTCCAGCACCGCCCCCCTGCCCCGCCACTTTCCAAAAGATGGAGGGTGGGGCAGGCATTTTGAAAACTGTGTAACCTTTAGAAGTCGAAAACCAGCTTTATGCTGAGTCATTTCAGCCAGAGATTCACTGAAGTGTGGTGCTTGGCACGTCAGGGCAGTGCACACCTCAGGGGAAGGATGCGTTACTAGTAGGAAGCACCCTCCAGGCACTTGCAAGTCCTCAAAGACATGCCAAGATCGATGGCATAGCCATGTATCATAGTCCGTGAGTCAACAGCTGAAGGAGGAACTGGGGCTGGAACTAAATACTTTGTAAGCCCGGATATACTTCCGATAAAGTTGAAGAGAAGGGAAAAAATTAGGAAGGAAAGTATGGTCATTGGAGCAGGCATTAGAAATCCAAATCACTCAGAGTGTGATAGCCATGCAGAGCATAAATTCAGCAACATCATCACAGGATGCACTCAGCCAAGAAGCAAAAGTTTTGGGTTACACAGCAGCTTTAATTCAGGTTGTTCTCACTTTTTAGGTGCATTCACTGTAGTTGTGGAGGCAGAATGGTGACATGTGTTAATTGAGCATAAATGTGCATTGACCCAGTTTTGCCTTGAATGGCTACTCCCCAGGTTATTTGTTTTATGCTGCAGCGTACTATGAGAGGTTTGGCCAGCAGACTGCAAAGAAACCTGAGAAAGCTTCAAACCAGGTTGTATATGGCTAACAGGGAAGCCACAGCCGTGAAGGGCTCAGGGTGAATCAGACAAACACTAAAAGAACAGGGTGAGCACTCATATGCATAGCTCAACCTTTACTCTTGCTGCTAAGACAATATCCCAGGTGACTCCCCATGCATCCATGTGTACATCCCCATACATGTGTCCTCAGGGCCTGACTGGCACAGAGAGCTGCTGCAGAAGCAGTTTTGCTTGGCACATGCTGTCCTTGGTTATCCACAGGTCCCACGTATGGGTGTGTTTCTCCTGAGCCGCTCCAGGCCGTAGATTGATATTGTATGACAGACACAGCACACGGAGCCATTTCCAGCCTGAACTGCTGTAACTGCCCTGTCAGGCAGGGAGTGACAGGGAGCTGGTGTCTCTCCCAATACAGAGCTGCAAGGTGGCTTTCTCCAAAGCGCCTATGTGCACAGGTGTTTAACAGGTCTTTTCTTGAGGGTCATCACTGGCAAGGGGCTGGCGGATGTAGACACTAGCCTGGACCCTCATCTCTCACCGAGGCTGGCCTCCAGCAGGAGAGAAAGGACAAATATTTTGCAATGACTCGCAGCAGGTGTCTGCCCTCAGAAGGGCTACTCTGCAGGGGACTGGTATCACAGTTGTTAGCCCTGATTTAACAGGGGTGAAGGTAACATAAAAGGAATAGGAACAGGACAGAAGATTTCAGTTAGAAGTGCTGTCTGCAGCCAGTATGCTTATTTGGGCTACCCCAACACACAGTTTTAAAATATGACAACCTTGGTGGGATCTGGTTGCCTGAAGATAGCACCTGAGGCTGTTTTAAATGACCTGGATATCTCATCTGGTAAAATAAGCCAGAAAGGTTCTGGTCTCCTGTGTCATACCCTCCTTCTCTGTGTGGAGGCCTGTGGGAACAGAACAACTGTGTCGAGATGTGTGGATCCATGAACCCTCTCCAGAACCATGAAGTCGAATCTCTGCTTTTGAAGACTCTCTGCTGTGGGAAAACAAACTGGTGTATACTGCAGGAATCTGTGAAGTGATAACCACTAGCACGTGCACCTCACAGGCGTGTATCAGGAAGAGTGCGGCCAACAGGTTGAGGAAGGTGATTCGGTGATTGTCCCTCTACTCGGCCCTAGCGAGGCCACATCTGGAGTGCTGTGTGCAGTTCTGGGCTCCTCAGGAAAGGCAAGGAGCTCCTGGAGAGGGTCCAGTGGAGGCCAACAAAGATGATTGAGGGACTGGAGCATCTCTCTTATGAGGAGATACTGAGGGAGCTGAGCCTGTTTAGTCTAGAGAAGGCTGAGAGGGGATCTCATTAATGCACAGAAATATCTCAACGCTGGTGTCAAGAGGATGATGCCAGACTGTATTCAGTGCTGCCCAGCAACAGGATGAGGAGCCATGGCCACAAAACCACAGTAAGTTTCACATTAGCCTGCGAAAGAACTTCATACTCAGGGTGGCAGAGCACTGGAAGAAGCTGCCCAGGGAGGTCATGGAATCTCCCTCTCTGGAGACATTCCAAACCCACCTGCACATGTTCTGCATCACCTGCTCTAGGTGACCCTGCCTTGGCAGGGGGGTTGGACTGGATGATCTCCAGAGCTCCCTTCCAACCCAAATGATTCTGTGATTCATTCCTAAAGCTCAGAGGTGGTACCATCCAGAAGGGAGCTGTGCCACAAATGATTGTATTGAAACTTCAGCATCTTTTCAGATCAAAGTCACCCCCTCTGTAACTCTACCTGCTGCTCAAGACCTCCATTTGATGATCCACATTTGGTTGATGCAGGCTATTTTTTTTCTGGAATTACAAGCATTCAGTAGCATCCCAGTGAACTGATGAACAGACATACTTAGTTTGGTTTTTGTACGTCCTCTACATTCCTTTTTTTGGAATCAACAAAACCTGATGATGGACAATTGTTGGTGTTTGAGACGAGCATTTCCCCACCTGCAGAAGAGTAACTGTTTGGTATTTTTGTAAACACATTTGTTCCGTTCTAATACCCAGGGCAAAGCTTCAAGGTTAAATGTCTTTGCCCCATGAAATTCACTGGCAATTCAACTGGCAATTCAGTTTTTTCACTTTCTGCTCATGAATTTCTAAACTGCAGATTTAAAAAACTAAACCCCATTTTGTGAAATGAACTGCAGGATCACAGTAATGCTGCATATGGAGCCTCTGAATTTGTCAGAGCTTTTATTTTATAATCAAGTATTAGCTATTGGCACAGATTTTGCTGGCTGCTTTCTAAGCCCAAAAGGGTATGCTTGAATAGATATGTTAAAAAGAACTGCTGACAAGAGCAACTTGCAAACTGTGGACCATTGTCTGCTGTTAACATGTCTGAAATCCCCTGGCATGCAAGTTAATACTTTCAGAGGAGTCCCTGAAATATAGGGATAGGCATACATTGCTTCTAGAGCAGATGCCAAGGCCCAGACTCTGCCTGGCTGAGACAGTGCCATCCCAACTGCTCAACAGCCAACGCACTGAATGGATTTAGAAATTCTTACAGCACTAACAGACACAAAGAGTAGGTTTGCTCTGAGTGAAGCTTAGGGTAGAATCTGCTGCTTCAAACTACTGTACTCTCTGCAAAGCATACTAGTGAGCTCCGTGGCAGGTGTCACTCAGCAGGAAGGCAAAGTTTAATTCCAGAGGGTGGATTCAGAACTCAAATTGTTGCAGGTATATTTCACACATCACAATGAAAGGATTTATTAGGGCAGAAGAGATCACCATGACCATATACAGAAAAGGCTATACAACCTGTCTTACTGCTGGATTAAAAATGATTTTAAGGAATTATTTCAGTATGGGAACTCTGTATCTAAACATGTATAAATCAACCAGACCACAAGCAAGCAATTTCTGTGCACTGCAACTGTTAGCATGCTAGAATGAGCACAAATTCTTTAGCTTGGTGCCTAACAGGACAATTAAAAACTCTGCCTACCGAGCAGTTCTGAGACTGCCTGCTTTCTCCCACCACTGTTTCTGCAATCATAGACTAAGTCATGGGACAGCCCTGAGACCAGTGAGCAGGAGGCAGGTCACCCCAAAGAAGTAAAACTTTCAGTACTTAAATGACATTAAAAATAAACAGAGACACAAATAGAGAAATGACAGCTGATGGGGCAGTTTTGGGTTGAGATGTAGGGACTGGAAACCAACATTCTTGCTTTAAATGCCTAAGTTCCTATTGACCTAGCCTCTAAGAGCCCACTTCATTACATAAAGATAGCCTTCAAAAGACCACAGATTTGGCCACAGCATGATGGTATAGCAATATTTAGATACCAGCAAGCAGCCTTGCTGAGCTGCTGCTTCACTTTCCCAGTGCCCAAGTGTTGCTGATGGGCATGTGCAGAGCTGCCCAATACTCTTGGGAGCAGTCTAAGGGCTAGCAAGTACCTTAAAGATAATTTTGACTTAGAGATGTCTTCAAAGTTTTCACACTCAGAAAGACAATGCATAACAGACTGCAAAAATAATATTTATCTTCGAGTGTACATGTACACAATAGCACTGGATTGGAAATTCACATTTAGACTTGTTTTGAAATCCCCATGCTCTCTGATTTGAAGCAGGTATTTCAAGCTGGGTTTTCTACCTTCTAGGAAGAAGGCTCCCCCCTAAATTTTTTGTGTATGGAAGATGCATCTTTCTTCTGTCAAAGTCACTTTTATATAAATAATCAATTACTCTGTGAAAGACAGAAAGGGAGTAGAGAGAAAAAAGCAAAAAACTGATGCTCTCCTGCAGGTCACCAGCCTGTGGTTTTTTAGCTGCATAGTTAGTAAGCGAATTAAGTGTGTCCTCTCCTTTTACTGCTGGAATAGCACTGCTTGACTAGCAAAGAGGCTGCTCACGGGGATTACTGGATAATACACATCCCCAGCTGTCGGAGGAAGTGAACTAGCTGAGGCAGCCAGAGTGAAGTTGCTGGGACTGTGCTGGGACTCAGCTGGCAGAGGTCAGGGAGAGTTAACCATTCCTACACTCCCAGAAACCACTTCTACAGATCCCTTTCCTCTGCTGGAGGAAGTGTCTCACCAGGCTTGGCCACATTTTGGTCCTTAAGCAACAGATTCAGGTAACTGGAGGAGATTGAGACATTGCCTAGGAGGATTCCCACAGGACAGGACAGGACAGGACAGGACAGGACAGGACAGGACAGGACAGGACAGGACAGGACAGGGGAGGACATTACTCTTTAAGTTAGAACAGCTTACTTAAAATATAGATTCAAGTCCCTTCTTCCTGTTAGATTAAGGGGGAATCAAAAACATTTCTCTATTTCCTAGCTTATCTCCCACTAGGACAACTGCTTGATATAATGGAGTGATAATGAGTGTCTCTGGTTACTTTGAGAGAAAGGGCTTATCTGACACAGGAGTTTTAAATCCAGGAGGGCTCACACTGAGAACTTCCAGAAACAGGAATTAGGCTGACTGACATTTAGATATCCTAAAAAGTACCTGCCTTAGGTTCTGCCTCTCAACTTCTCTTACAGATGGTCTTGAATGAACTTTAGCTTTAGGTGCCCAAATTTGCTATGGATTTTAAAGCAGCCCTGAAATTAACTCAGCAATGAGGCTTCTGCAAGGCAGAAAGTCACTCATTGCCAAAGCCTGTGTGGCTGAAGCTTTTTGAAATTGAGACTCAGCTGTCTAAGTTATGTCAGGCCAGATTTCTTAAACGCGTTTTGGCATCTGAGTACAGCAAGTGCCTTTTTGACCTAAGCAGGTCAAAACACTTTGAAAAAATCTGTTCCCCATGTGATTAAAAGGAGACTGAAAATCTCCAGCAAAATCTCAGTACTGGTCAGAAAAATTTTGCAGGAAACACTATTTAAAGTCTGCAAAGGACAGACCTAAAATGAAAATGGTGCTTGAAGCAATTGCGGGTGCTATGCAACACTGACAGAGATGTATTTTGTCTTGGAGAGCTTCAACCCTACAATATGTAAACATTTCTGGTGGGAAGGAAATAAAATATTAAGAAAAAGAAGACAGCGGTGCTGTTAGAAACATATACAACTGAGCTGGACTGACCCCAACTTTGAGAAGCTGCTCTTACAAACCTCTTGTGGAGGCTGTAAACTGGAGGAGTGGTAAACTGCTCTGCATTCACAGCCAAAATCCAGACTGGAGCATAAGGCAAGCAGAGGCTCTAATAATAGTCTTTAATCACTAATATGTATGTCCATAATTAGATGAAAGAGCAAAAGAAGGTGGATGCCAACCTTAAAAATCTTTAGACTTTCTAGTTCACTGAAATGCTGTGGGTGACTGCACTAGCTCTGCTTTCTTGTGGCACTGGAGATGGAAAAGCCCAAAAGGATGCTGGAGCCCACACAGATAAACGAGAGGGAGTCTGCCTTCCCTGTGAGCCCCTGAGTTACTTGAAACAGTACAGGTTTCTCTGCATATTTTATGGTGAGTGGCAGAGGAAGGACTAGAGCAAAGGTCTCCCAGAATGGGGTAGGGAAACACTATAGACGCTTTGAAATGGAGGTCAAACCCACATCATTTACCTTTTAGCCC
>VZRL01006115.1:687094-779413 GCA_013397895.1 Origma solitaria | reverse complement strand
CCCCCCCTAAATTTAGAACATGAAAAGGAAAATAAAGTAAGGTCTGTTAGATTTCTATTCTCCTTTTTTAATTCCCCTAAAATGACCACTTGTTACAGACAGGAAGCAACTGCCAAAAGTTGTTCACCTTCAATCCTTTATCACTTAAAAAAGCATTGCGGCTCCACCCATGAAGCCACTGGCAAGAGTGGTTTGGGAAGAGCTATCCATCCGCAATGATAAATAATAAAATAAAGCATCTTCCTTTTGAATCCCAGCTGAGAGATTTTGCCAAGTGATCAAACTTGTCTGAACCTCGGAGCAGCAGCTTTGAAGTAATAAGAAAGAGATTGAAAACTCGCAGCCAAGAGCCGCACACACCTCATTAGGGTCCAGCCATGCGGGGAGGCCGAGCGGCAGCCGCCAGCCCAGCCCCACGGACCCGCTGCAGAGGGGCTGCGCGAAGGGGAGATAAAAGCGCCTTTCACAGTGGAAGAGCACTGGTGACATTTTTACGAGGGCCAGCCCCGAGGCTGCGTGGCCCTTGCCACGCTGCCGCGCAGGGCTCTGCCACGTGGGCTCTGCTGCCGCCATCCTTGCCCCTCCGCGGGCTCCCCTGGTTTTCCTCAACCCTTGTTTTTCGGGCCCTGAAGGAGCGAGTTTAATGTACAAGGCTCTACCTTGCCCTGGCCATTCTTAGAAAAGCCCTCCAAAATGAGAAACATATTTCTTAAAGATAGCGAGCCAAGCTTCTCGAGATGGTTCAGCACAGTTCACATGAGACTTTCCAGTATAATTCAGAATTTTTCTTTTCTTAAGGAAAAAAACCCCAAACCAAAACAAAAACAATAAAGCTTAACAGACTTGTAAAATGCTTTTTAAAATGTCTGAAGAGCTTGATCATGGATCTTGCCACACAGACACTGGCAAGGCTGCGTGCTTCCAGCAACGGAGTATTTAACTTTGAGAGCTGAAGTTCTGGGTTTAATTTTCAGTTTCAGACTAAACAGCAGGTCTGCAGCGAAAGGCAGGCGACAGCTCCTGAGCACAATGGGGCAATGGAAATGCTTCTCTCGCAAACTTTACTGATTGTGTAACCACGGAGCACCTCGTTGTGCAGACGAAAAAGCAAAATCAGAGAGGTTTGTGTTGGTTTTAATAAACTTCCCCCATCCCTTCCCTTTTTCACTGCAAAGAATTCAGCTGCTATTTTATTATGTAATACTGCAGGCTAAAAATATAACCCTAATTTAAGCCACCTTGCCAATAAATCTGCAAATACCAGGTAATCCAAAAAGGGTAGTTACAGTTTAATGACATACTCTTCTTGTCATCTTAGTATGTTCAACTCCTAAAGGATGTAGAGTGATGCATTTAACCTTTTTTTTCAACTTTTTTAATATCTCCACACAATCTGGTGTAAAGTGTGAGAAAGTTTGGTCCTCCTCAGCGTAGAGCAACAACCCAACTTTTCTAGATCCATCTATGCAACAATCCACAGGAAAAAGCTTTTTAATTCTCTAAGCAAGATAACCTGATTCAAAGTGAGTGAGGCTCTCCAATTTAATAGGTAGTGATGATTTCCTTTTGATTATAGAATCAATCGTTCATGGGAATTTCTTTTCCAATTGAACACATCTATGTTCCATAATCAAATCAGAGAATGCGTCCTGGTGGAAACGTGTGTTCAAAACATGTTTTCTTTTAGAACTGAGACAGATTTACTGCAATTTATACCTCAATGTTGATCTATTCTCCTCTTTCTAAACATAAAAAACACTAATATAAATAACAGTTAATGCCTCACTATATCTCAGGAGATTATTGAAGCGATGTGTGAGTCCCCTAACTTACTGTAACTGTGTCTTTGCTGTTCTGATTTTAGTTTCCAGAATTTGCCTCAAAATAAGCATGAGAATCAGAGAAGGGGAGGGGGTGGAAGCCATTCACTACCCTGAATCTGATATCTCCGGGGTCCTAGAGCTCACATGTTCCTTCCTTCCACATTCAAGTCTGGTTTCAATGGAGCTCTCATTTTTCTTCCCACTAATCCTGCCGTGAGATCAACCATTGGTAACTCTGTGAGAAATTAAATACCAGGATGTGGGAAATCTGAGATCTGAATTCAGACAGAATGTGAGCGATTCATTTTTTTATTTCTCTCCTTCTCTTTTCCCATGGTTGTTGTGTGGCAAATAACTCTTCAAACCTGAGATCAGAGATTGACCCTGAAAAATGTGACTACATTGACAGAGCAGAGGCAAAGCAAGAACTGCACTGACAATATTATATCCCTCACTAATATAAGCATTAGTCATTTCTAAAGAGAGATTTCAGCCAACATTTCCAAAAACATTCTGGAATTTCCAGAAATGTTTTACAGTAGGATCAGAAGCAGAACTTAATCATAGTCATGCTCACCATCTGCTGGAGCAGACTTCATACAAAATTTAACATTTCTTGCATTGGGATCCCACTGAAAAAGGATCCATGAGACAGCTTACTATGACGATGTGAGCGCTACAATGCCCAACAGTCAGGCAGTGGTTTTGAAAGGCTTTTTCCTTCCTCAGTGTGAGAAAAGCACATTAATTTATTTACATCTTATAAGGACGAACTCAAGACACTTACAAACACTAGGCTGACCAAAGGTTTAGATCCTTCATGCACTGTTTGGCAATGTGCTGGTGTCTGAAAACCACCTATGTAATTCTGTAGCCTTCAGTGTGAAGTACCTAGGAACATAATTCTCACTGAATGGTCTACTGTGAGGTTGTGATACTCTTATACTTCTTATTGTCTGCTGTCACAGCAGTCCCATGCCTACAAAATCCAATGAGCAATCAACGACCATGAGCTCTGAATGGCCCCCCAAACAGTACCCTGCCTGTCACAGACTCTATTTGTCATCCTGGTTGCTTCACTGAATCTCAGCACTAAGGAACAGTACAGTGAGAGCATCAACAGAAGTGATATGGGATAGAAGCTCCACTGGGAAAAATGGGGAAAGTGTCTACCACAACTGTGCTTCACACTTTTTATGAATCCAGAGCTGCCCTCTCTGAACTGCAAGGGAGGAAGCACTCTCATAGGTTCAGGCTGTCCATCCCAGCCTTAATGTTTGGCACAGGTGTCACAAACTGAGGGACTGCCCAGGGAGGCCAGATGTCACCCTGGGGTAGCACAGCAGCACTGATTTCAAGGAATTAAATTCACCAAATACCACAAATGCCTCACAGAGTACTGACAGAGTAGCTGAAAAATTCTCGTTATTCTTCTGTTCCGAGACTCTTATTTTGGACAAGTGGACCTTATAAAATTCCCCAGATGTCAGGGAAAACCCAGAATAAAAGAACATATTGTATTCTTATTGCTTCCTTCCAAAACATCTTCAAATATGTTAATAAGGCCAAAGCATACTGCTCTTTCCCCTAGCCAAACTTTATTAGTGCTGGCATGTGACAACTGTAACTATCTATCTCAGCAAATTATTTAACAGACAAAAATCGTATTTTCATTGATCTCAACTTCGATTTTATTTGTGTTTACCTTACTACACATCCATTGCAGCATACTTCATTTTTAAAATACAATTTGCAACAGAATTTATGTGCTCCTGAATTGAAACAGTAGAGATGGAGTAATTTCCAAGAATGGTTACATAGGTTTGTTTCCCATGTTTTTCAGTGTGATAAGTGAGAAAGGATACAAGCCTGGAGTATCTGTTAATAATACTTAAGTCAGTAAATAGGGCACCTTTCAGTGCCTTCAGCTGGATGTGGAGGAGCAATAACAATGCTGACTGTTGAAAATGCAGAGCCCTCTCTGAGAATCTAAGGAACCAAGCTCTCAGCAAAGAGCTCTTTCTTCTTGCACAGCCTTCTGACACACCTCATCTTTACTAATTAGCATTTTGATTATTTTTACTGCTATAAGTCCAGAGAGCAATCATGCTGGTAGTTTCAGCTTTCTGAGTATCACTTGGGAAATATCTTAAAATAATCCTTATTTTCAGGGGGTAGCCATGTGCTGCTGAGAATCTTGTGTGTCCTGTACGTCTTGTATGAAGATACCCAAGTGTTAGCACCACTGGCTCTTACTACTCTTGGAAATCTTGGCCACAATATGTAACATGTGTATGCAAAAGTAGCACTGTTTAATTTACTCCTGACTGGCATTTTTTTAAACACTGCCCAGCCATGTTCCTCAACGGTGTTTCCCAAGTATGCACCACAACCCCTTCTCTTCCGGCTTTTATTAGTGAGACTTCAAATCAGAGCAAAGTTCTGAACTGGATGGAGTACCTCCCTAAACATCTTTTGTGGCCACAGCCACAGGGACAAACACAAGGCCACCCTGCCCACAGGTGCTGCCTGCTTGCCTCGGGCTTTTTCCACAAGCAAGGAGTGGGGAGGGAAGACGTAGGGAGAGGTTGAAGAGGAGCTTTGCTGGCTTAGGGAAATGTTTTAGCTCACCCCTTCATCATCTAGCCTTCTACCACCAACCACAACACCTACTCCCTGTGCTGTGCATGGAGTGGTTCAACAGCTGTAGTCCCTCAAGTTTTACATCCCTGCTTTTAGGGTCAGGTCTTGCCGAGCACACTGGAAAACAGCAGTGACCTGAAAGCATGTTTGTGTGGAATGGGAAAATGTGTGAACAGTGCTGCATTCAGAAAACTGCCTCCTGCCCTAGAGTTTCCCTCAGGGGAATTAAATGTTGTGTATTTGAGTTGTTAAGAATCTGTTATTGTTTTCTTGTTCAGAGCTGATGGCTCCTTCTGTGCTGAACTAAGTCATGGCACTCCTGCTCTTTGATTGACTCATAAACTGGCTGACAAGGACATTACATCTTCAAGTGGTACACTGCAGCAGGCAAGACTGAATCCCCTAGATAGTCCTTGACAAGCCATGAAGAAAAAAAAAATTTAAAATCCAATTATCTTTTTGTCACTTCAGATCATAAGCATGTGCACTTTGGTAACTCCCTTATGCAAGCAGGGAGCATCAGCACCTCAGTTTTAGTGGAAGGGGAATCAAGACACTGTGAGAGTTGTCTAAAATGGAACTTGCAGACTGCAGTGCTCAAAAATAATGGTTTCAAAGCAAGCTGTGCCCTCCTGGCACACTGCTGACTGGGGCACCTGTGCTCCTCAGGCAGTGCATGGGGTGCAGTGACAGGCACCCCAGCCTGCCTTGTGGACTACAGCAATGATCAGCAAGGGGATGCATAACTCAGACAGCATTTACTGACAGAATTATGCTTCTGAACTGAACAGATCTGTGGACTCCACCAAATCAAATCATGTTTCTCCTGCTTGCTCACTCAGTGGCTCTTTGACCTTTGAATCCTAAGCTGCACTGTGTCTCGTGTTCAGGGAGCAGCACTAGGAGCACTTCTCCTCTGGTAGCCAGGAGAGCTTGCTGGGATAAGAAATGGGGCTGCTGCTCAGGTATTTCCAATTTTTGACTCTTTCAAAGTGACTGAATACCTGCATATACTCCTGTCTTGAAGGATTTTTTTTAACCCTTCTGGTCATATAATATCTCAATTTGTTTAATTTATTTACAGCCAAATTTCTGGAAGCAGCCATCTCAAAAATGTTACTCTATCATAGCTATGTAGTAAATGACATTCATAAATATTTAAAATCTTGGGTATCTCAGTGTTACACTGATTTGGGTATTTAGGCATAGCATCATTGAATTTCATTATCCAGAGTCTATTCAGAAGTTATGTAGTATAAATAAGAAAATATTTTCTGTCAGAAATACCTGAAATACCTCCCCTTCTAGCCCTCATCCTTTAGCCCAGGTTAGTGCTTCATGTATTCATTGAACTGGCAATTGCAACTTCTGTATTTTCTCCCATATTATTTTTCTGATTTTAATTCAAATGCTGCTTTTTTTTTTTTTTAAGTCTCCAGACAAATTATTCAGTTACTCTCTGTCACAATAAACCAACTATAAACAAAATAAAAAGAAGACTGAATATGTCTTCTTTCAGAAACCACATCAGTTGTGACCATTTTGCGTCGGATAGAGAAAGAATGTAAGGATGTAAAGCCCAGCACCATGAAACCAGTACCCACGAAATTCCATCTCCTGCATCCATGAAGAAAGCAAGAGAGTTTCCTGATTTCCCATGCGCCACAATATATGCTTGCTCAGCACGTGCTCACATGGTACCAGGAGCCTCCAGTGCATATAAGATGGCCCCTAGTGCTACCTTTGGGAAAACATTCAACATTCGCTTTTAAAAAAAAGTCTATAATAAAAGAATGGTAATTCAGCCTTTAACAGGATGTTCTGGAGTGGTCTATGTAACACATATGCATTTATCTTGTGCTAAAGTACAAAACTCCATCTACTACTGGAAAATAAAGTTTTACCTCTCCAGGATTTGACTTTTTGGGAGTTTCCCTGGGAACTTTCTGACTCTTCATATCAGTAAATACAAAAAAAAAGTCCATGAGACACAACATAGCTTGCTGGATGCAATGGAAAGAACAATGAAACCCCAGGGCACTAGGTTAACTTCCAGGCCAGACGTTATTCAGTATTTCTACAGTCAAGGCTCAGTTGAATAAGACTGCAGCATTCACGGGTTGGCAGGAATTACTGTGTCCTACATTGAGTAGACATATGCAATGGATGCAACTTGAGGCGCATATATATATATATATATATATATATATGTATAATGACTAATTCATATGCATAACTTTATTGATGCCAACACTGAGAAATGACTAACAGGAAAAAAATATAGGAAACCCAGATCTTCTTTCCTATACAAAATAACACTTTTCCTTTTAGTGTTTATTCTTGTTGGATTTGGTTTTTTTGGACATTGTTTTAAAAGTATCTACTACCTTCAGCATTAGGTAGCGAAGTATACTTTATGTGTTCTTCTGGTGTATGTTTTCTGTACACTTTCTTATGTAAACTGTTCTGTGTACACTTTACATGTACTCTTCTGAATGATACACTTTTATTCTGATCTATACACTTTCGGACTGTTATGCTGTCTTTCAGATTCAGATACAAATGATTTCAAAGGATTTGAGATTTTAAGAGAGATAATAAGATTTTCAAAGGGCTGTTCTATGCTAATTGTATATCTCTTCTCCAGAAATGATAAAAATAAAGCATGTCCTGTTTCCAGAAAATTTTGATAGCTTTCATTCCATTTTCCTAAAAAGATCTATTTCCTTTATATTACTTAAGAGTGTAACTCCCCCATATGGCAGAGTCAACAGCTGCGACAAATTCCTTAAAAATGAGGAAATGAAGAAATTTCTGTTTGGACTGTGCATTTGCACACCTCGGTAAATACATTACTACATCATGACTGTACAATCTGGCTGTACATTCTTTGGAGACAGAGCAGATTTCGAAGAGTCTTGTCTTGAGGTTTAGACAAATATTTATGGGAAAGTGCTAAACTTGCCAATGTCACGCAGTTCTGCTGGCTCTTTTCCTCATTTCCCCAAGGAAGTGTGAGAGTATGCATCAGTGATCATCACAAAGATGTGAATGGAACACCGTATTCAATGGTTTGTATTAATGGTATGGGTGAGTAGATTCCCAGTGAGTTTTATTGCTGCTATTTACTGTTTGTGTGATGGTAAATCCTCAGAGCTCTGGCAATGTTTAAGGACACTGCAGAAATTTGCATAAACATCTCTTTGGCCCTAAACTGGACAGCAGATATCTATAAAGAGATTCAGAGCATGGCAGAGCCCTGCATGATGCTTAAAATCTGGGAAATGCTGATAGGAACAGAGCTGTTATTTGTAAAATGAGAATTTTATCTGGTCGTACTGCTTCTGTATTTTAAAAATTTATCTGTTTTTAAAAACAAACCCAAGAGACATACTTGTTAGCAGCAATAACAAGAGTAACAGTAATGTAAACACTCATAGAAATCTATGAGAACACACCTAAAATTCAAAGCACAGGAGAGCACTCAGGGACCAAGCCTGAGCAAGAGTTTCTGCCACTTTTATCAAGGCAGGCTCACCATCACACAGCAGTTCTTGACTGTAACCTCTCACAGTCCCTACCAATGAAGAAAGGATACATTTCTAACTTAATCCAGACTGCCACATGGTAAAGCCATCTGGGAGGATATTTTGAAGGAAACAGATGGAAAAGGAAGAGATTCCTCTGAATGTAGTATAAGATTTACATTATCCTCCATGAACTTCCATGTAGTCCCCATGTTTATATAATTTATCACTATTTCCTTAGACAGCTCAGATTAGAAAGCCTGCATGAGCTCATGTTCTTGTTGTTAATTCTGAGTCTGAACTTCTCTACTTTAAAGGGAAATTAGGTAGTACAAAAAGAAATCAGAGAAAGGCAACCAGACCTGAGTGAAACCCAGCAGCATGAAGTTCTTGATCATCCCAGGAATTATACACTGTTTTACCTCTCCTCCTTTCAGGCTCAGGAAGACATTGTCATGAGAATTTGCTCACAGTGATAAATTTTTGTCCTTTGCCATGCATTTGTATCAGCAAAACTACAATGCTGTGGTACTGTAAGCACGAGAGTGGGGCCTGTTGAAACCAGGAAGGGTTGAAGATAAGTTCAATGATTTCACTGAACATCCTTTAGTCTCAGGATTAAAACCAGAAATTTTGTCTGTGTAAAGACAGGACATACAAATAATTTAAAGAGTGTTCTTTCACTAGTCAGTTGTGATAACTGGAGAGATCTAAACAGCCTTCTCTCTTCTTTCATGTATTCTTCTGTGTCTCCTCGCTTTCTGCACAAACACTTCTACTAACGGAAATGTTACTAACGGGAATGTCAAATGTCCTTTTCTCTCTCTCACTGTCTCACTGTCTCTGACTACAGAGATGCTGCTGAGGCACCACTGCAGCAGTGGTGACATCCGTCTGGTTGACACACGCTACAGCATCCCTACCAGAATCACTGCCTCAGCAAATGGACAGGAAAATCCATATGGGGAATGCTGGTGCTTCAGTTCAAATGCCTGCATCATTTCGTCATCAATTAAATCTGTCATTACTTTGTTCTGCTACAAAATGACAGAGTCCAGGTCCCCTCTTTGTCCTCCTACACCCCAGCCCAGCTTCAGTCCCAGGTATTTCTTCCTCTCTTGCACGTAGGCTTGCACACAGTTATAGTGCAAACAAAACACTTGCAGGAGTCAGTGCCCAGGGAGCTTGGAGCCCTGGCAGCACCACAAGGCCATCAGCAGCAATGGTTTCTGCCAGGCTGGACTGCAGGCAGAGCCACCAGCTCTAGATCCCTCCTTCCTGCTGCCCTCAGCGCGATTGAGCTCGGATAGGTACCAGAGGAAAAGGCAATCCTAACAGCCTCCCTGGAGTCTCTGCCTGCTGGATGTGGCATCCTCTGAGCAGCAAGGTTTAGCCTCCCTGTCTCTCAGGTGCCACAGAGGAGATAGCTGGCGCTGTGCCCACTGGCAGATTTACTACCATGTTGTGGTAGAAATAGCCTGATTGTAGCAGTAACATTTGAAGGATATAAGCAAGACAGGGAGAGGAAATATCTTTTATTAGAACAGCTTGGTGTGTTTTGAATTGTGTGGTGTAGTCAGATTATACATAGTAAGTCGTTGGGGACTTATGCTGTGTTTCTTGCATAAACTGGCCTAACAAAAGACATTATCTCTCCTTGCAAAACTTAACCTTACTTGAAAGTATGACTGCATTCATCCTGTGTATTATCTCCACCATTCAGAGACATTAATCTTGTTAGCTGTGCCACAGATTAATCATTGCTGCAACTGTACTGATTTCTCTTGTAGAATCTGATTCCTGCACATGCTTTGGAGTGTTACTTCATTTTACCCCTTCAACTTATGGCTAGGATGTTTTCTGTTTCTTATGCAACAGCTCCTAATTCAGATTGAAGTTGCTATTATGAAAATGTACACCTTATAATAATGTATTACAACCAAAAGCTGGAAAAATGAAAGTATTATTCCCTTATAAAAGCAGGCACCTTTCCAGAAGAGCAATGGACCCTTTATGCTCTTGACTCAGCAATCATTCATGTACACGGAGGGACAGCAGCACAGCCCATAGACTCTGCCGAGTAGTGATGGACTTGCTCCCATGCCCACAGGCTTTTCTCTGTTGGTGCACATATAACAAAGTGTCGGAGTAAGGTTCTTAAGGTTTTTAACACAGGGCAGGCTGGGAGAAGAAAATTAAGTGGATTGTAACTACAGTGTTTGGTTTCATGACACCCTGTGGCTTGCACTTTGTTCAAAGTATTTAAAAACAATAATACTATCCAACACATAAAGTTCAAATGAGTTAGTCTTTAGGACGGATCTAGTCTAGTTACCAAGTTCAACCCATTATATTTTGTGGATTTAGAGAATCCTTTAGAAAAGTAGGGAGATGGGTTTTACACATATGCCCCTCCTCTCATTGCTGTAATGCAGTTCCCACTTATCCATGTACAGGACACACAGAGATATTTATTGCATGCTGGGCTCACACCAGAGAGGTGTGCACATGTGTCTGCACTATCATTGCAAGGTGACCAATGCAGACAGAGGACAATTCTGAGCAGGCACTGTCCACTGCTTCCTCCTCTCTTTCCCAAGGCCCACCACATGAATTGTTCTGGCGGTTGTGCCCAGCAAGGCAATAGCTGCTCCCCAGCTCATACAACTGAGGTACTTCCCTTCTTTCTTTACAGTAAAGGAGACCAGTTGAAATACTGAAAAATTAATTCACTTAAAGTGGTCTAAACAATTTAAATCAGTTTCTCTTACCTGAGCAGGCTTCTTTTGAACCACTTGTTGAGGCTGAAAAGTAAAACAAAAGCACAGTGAGAGACAAAACTAACTGAGAGCACTTAACTGTGATTTACAAGTGCTAGGAAAAATATTTTCAGCAATAGAAATAAAACACAGGAAAAGCCCACATTCAGGAATGGAGAGATGAATATACTCAGCTGTCATACCCAGCCTCTCCTATACCTATCTACAACTTTGCTCTGAAGTAGTTCGTATTACTGTGGATGAAGAGGAGTATGTTAAGTTTTTACAATTAAAACCAAGGTGAAATCTAATTTAGCATGTTAGATCTTTCAGTTCTTCTATGGTACTGCTGCCTTAACTTACCAGACCATGAGAGTGGCCTGATTTTCTAACTAGATTTTGGTGTCTCCACTGCTGCAGCTCTCTTATGACACTCTCAGCTGTGAGTGAAGCATCCTGCTGTGGGGAAGTCCTCCCTCCTCATCATGACCAGGGGCAAAGCTCAGGCAGAGGGGTGAAGGACACGTAATCCCATTCCTGAGCCTCAGCTATGCGCTTGACCAAAGCCACCCCTGCCAAAACGAGGAGGTTGGGATGGACAGCAGTTCCAGCCCTTGGCAGCTCTGGTTTGAGGCCTTCAGCTCATGAAGATGATGCTGTGCTGACCCTTGCAAGCCTGTTGGTGTGATTATAGGGATGCCCATCATTGGCCAAGTTCAGTGTCTACCTGCCTATGCAGGACCTGCTGGCACAGCCATGGATTCTCAGCAAGTCTCCCTCCTGCTGCTCCCACCCAGGGTGGGGAAACAGTCCTCACATGAGTCAGGAGACCCACCAAGGTGCCAGTGTGCTCCCCACCTGGGAGGAGTACCAATTAAGGAACAAATTCAGACACGCTTAAAATACACCATCACTGCCCAGATGATGTGATGACCCTTGTGGGTGCTAGGAGCAGCACAGAACAATGAGACCACAGATAAAGGATGAAATCCTGACACAGAGAGGACAAAAAGGCTTTTCTTACTTCAGTGGGACAAAGTTGCTGCCTGCCCCCCTCCCCCGGATTTTCTGTTTTCAGTGTATATGAATCGCACCCAATGATTTTCTTCCTGCCCTTCCTTCCTGCTTTTTCCTAATCCCAGCCATGATTTTAGTGCCTTACTTGGGCAGAAGCCAACATGCCATCCCTCTGCATGGCCAAAAATCTAATTTTCATGACAGTGTAGTAGGAAATAACTGGAATATTTCTGAATAGGCAGTTTAGTGTAACTGGCCTTTCAGAGCAATATTTCAGTGGGAAGGATCAATGAAAATGTAAATTAAATGTAACTGATTCAATTCAGACTGCCCACCACAAGCGTCCCATTTTAACAAGAGATGCTTTGTTTATTTTCAGTCTTTTTCTAACTCAGAGGAATCCTACTGCTGTTATATTTTTGTATATAACAGACTCCAAATTCTGCTCTCAAATAAATGCGAGAGAAAAAGTTATGTGATGACTGGGTCTGTCTTTAAACTTCAGGGTGGACCCTTTCCTTTTCCATTAAATTCCCTTGCAATGGAGAAGCTATTATCAAGACACACATTTTATTGATGCCTTCTCCAGGTGGCCTGCAGGCCCTGAACTCATTAATGGACATTTGCTGCCGTTGGACAAAGGAATGATTTGTTTCAAAGGAATCTCTCATAATTACAGAACTCATTGAGCTCTTCTGTAATCTGCCAACAGTGTCTTTTCACTTTATTTTCCTTTTTTTTTGCCTGTTGATTACACCTGTGCATATATTTACTCCCAAACCACATGAAATCTGCAGACGTTTTTAGAGGCTGACTATTTTCTCCAACTCAGAAATCCCCCTATATTTTTGGCCACGGACTCTTATGTTCATGTGACTCTCACTCACTGTAGCTCAATGAAATCTTCTGAAAGAGCTGCCAACTCACCAAATTTTCCATGAATTAGGCCCTGACACTTCAATGAGAGGAAAGACAATGTCTGAAACAAGGCCAGCTCTGGCTTTCTGCCTAGTATGTGTCACAGTAATTCTACCAGCTGCCCTTCTACACAGCAGTTCATACTTTTCAGACCACCAAAAAGCCCCTTGAATACTTTCAGTGATAGCTGGGGCTTGAGCTGCCAGCATGTTTTCCCAGCCTCTGGCACCCAGTGGCTCTGGACTGGACCTAGAAAGTTTTTTGTGTGTGTGTTTGTTTTGTTTTGTTATTTTTATGAATGGCTTCCACAGGGGACTCCGACTCCAGCACAACCCGATCCAGCCATTCATAAAAAGCAGAGGGAAAATATTGTACTTTGCCCAGTTGGAAACTGTCTCTGATACTGACCAAGGCTTTCAAGAATTTTAGTCATTCAAGATCTTTGCTATCGTAGTGCTTCACGTTGAGAGCTCCTTGGCAGTGCTTGCTTACTGCCGGCTAGGTTTCCACTGGGCTCTGGAGTTCAGCATGTGTTATTCTTTCTCCCTTAAATGGAAGAAGCTCAGCTAGGCAAGCCCAGGAGCAGGGCTCAGTCCCTCAGCCAGTCCTAGTGACACCCAGCACTGCCACGCTGGGAGCCGTGCCCACTGCTGTCACATTCAGGGCTCCGGCTTGTGGCAGCTCAATCACTGCAAGTGCCGATTTTCAAAGGCATTGCTTTTCGCGCTTCAGCCTGGCTGAGGGGCAGAGGAGGCTGGACATGGAAATCCAGTCCTGTGAGATTGTAGTGTCTGCTCACTTAGCTCACCCTGATCAGAAGAACTGAGGTGTTCTTCTTGAGGAATAACAAGAAATTTCCCAAGCACCCCTTTCATTTCTTTAACTGTTGTTGATGTGATGCCTTTGAAACCGTTTTGACACACTATAGATACTAATGCTTCAACTTGTTAAACATTGTGCTCACTGTGTTAAGGGATCTTTTCGGGGCTTTGAAAGTGACACGTCTGATTCACAAGTGTTGCATCTGCAGGTTCAATTAACTAGAAAGAAAGAGAATCTACCTTGGTTATGGAAAAGCCTGGAACTATAAAATAGCCGTGGACAAGAGACTAAAGGGGTGCTCTGGAGCAAAATAAAGGTGCAAGCAAGAAACGAGAGCTCTGAACCATTAAGTATTGTCCCTGCCAGGAGCCTGCAACGTAAGATGGCAGAACTTCTACTCTGTCAGATGCTCTCTCACTTATGTCAGCAATCTTAAGAAGAGCTTTGTGCAACACAGTCCTTTCACATTTCATTTTTATCCTAAGTTTGAAAAACAGCTATTGTACACTGCACGTACATCAGCTGAAGTTCCATACGCTTGAAAGCAAACTTCAGGGTTTTTTACATCATATGCAAGCACAAGACAACATTAAGTATCTTTTTTAAACATGTATGAGACAGAAAGAACAAGTGACAGTGTTGGAAAAATCCTATGACCAGGTCATTTAAATGTCTATCATACAAGAACAAATCCAAAATGCAGCAGTATTTCTTTTGCCATGTTTAAAATATTAAGTAGGTGAGATAAGGCAAAAGATAGTAATTTAAGACTTCAGGACAATATTCCTGACTCTGAACAGGAAAAACCCCAGAAAATGCCTGAAAAGGAGAGTACACAAAGTTTTGATGGTTTTATCTTTGCTGTAAGTTTTGAATGTTCAAATCCCAACTGTTTATGTTCTACACGTCTTCCACTCCTCCTTTGTCACACATCCCTAATTTTGTTTTTTTATTTTACTTTTAAATTCTGTTACTTTACTCTCTTACATGTATAATTACAGCCTATACTGGTCAAAAAATGTCTTTGCTTTCTATATGAGAACAAAAGAGCAGCCTCATGTGATAAGTTCATATTCATCTTACACCGGAAGTCAAAAGTTGTATCAAATACAATTTGTCACACTTCTTATTTGTGGGAGTCCTCTTACTCTGTGACTTTTTTAGTGTTATAAAGCCAAGGAAGGAAAATGGAAGGACAAGGGTAAATCTATGTCAGCTAGAATGAGCAATGGTGAACATATTTTTACTGATCAGAGATAACAGCATGGGTTTGAATGCAAATCAAACCGACTGTTGTGCCTGAAGTTCCAAGGGCAAGTTGCACACACACAGTGCCCTTAGATTTTGTGTTCATGTCTTCCTCTTCAAACTGAGTATTATGAAGATGTCTGACTGATGCTTCTTGGCAACAGTGACTCTTTGTTTTTATCCAACAGCTTGACACAGATAAGACACTTGCATGGAGGTAGCAGTGCTGGGGAGACTAAATGACCATGATGGAAACTAATACCCAGTTAGGATGACATTTATAGTGCTGACAGCTCAGTGTTGCGCAGAGATCATTAAAATAATTTCATAGGTCGTTCAAACACTTGTAGCTCTAAATTAAAAGATGAGTAAAACCATATTTAGTGTTTTTGTCTACATACCCTTAAAAAATCAGGAAGTTCATATTATACCAGTTGAAACCAATATAATTCAAAATAAATCACGTCTTACAAGCAGTTCCATATGACAGCAGAGTAACTACCATTCTGCCCTACAGCTTCAATTGGTTTGGCCCAGCCTTTCTCTCCCTCTTCAGTACACAGTGATACAGCGCTAGGACCAGGGGCCCACAGCCTGCCAGGAAACCCTCACCTTCCCGCAAAAGCCACTTGCAGCTTCCTGACTATCAGTAGGAATCTTCCCAAGATTGCATGGGATGATGCACCTGCCATTCACTCCTCAGGCCAGGTATGCTCATGGCTTTTAGTAATAATCTCCCTTTTGAGGCAGTAGCAGAACTGCTTTTTCATCCCACCGGTAGTGATTTGGCTTGTGTTTTGGAAGCACAGGTCATGAATTCTCCTGCCTCCATCAAATGTTTGCAGTCAACTGGCAACCATGGTGTCTGTGTATGCACACTGCTGTGGGTCATTAGAATATAACAGCAAAACCATCTGGCCCTTAGAGTTCAAAGGAGATTTCACAGTTCTCTGTGCAGTCTCATAAATGAGGCTAATAGTAATCTGTGGAGAATTCTGGCAAAATCTGTGAAACTGTTCTTTATTTTCTGTCCTACTTGGCACTCCTCTGAGTTTTTAATACAAAATACAAAGCCAGATCATTGCAAAAATATTTATTAGCTTTCAAACTGACCTTCCCTGACTGATCCTGGTAAAGTCTGCAACATGTCAGAAGCTGCACCGTTTAGTTGATGATAAAGAGTATTTCTATTCCACTTGTTGAGAAGATCAGAGAGCATCAGAGTTTTCCAAGTACATAAAGTGACTTTCAACAGTTATTTGACCATCACAAAGATTTTATATTTAATTTCGCAAATCCAAAACACACTACTTCAAATTACTCTTTTGATAGTCTTAAAATTCAGGCAGTGGCACATATATCCAGTTAGGTATGTATATATCCAATGGAAGTCAAGAAACTGACTTCATCAGGGTTAGGATTTCATATATTTTGTTTACAGAAAGTTACCTTCACTACTACAAAACATCTGTAAGCTGCTTCATTTGGAATGGTTTTATGTTCTGAGAGGAATAAAACAGTGAAATAAATGTATTAAAAAATCAAATTCTATTTTCTTTTATGGTCATATAATCCATTATTTCTAAGTTGCTTTGACCCAACCTCACTCCCACCCTTAGAGATCTTGACAAGTACAAATTTAATGGTTAGAACAGGAAGGGAAAACGCATCATTTTTATTCATCTGCTAGCTGAACTGTTAGTTCAAGTGCAACAATATTCCAGTGAGTTTATCAAGGATATAATAAAAATTCAAAGCACCATAACTGTTAGTTCAGTGTTCTTGATAGATGTTATTAATTTTTATGATGTTTCAGCCAGTACTGGTTACCTTTCCATAAAATATTTAGGGCAGTGCAGCTTATGAAATACCTATTTAATGGGCCTTGTATCTGTGGTTCAATACAATAAGCAAAGTTTAAATTGGTGTACTCAGCTAAAATCAATACAGCTTGTCAGCAGAAGATCTGCTGTTGCCCTTCTTCAGAGTCACTACTGCTCGGTTGGGTTTCATTACCATCCATCATGCATTTGCTAAGCTATCCTGATGAATTTTGCCAAAGTTCAAGCATTTGCTTAAGCCTGTGCATTTTTCTGCTAAAATATTAAGAAGCGTTTACTGTCTTTCAGAATAATTCTAGCACACAGTTCAGCATTGAGGTTTTCTTGATATACACCTAAGGAAACATGAGCTGGCTCTTTTGTCTGGCAAACGTCATATGTGTCTGTCTATTTATAACTCCCTACACAGACAGACTATTGAGAAAGCCAGAGGGGAGGTTTCAGTCATTCTTAGCTATAGCATAAAGAAAAAAACTTACATGTTAATAGACAGAAAAAAAAATAAAAGTTATTTGCAAAGAAACCAAGCCCTCATTATTCAGGGATAAACTGATCAGAAACTATTTAGCTTTATACCTTGCAGACCTGTCCAGACAAATAACTATTGTGCAACTGTTTATCTCCAGACTATCTTGTCTGTTTGGATACAGCAACTCCTGTGTTCACCATCCATTTCTCTTGGCCCATGTGGAAATGATTTTTGGTCACTGCTAAACAGGCTAGATTTGAATTGATGACCTAGAGGTGGAAAGTCCTGTATCACATTACGATCTGGTTCCAACTTTGGGTTTAGAGTCTTCTCTCTCTTCTTGCTCAGGCACCTCCCACCATATGGACCGAAAATCTAGGGCAGTTTCTGCTGCAGAGGTCATTCCCAGTGGAACCACTGCATGGAGCTAATAATGGAGCTGCAGGACTGTCAGCAGTGGACTCATCTCTGGACCTCACTGCCAGAAGCTCCCGAATCCCCCTGACCTTTGCACTGCTCTCCAGTGAAGTAACACAGTAAACAGCATAGTAAAGCCCCACACAAGCCAACCTGCTGCAAAATCCGCGACTGTCTGGAAAGTGAACTCTGAACTTCAGTGGTTTTGTTCAAAATGTAACTATTGCCAGGTAACATTTCTCTATGGCCTCTGATATTCACTCTTCACGATTTTAAGGTCACAAAGACATCAACTCATTCAGTGACAGCATCCTTGTGTCATTTAGAAACCTGAAATACACAAAGCCCATTTTCCACAATGTAGGCTTAGATACAAAAAATCAAATTAATTTCCAAGCCTATGAAATCTTCTGCCAACAACAGGCCCAAGCCTAGAAGCAGGAATGGAAAAAGAACTGAAGTGGCAGTGATGGAAAACGAAGGGTAAGCTGCTCCATTACAGCAGTGTCCCAGCAGTATCAGGTGGTAACTCTCCCTGGCTATCCACCATCCCCAGTGATGATGCAATGGCCATGCCACAGCCCAGACCTGTACTTCTTCTCCAGAAGGAGGATACTGATGAAAATACAGTATGCACTTTCCTTGGCCCCAGGCACCTTCACCACTCTGGAAAAGCAGCCATTCAAGCTACCTTGAAGGTAGTGAGAGCCGAGCCAAGCAGCCTGTGACCTCCCTTGGTATCTCCCAGGGGCAGCCTGTGGCATGTCTATTCAGTTTGGCTGCATACACCAAGAGCTGCTGTTTGCACCTCTTGTTTTAGCAAGGCACACCTCAGCCAGAGGAGGACAGCATCAGAGTGGGCACTATGGAAAAACAGGTGCAGGAAACACTGATCTGCCTAGAAAACCTTCAGATTTCACCAACAGGAGAAAACAATCCAGTGCAGGACCTCTGTCTGGCTTGTATCTATACCACCTTTCCTCCAGACTGCCTAGAAGGAAGAGCCCTGGGCTGTGCTACTTCCTTAACCACATCTGTTCCGTGGCAGAGGACAAGATGGAGGAGGAAAGCAAGCTCCCAGCGGCACAGCACAGCCCACTGCAGGGCAGTGCTTGGGGCTGTCTGGGTTCAGGCACTGTTCAGCTGGCTGAGCACAGACACAGCACTAGGTACTGCTAGAAAGAGCCGTCTGCCCCCTCATCTGCACAAACTGCGGTAAGGGTACAAGGGATCTTAGGCAGCCATTTTTGCACAGCCATTCCTACTCCTTCAGGGATATAAAGCATCTTGTACAGAACTCTGGTGGTCAGCCCCAGGCACGGCCCTAAGCTCCTGCAGGAGCTTCCCTTTCCCATCCAACCCATTGCCTCCCTGACCTCCCACTGCCCTGTGATGGCTGGGCAGGGTTTTCCTCCAAAGAAAAAGCACACAGGGCAAGGAAGGCAAATCGACTGTGCCTGGCTGATTTTCTGCAGCTGAGGATCTGGCCTGAGGCATTTCTCTTGAACTTCTTTGTCTGAGCAGATCCATTGGTAGCCACATGGTTGGCTGGAGATGTTTTTGTATGTCTGGGATATACAGATGTCTGATAGCTGTCTATCGAATAGATTTGATAATTATTACTGCCTCCAGGACACTGATGCTGTTAAGAGTGTCTGCCAGAGTCCAAGCAGTGACTGCTGATATTCTGGCATAGTTTCATAAAGAAGTCAGTGTCCAAAATAGAAATGCATTTTCCACGTACTTGAAATATACCAGGGGCTTGGTGGTGAGTTGTTGCAATTAATCCACTTCCTGGCTTGATATATTTTGGGATCATTCTGGTGTGTGGTATATTAAATACTGAACTCAGTTCATACTCTTATTTTTAAATGGAAATTGCATTCATTATGTCCAAAGGCATGATTTCTATTTCTTGTTGCAAAGCAGAAAAAACCCCACCATGCCATTGCATTTCTGGTGTGATTTTACTCATTAACAGCAATTTCATCACATGCATCATTGTGAAATCCATGCAACACAGTAATGTATTTTAAAAGACAGCAGCAAATAGCTTTTATTTTTTATCTAGCTAGAACCCATTTAATAAAAGATTGCAAAGTCAGCATATATCCTATTGTCAATATCCTATTGTCAGCCTCTCAACAGCAGCAGAAATATGAATAGTGTCTGAGTATACATGCTTCCCTTGGTCTGAAAGAGAGTGAAAAGAGGGGGGAGAGAGGGAGAAAGAAAGAGATTCTGCTCTTTATAATCCTGGTATAATTTTGGAGTTGCTCTATTTACGTCCCTGGACAGACTCTGAATTTAACCCAGTCTAGGAGAGAAGAATTTGACTGTAATTTTACAGGACAATTACCTGACTGTCTAGCTATAGTTATTTAATAGCCTTTTGGAAGCTACATGTGACCTAAAAATCCTATTTGCTGCTTGGATCTAACAATGTGAACATCAAAGGTATGTGTGTAAGGTATGCACGCAAATCCCCTGCAGATTTTTTCACAATAGTACTGAAACCCGACACCACATCAAGAATGCAGCGCCTGGAGCACCCTCCTACAGCCCCGCTCTCTTGTAAAGCTTAACGTGGTTTCCTTGCTCACAGAACTCCATCCGCCACTTGGAAAGCAGCCTGCTTTTAAATGTTAGGGTTGCTAGGGAGGGCTTGTGAACATTTTAGCAAATGAAGGTCATTCCAGAGAATAGGTGGATATTTATTCTCAGTTCCTGAAAACTCTCCCGAATTTTGTTGCTTCTGTTGCTGAAGTGACAAAACCTAATTTTTTATGCTGAAAAAAACATAGCTAAACCCTGTCCTTGGCTAAATTCTGCCCTCAGTTCCAGAGTCTACCGAAAGAGCTAAAAGCTTCCATCTTCCAATTAGTTACATTATATTGTGCTTGGAACCTCTGTGGTTTGGGACATGCCAAAAATATACCAGTTGGTAGTATCCGTGGCTAGGTGGTCCTGGCAGCAGAGGTGAACGCAGCCTGCTGGATGAAAGAAGGAGAAGGAGAGCTGGCCTCCAAATGCTGCTGTAGTTGGCACACAGAGGCATACCCTTTCTGGGAATTAGGTGCACTGGGTAGATAGAAGCTTGTTCTGCAGCTGAACATAATCCACCTTGGTGAGATCAGGTATTATATCAGCACCAGATCATTTAACAGCAGCTGCAAGATCATTTTAGCATTGGCAGCAATTGGCCAAGGCGACTTTCATACTCTAGATACTGATTCCAGGTAAGGGTGATGGTGTGGAGCAAGGTCCTTCTGCTGGTGGTCAGCAGGCTGCTCCCAGGCACCTAAATATTCCCATATTCTGTGGCTGTGACTACCCAACCACAAGCAAGTCTTTCTCAAGACCTTCTCTTGAGAAAGGATACCGGGAACATGACAGTGAGCCTTATGGCAAGCCCAGGCTGTCCCCATGGCTGGCAAGGAGGTCATCAGTGAAGGAAGGGCAGCAATGGGAGCAGGGGGTGAGGAAACAACAGTATTGCTTGTGCCATCATGTGTACACCTAGGAGCTTCTGGAAATCTTTGGCTAGTAGAAAACAGTGCTGGGAAATTTTGGCTGGGTTGCATAGTGGGAAAGATGCAAAAGGATGGGATGGAGGAATGAAAGTGGCAAGGAGAGATGGCAGAAAGAGTGGGACCAAACACATACCACCTTCTCTGCTTACACACAAATGGGAACAAGGTCTCTGCACTGCCATTTATATGCAAGGAACCAAGAGGAAAAACAGAAATACATTGTTCTTATTTCTTTTTGCCCACCAAGCTCACAAGATGGCCGTACTGTTGTCACACTTTTGGCTTCTTCCATGCTCTGCAAGTGTGTGCATTACTGACATATTTTGAGTTTCGTGACGTTTTTAAAGAGAACAATTGGAAAGTTTGGTTAGAAAGAATCTTTTTTGGTACCAGTGGTTTTTTTCAGATTTTAGGATCAGATGCATTTTTGTAGGCTTTATCATAGTGCTTCATCTTCTCAGATTACAAAAAGGAAGACAGAAATAGGAAGGCCTTGGGATTGTACTGCCTTGGGGAGTGGAGGATCCCATCCCACCCCCAAGGCTGATGAAAGCAGGATCCACAGGAGGATGTGCTCTTCCTGAAGAACTCCTGCCATCTCTCAGCACAGAAATCTGTGCAGGAGAGGGTCTGCTTCAGCTTTTTGGCTGGAGCCACTGGCAACAGGATAGTGAGGACATTCACTGTTTATTATACAGGCACTTAAAAAGGGTGGGAGACAGTGATGGGATAAGGAGTTGCCCATGCCACTTTGTCTTTCATCACCTCTCAGGAATGTCTGCCTTCGGGGCTAATTTAGATGCATTTACATAATAAATGTGTGGCCTTTTCAGCCACATTTTTTCACTTTAATTTTTGCCTACCCTTGCTGACACATGCCCTTGGCAATTTGTGGTTATTTTCCTCATTCTGCATTGTAGAATTGTCCTCTATTACTAATTTTTCTTTCATAGTTAAGCAAACATGTAGCTCATGAAAGTGATATAGTCTAGCTCTATTTTACTTAGCAAATACTGGGGGGTTTTATTTTCCTTTTTTCTTCTTATTTTTGGTCAAAAAACCAATGCTTTGATGTCTGTAAACTGGTTTGCAAGTCCAAAACTGATGATTTCATGAGTCTTCCAGATGCATCATCACAGTTTCAGACAGCTTCCTGACTGACAAGAAAGCCAGAACTCTCATGAGATCTCCACATTGAGACAATATTAATAAACATTCTGTACCTGACAGGCAACTCACCCAGTAAGTTCCATATGGCTCTTAGAAGTGTCCTTACTCAGCATCCTCCCTCTCCCTACTCCTAACCGTGGTGGGCCCAACTCTTGGGCTGGGACTGGTTGAATGGTCCCTTATGGAGGTGTTCAAGGGCTCTATGCTCAGCTCTAACCATGACTTAATATGTGATGACAAATATTTCACATCCATGTTCATCCCATGACATGATGATGTCTGTGCTCAGACCAACTGAGAGACATCAGCAGAATACCATCCTTGAAGGTAAGGCACAGGGAAAAGAGCCTTCAGAAAAGGGAATGCAGGATAATTTTGCACTGTTGAGAATTTTGGTAGGGAAGATCCAGCCTAGGGAGCTTTAGATTAACTCACCCTGCCCTAGAAAACAGTCCATTTAAAATTTTGCACCTTGACTTATAGCACTGGCCAGCAGCAGCTGGGAGTGTCCCTTTCCTCAGCCTGTCTCAGCCACGATCCACTCCAACTACAGGGCTGCCATTGTCCTGGGGGTCTTCAGTGTTCAGGTGCACACTTGAAGTGACCCAAGAACCTTATAAAGGGATCTGTTTCACTCTGCCCTGCAAAGCAGCCATTTCTGGGATGAGGTCCGGCAGCACGCTTAACAGCACAAGACTGTGTTACACACAGTTCAGACAAGAGGTAGCATATCCAGTGTACATGGCAGAGAAGGTAGGATGTATTATCCAAACTGGACTTTAGCTAGTGCACCGGGATCAAAACCCTGCTGCCACAGAGACTCTGATGATCACAAGTGGTCAGGGCCTTGCTTTTATATGTCAGCTGAAAAGCAACATCTCCAACAGAAACTTTCTTGAGCACCACGCAAAATCATTCTTTCTAAGTGAATCAGAAATAAAAGGGCATCCCAGTGCAGCAGCGAGAGGTCCCTGGATGTATTTATTCTCTTTCTCAATTAGCCTACATAATCCGATAGCCCAGAGGACATGTGGATCCCCATTCACATCAATGGTGTGCAGAGAAAACATCACACTGCTTCTGTTCTGCAGGAACATCCACACAGGAGATCCAGAGAAATCAAATAGCAAGCTATAAGCAAGAAAAACTGAAGAAGCTGACACAAAATCCACTAAGACCAAATGCACAAAATTAGAAATCTCAAATTTGTTTGAACAATCTCAGGGAAGTGGATCCAGCTCAAATCCATTGGGCTGGTAGCATGAGCAACTCTATCCAGGCGAGCACAGGACTGTGGCAGTAGAAGAAAACAGATCTTGGAGGTTCTACAGTGTGAGCCAATATACATGTCTTTCAGCTATAAAGTTACATATAATGTAGGAATATGCTGCAATGTGTGTTCAGAATGAATTTAAAATCAGTTATCACTCTTTGCTTTAGGTAGGTGCTGGTTTTGAATACACTTGAGGAAACAGCATTATGTATATAAGAACATGTTAGATGGATTTCACTCAAACGAGATACAAATGATACTACATGCAGTATAGACCAGCAAATCTAACAGCTTATCTCCTTTATATGAAATCAGAAACCAAATTGTGAGTTTTGACTGACAGTAACAGATTGTCCTATTTTCAAAGAAAAATCTAGTTAGCAGAAATGTAGACATGTTTGCTCCTGATCTCATGTTAGAAACTTGAGTAAATATTTGTCTGCCTTGCTGGACATATAGAAGTATTAGTTAATTCATTACCCAGCTATTTTTTCACTTGTTTAATAAGGCTAATACTATGGATGATAACATATGATTTGCTTATGCCCTTAGAAGCAATTGAATTTAAACATGTTCTTCTATATCCTTTCTGCTGCTGCCTATTCTGTAAAAAGAGGATTTCTGCATCTTAACCACACTCAGTGCCTACAGCATTAGGAAAAAAATGCAGCAACAAATGTACAAAATCCAAAACCAAGGCTTCATTTGCTTGTTACCATATTTAGTTTACTATGCTCTCATTGTTTTACTTTAATGGCTGGAGCTTGATACCATAATCATTTTCCTCAGTCAGTTCATAATATCAATTCCCCTGTAGGTCAGAAACAATACCTCACGAAATACCACCTGCTATTCAGGGATATCGCAGGAAATTTGCATTTCCACTCTGTAAAGTGTTATTATTTTGGACTGACAACCCAACATTTATTTAATTATCCCAGAGTCTTTGAATCCCTGAAAGCAAGAGAGAAGAATGAGTGTCCTGGCTGGCCCCCCACCAGCTTTTCATGGTCATTAACAATCAAGAGTGAGAAGACAAACAACTCACTGCTGAAAGATGTGTGCCTCACAGACAGCCCTCCCTGCCACCTCCTCTGGAGTATGAGAGTGATTCAGCTGTTTCATCAGTCTACCCTGCTTTGCCAGCCCTCCTTTGGCACGGGGCTGCTGCCTGAGTGCATCTTTCCCTCCTCTGCAAACAGCACTGAAGAATGCGTGGATGCAGCCAGAGGATTTATTCCTCTGAGGGAATACAGGATGCTTGAGCATGGTTTCTGCAGGGAGTTTGAAGTCTTCCATCTACCCTTTCATTCATTGGGTGTGAGCATGTGGCATTTTGGGACCATCAGCAGGGGAAGGAAAGCTGCCTCCAGTTAGCTACTTACAAGCCTTGCCACCTTCACAACAACTGTAGCAAGTATACCCAAAAAAACTTCATCCTTTCGGTACTTTTTTCCCCAAACAGGCATTTTGAGGTGACCTCCAATACAAACTCCAGCAATTTTATTCCTTTAGCATTCTCAGCACAGATGAGGTTAGGCACGAAGGAGCAGACCTGTTAGAGGGAAGCTGCAATCTTACACATTTCTGATGCATTTTCTACACAACATGGAGTACATTCAGCTTAGTAGCCTTCTCCCACCACATCAAACTTATGGTTGGCTATTTTGTTTTCTTCTCCCAAGCTTGCACTGGTGGGGTAGAGCCATGCCTGGCAGAGCATCGCAGCACCTGATTAGAGGAGCCACAGCTGGGGCAGTGAGCGGTGAGGCTGCACATTACATCCCCTCATGCACGTGTCAGGAAGCAAGTGCTCCTTGAAACGTCGGTGGCAGAGGGTTATTCACAACTGCCCACCACTCCTCCCAAGGAGATGGCCCTGCCAGCCAGAAACACACCTACCAGTGAGCGTGAGGCAGATGTCCTAAATGCAGAAATATCCCTAAAAATGGCTGTATTTGTGGAGGTCTGTCCAAATCCCACTCCATGGCTCAGGAGGAAGCGTGACTGTGGGAACTTTCTTGTACAGTTTGCTGCTTCTTGGCTGACCAAACATATCCCAGAAAATTCACTTCTGGGAGGAATGCCTTGAAGGAATTTTTTGTATGATGACAGTGTTTCATGATTTATCTCTATTTCAAGCAGCAGCACTGGAGACTGCTGAGGGTGGGCAGTGAGTATTCCTGGCTGGTTGAAAGCGAACTTTCCTTTTGGCTGGTTCACAGAAGGACACAGATGAGGCGCAAAGTAGGTAGGAGTGCACTCACCACCAGCTTCCCTGAGTCAGCTGACCAGCCCCACTCATGCTGGGGAGCTCTGCATCACACAATGCCAGGGGTAATCCAGGGTCCTCTGTCACGGTGCAGGGACAGGACTGAAATCTGCCTCTACACCTGCAGGTCCAAGCTGCAGATGTGGCACTGGCATAAGCAGCTGCAAAGCTATCCAAACTTGCATGAGATGGGTTTGCTCCTCTTGCCCAAGAAGAGGAAATGCAAAGAGGTATAAAGTCACCATTTCCTTTCCCAGATATGAGGACTATCACAAACCAGCTAAGGAGCCTCCCCCCACCCCGCCACAGGGTGTCCTGCCCTTGTGCTTGGATTCAGCAGTCAGCGTCAACAGGGAGGTTTTGCTGGCAGAAGTGAGCTGTGAGCTGGCACTGACTCAGAGGTTGTTTGTACAAGGGCTGTCTTTTAAAACTTCATACTGATAAAACTTATGACTGTGTTGAGAGATGCTCATAAAACACTGAGTCACCTCTCATTCAATTAGGGAAGCTGTCACTGAACTTCCAAAGAGGCCTGAGTGGGTTACTCCCCTCCATGCTGTGCTGAACTCAGAAATATCCATCTGCGTGACACTTCGGATGACCTGGGCTGCCAGTCAGAAAGTTCAAAAGGTGAGGAACACCTCTCAACAGGAATAAACAGTGACACACATTTGAAAATAACCCTTGTGAATACAATTAGCTGGTTGGTACCCTCTCCTGTCTGGAAGCTTTTGTGTTACTAAAAAGCTGCCTAGAAGAGATGGCAAGAAATGACTGCAAACCAGCTGACAGTCACTTTCAGGGCTTTTTTTAAAATCAGGAGAAGAGAAATGCAAATGTTTAATATTTAAACAGAAAAAATGTTTAATTTTAAAACATTCATGCTCCTTTTATGATTGCAAAATCAATATTCATACAGAATGTAAACCATTTTATAGCCTCCACACAGGACCCCACTGTTGTTCCCTTCCCAAGAAGTCTGGGTTTTGGGCAGATGAGTACTGCCAGTGGGAGGTTCAGAAATGCTGGTCCTAATATATAAGACCAGAGCAAGACCTTCTGCCCTTCCTCAGACAAACTGCCTAATGACTTCAGTGAGAGTTCTGCCTGAGTAAAAATACCAGGTTTTGGCCCATTACCTTCAAATGGACAGAACAGTTTATTTGTGGTTTGAGGTACTTCCTCCTGTCTGAACTTTCAGTTTTCCAGACTGAACCAAAGAGGTACAAAGGGGGTTTCCCACGACCCCCAGGTTGTATGTTGTTGGGGATCCCAAATTATTCTTTCGAATTTTGTGACTTGAGTTTGTATTTGTGACCCCTGCATTGACTGAGCAAAAGCAGCAGCTAGAGATCAGATGTCTTGACAATGAGCTTTATCTGAGTATTGAAAAACACTCTTTCTCCAACGCTAGCCTCCAAAGACAAAAAGACAATGCTAACATTCTTTAGCATTTATTCCCTTTGCAAACTATATACACTAAGACATGCTGTGTTTCTAAAAGGCTCTTGCAACCTATAGATGAAAACCAGGACAGTGCAGAAAAGCAGGAACAGAAACAATAGCCAATGGCCATGTTTCCACCATTTATTTCCGTGAGTTCGCTGCAAAAAGACCCTCCAAAAAGCAGTCACAAAATATTTATGAGCAAACCTCACACCAGCCCACCAGGTCCTGCTAACGCCACACAGCTGCTGCCCTGTCCATTCACCTCCTCACATGTCTGAACTTCATTCATTCATTCTTTTGGGAGAAGGCCTTGCAGCTCCCCTCCACCCTTCTCAAGCCCATTTCCTTTCTAGAGAGCATCCCAGTGCTGAGGACTGCAAAGCACCCCCCAGCTGCACTCCTTAGTGTGCCCCCACTGTGGTCCTTGGGAGAGGGCATGGAGAGGAAGTGGTTCTGACATGTATTTTACTGATGTTTCAAAGCATATGGTCTGAATGCTCTGAATGCCACGGAAGATTACTGTCACATGTCCTAACCCATTGCCTATCTGTTGACACAGTATCACCTTTCATAAATTGCTGGTACCATTTTCCCATCAGCACTGCTCCAAACACAGGAATTACAGGCAGAACACAAATCCAAACAACCCTTATGTGCTTAATAAAATAAATAACTATCAGTCCCTTAAACAATTCCCCTTTAAAGGAATTTTCCTTATTTTAGATCAAACACTTCTTGGGATCCATGCCAATTTTTACTTGCCAGTGTCATAAATAACTAACACAAAGGAAAAAGAAATACAGCACATTCAAAATCAGCCAGATTTAAATTTTTTAATTCTATAATATATGCTCCTGTCATGCTTTGGATACTGGCATAATTTCTGAATGAACGCAAACAAAGCAAGACACGCTTGAATGCATCTGACCTCCGAATGCATACTTAGCATAGCTCCAGGTCACTGGAGCCAAACCAATTTACACCAGTTCAACAGTTGGTCTGCAAGGTTCACATGAGTGTGGTATCTCCATGAGTACCTCCTTCCTGCCCTCTATCTCAAACTCGTGAACAGGTTAGTGCCCTGTATCTTGGTACACCACTGAACAATTAGGATTTGGTTCAGGTCTTGGACAGTTCAGTCAAGCTGGAAAATGCACACGCACCTTTGCCTCCTCCCCCTGCTCCACACAGCGACACTTCCTCACACTGAAGGAGAGATAACATTACCTTTTCACAGGAAAACTGATTACTGATATGTTAGCCCAGCATGGACTAGAAAATGTTACATTTGGGGCTTTTCCATGAAGAAATTATCTTCTGAAGTGACCAAGTACTTTCAGCTCGAAGTTTAATTTTCGCCTGAAACACTATTTTCTGATGAGAATATTTCAACAGAAATATTCCTTGTCAGAAGCTAACAAAGTTTCATTCTCTGCTGTAACAGCTCACCTCTCTGTGCTTCCACTCCTGAAACCAGTATCCTTCTCAATCCCTACACATTTTAGCTTTTAATATGGCCAGCGGGTCCATGGATAGACACTTCACTGACTTGGACCCCTGAGTGCCCTGCTTTTATCCTCTCATCACCTAAGCAAAGAGAAAGTTACCTCATATTAAACCATCATATTTGTTTGCTCACAAATAGTCTGGGCACCAGTATACTGCTGTACTCCAGGGTTTAGATCATGTCAACACTGCAGTCACCAAATGCCCTACAGCTAGAGAATTGTCTGTGGGGGCTGCATGAGGTGTCTGTAGGGGCATCATCCTACTTGTGGGTCATTTATTTACATTAAATTATCCAAAGTAGCTATAGAATCTAAAGGAGAATGAAGAGAGATGAAAAAGGGGATTAGTGTCATTTGACATCTTCATCCTTGTTTTCCAAGGCATCTGACAAGCATTAAAGGCCCATAAGCTGAACTGAATCTTCCCTTGCAGGCTGCCTTTGTTAATGACTATCTATAAGGAGACTGCATCCTTTTCTGTTTTGACTACTTGTATACAGGACATTAGGTTTGTGAATCTGCGATCTAAAAATGTACTGCACATGTATTTTTTTTAAGGAGATGGCTACGCATTACTCACAGAGTGCAAATGCTGTGGTTTAACCCCAGTCAGAAATTAAGTACCACACAGCCACTCCCTCTCACATCCTAATCCCAGTGGAATGGGGAGGAGAATCGGGAAGAAGGTAAACCCCATGGGCTGAGATAGGAAGAGCTTAATAACTGATGTATAATAACAACAACATCAATAACAATAATAATGTTATAATAATAATTGCAATGAAAAGGGACACAACAAAGAGAGACAGAGAAATACGCTCCCACCAAAAAGACAAGTGATGAACAATTGCTCACCACCTGTTGACCAATGCCCAACCAGTCCCCAAGCAGTGATCAGCCCTTCTGGTCCAATTTCCCCTCAGCTTATATACTGAACAAGACATTCTGTGGTATGGAATATCCCTTTGGCCAGTTTGGGTCAGCTGTCCTGGCCATACTCCCTCGGCTTCTTGTGCACCTCCTCACTACTCAGAAACAACTAAAACACCAGTGCGTTATCAACAGTATTCTCATACTACATTGAAAAAGACAGCACTGTACCAGCTACTAGGAAGATAATTAACTGTATCCCAGATGAAGCCAGGACAGTAACAATCCCTATACCCTCATTGCCAACTGTAAAACAGAATCCCCTTGCTGAGGAGATGGGGAATTATGCCATATTTTCACATATGGATAGCCAGGCAGTTAAATGATACACAAAATATTTTTTCTGTCTGGTTCCTAATTTTGTTATATATAAAAAACAGTGAAGAATATGATTGCCTGTAAAATGTTTGCTTCTGGTTTAGTGAAAGAAATGTAAAGTATGCCCGAAATCCTTTTATCTTATTCTAACGAAACCATAGCCAAAACAATTTTCTTCAAAATTTAGGGGAAAGAGAAATGTTCTTGGATCTCAGCTGAGAATTTGCTCACTACATTTCAATCTGGAGAGAATTTTTATGGCTGAGTTATTACTAATAAACAAAGTTTATAACAGAAACATTGACAGGACCTCTACCAAAAGGATACCGGCAAGGGTAATAAATTCAGCTAACATCAAATAGAAACTCTGATCTCATCAGATGCCAACTAACATTATGCTCAGAATAAAATTAAACCAGTGTGGACTGTCTGCTGTCAGTTCTCGAACACTGCCATCCTCAAATTCCTCCCACAGAAAAGCAGGAGTTATAAACTGATGCAACTTCCTCAAATCAACAGAAACTACCAGTGCTAGACCAGACTGCCTCTTCATTTGACCAGATTACACTCCTTTAAACCTAGAATATTCCTGATGACTACACAAGACCTCAGCCTCCTTACTGAGGTTATGACTACAGCTGACTTTGGCTCAGTAGCTGTTGAAAAGATTAAACAAAAATTAGCAGTTCCTGTAAAACAAAATATTTG
Organism: Origma solitaria; assembly: GCA_013397895.1. Lineage (NCBI taxonomy): Eukaryota > Metazoa > Chordata > Aves > Passeriformes > Acanthizidae > Origma > Origma solitaria. The sequence continues at coordinate 748,768 of VZRL01006115.1, read as the reverse complement.
GATATTAACCAGAGTTAAAAATCAAGCTTTAGTTTGCTTCCTGCCTGTCGGACATGCTACACTGAACATCCTTTTTAAATTCCACAGGTAATAAACTTGCACTAAATGAGGCCAGTCTCGGCACAAGTCTGTACTGATGCCAGCCCCAGCAACCTCTTTCATCTGTGCTGCTTTGCAAACACTGACGCTTCAAGGCATAGGGGTTCATGAAAAGACACTGCTTTATAGGTTCACTGATAACTTGATAGAGCTGATAATGCAATTATTGCTTGCCAGGAGCTGACAAAGTTAAACAGATTTTTGCAGTAGTGGAAGAGTAGTGCCAGAAATGAGCAGGAAAAACAAGGCCAGTACAACTCACAGGATGTGAACTTCTATTTCCTAGATGAGTAAATAAAACAAATACTTCTCAAAAGGATGTGCCTGTAACCCGGGCTTGATATGATGGAGGTGCACTCAAGATAATTACAGTGGAATTCAGGTAGGGGCCGAGCGCACACAAATACAGCAACAAAAGACCTCATGCCACAGGACAATTAGATATGTGACAAAAGAAGCCTAATCATCTCTTCTTGATGAGACAGTCTCCAAGGTGGGACGCGAGCAGTGGAGAGGGAAAGTGAGGGCCAGCTCTGAGTGTGAGGACATGCATCCCCTTCCTGCAGGACAGCACTGCTTCCAGCAGAGCGTGTGAGAGCTGCCACTCTCACTGCTCTGCCACCAGCCTGCTGTGGCGCATCTTCCCACCGCTTCACACTAAGGTGGCCAGGCTCGCTCCATCAGCCATTTACACTGACTGAACGAATCCGGCTGGCTTTCCTTGGAGCAGGTTAGGAAGCGCGCACAGACAGCAGCGGCTGCAGCTGGGCCAGGTCGGTAACCTCGGGCTGGGAGGCTGTGACCGAGAGCAGTGACCTCTTCCATCAGCACAGCTGGAGCTCAACTGGGACATCTTTCTACAGCTTAACTATATGGGGCTCTCCACCAGCAATGGTCAGCTTGGCCTCTCTCCGCCACCGACCTCACCTAATCTATACCCTGGCAATCAGTTCTTGCCAGCACGCAGCTCTGGCAAGGAAGAAGCTTTGCTTTCTGATAATCTTTGCAGTTACAGCAATGTGAACAGTCTTCATGGTGTTGCCAGGTCCATCTGGCTGAATAAAGAATGCCTGCTTCTTAATACTACATTGGTGTTATGGAGCTTTTCATTTTTACATTAATTTTGGTAACAATGGTAACACCAAAATGAATAAAATACTGAACTGAGGCAGTGTACAGGTCATAGTGATGAATAAATCCCCAAACACACCCAAGAGACATCTGTAAGACCAGAAAGTACCATTGCCATTACCTACTCTGACCTTCTCCACAGCACAGGTCACAGAGCTTTGCCCAGCAATTCTTGCATCAACATCATAATTTCAGGCTGAATATTGCATATCTTTTAGAAAAACATCCAATCATGATTTAAAGACTGCAAGTCTGGAAGAATTCATCACATCCCCTAAGCAAGCTGTTCCCATGATCAATTGCCTTCGTCCTTCATGTATCCCTCGTGCATATGCGAACTAAAACCACAAAGGGTGAGGAGCCAAGTTTTGTTCCTCAGGCAGGAGTGAAGAAACAACCTCCTGTCAGTTTTATGAGGTTATTATAACTCTGTACAAGAAGCTATACTATCTTTCTGGAAGATCTTGTGCAGAATTTAGCACAAGAAGAACATTTTTTCTTGCTTTGTGAGAACCTTTCAGACTGTGGTTCCTTCTAAAGACTAAAATGGACTTGACAAGTTGCATGATTTTTGCACAAGGTACATCACCCACAGCAGTTGCTATGACATTAATGATACCATGGCTCTTTTCTGGCCACCACACTGGCTTGCCTGCCAAGCACCTGGGGCTGAAAAGATAGCTACTGGTGCTAAAAGAGACTACAGTGATATCAGCCAAAGAGTTTTCCAGCTACAGCTCTGGTTCCTCTGTAACAAACCAGACAGAGGACGTGCTGCTGACATGAATTCAAAGTGAATTTGCCTTGCAATCTGAGAGTTGTCAGGCTAAGGGCCAGAGAAGTGGAAGTTGCTTGATGCAGCAACTGGTATTTCAAATATTGAGGAAGACAAGTTAAGTAGAAGTCCTTCAAAAATAAAATAAAAAGGGTTCATGAGCCAAAAACACCAACACAATTAATCAGCTGGAATTTCTCATTCCATTGGTTTTAACTGAGATGGGAAATTTCTTGAAACCGACCTTTCCTCTTGGGAATTTCTGATTCAACAACTTAGTGTTTCTGGAAGGGAAAAAAAACCAACCCTCCAAAAATTCCAAAGCAGTTCCAGCAAACTCTTACCCAAGCTGAAACCCACACTAGTGCATCTCAAATTTTGCTACACTTGTAATCACAGCCCTGTGCACAGCACAGAGAGAACACATCTCATCTTCAGCTGGTACTGCTCACAAACTACACCTCTGCACCCAAGAGGAAAAGGAGAGGTGGTGCTGTGAACCCATGGCAACGGTGGGACAGGGCTGCTCACAGCCCAGCTGTGCTGCAGCTGTGGGCAGGAAGGAAGCAATGAGCAGTAAGGGACACCTTTTGGGGGGAAATAAATGTTGCATGTCTTTTGTTTTCTTAACTTGGAATGAAGTCGAAAACAAGCACTTCTGTATGCTGTCATTTACTCCTCGCTTGAAGAAGACCTCAACCCTTTACCATCACTGAGACCTAAGGAGACAATTGTCATTATGCTCCTTCTATAATGCAAGGTTTTCTCCAATGTAAATCTTACCTCTCACACAGAGCACATATTCTCCTTCGAGTTCCTTTTGTGCCTGGAGGAATCAGACCACTCAAGAGTATGTCTATAGAGAAGGCCCTGAGCAGACCCTCTTCTGCTAATTCATTCCATCCAGCAGAGACAAAGTTCCACTACCTTTTTTCAATGAGCTCAAGGAGGCCAACTGGCCTAAGGAAGCACAGCTTTCCTCCTCCTCATGCCGATATTTCCTGTATTTGATGGGAAGGACAGCATTTTACTTGAGACACTACACTTTTCAAAGAGTTATTCTTACCATTTCTTGATCAAATACATGGGAAATAGATCTGCAGAAAATGTGAGCTTGCTGTTGGAGACTGACCTCTGGAGTGACCCCTTCATGACTCTGCTCTAGTCTTCAAGTGAACACTAGAAGGACTTAATCTTCAATCACTGTTAACTATGACCTCACAACTATATTTGCTTGCATCAGTTCAGATGCAGGCCTGTTTCTTAAAGTTCAACACCATAAACCCCCAGATTATTAGACACAATCAAGAATTAGACTTCAAAGACCTTTAGGCTGTCACACGGAATTAACATACTGAATCACAATTAAACCATGATTGGCATTTTATAGCACCGGTTCTTTGAGGACAGCAAAGCCAATTTTTACCAATGGACTTTGAGGAAAAAAAGGACTCCATTATTTAAAGGTACCTCTAATCTCTGTACCATTCAAGTTATTCTCAGGAGGTATGAAACATGTAATTTTGAACATAAAGTTACTTTCACATTATTTCATTATCCCTAGGGCATTTTTGGCAATGAGTGTTTGGAAGGTGAATTTAAAAAGAGAAAAAATACAAAATAAAGTTGTCAGTGCACAACTGGAATTATGACTATGCATCCTTTAACCATGTGTCCCACTCAAACCACGCAACTCTGAGTTCCCATGGCCCGCAGCTGAATCTCCCACTGTGGGCATTAAACACTGTAATATGTTTAATTAATTCACTAAAATGAACAAAGGTCCTTGGACACCACAGCGACTGGTGCCAAGTAAGTGTTCATAGTTATAGCAACTGTTAATAAAACTGTGCACTTCAGGTTTGGAAGCTGATATGGAAGAGCTGAGGGGCTCTGGGGCCTTGAGGTCATTCATATCTTATGTCTCCTCACAGACAAGGAGACTGAATTTTTGTCAAGCCCATGCGTTGAGTTGCTTCTATACTCTCTCAACTCTCTGCAGCCGCCACATTTCCCCAAGCACACGCTAGCAGGTGCAGTCCCCTTGGAAACACAGCACTTGGAAGCTGGTGAAACACCCCCAGCAGGTGCTGGCTGTGGCATGACCAGGGCAGGTGTCCCACCAGGTGTCCAGCATGCCCAGGCCACCCAGCCTGGTGAGCTTACACAGCACCATCCTCATTCTCAGCCTGTTTCCCCCTTAATCTGTCAGAGATGCAACCTTGTACTCTCCCTCTCTTTCATATTCATTCCACCTCCAGAGCTGTCAGCTGGATCTGTGGGGGCTTTCCGTTCCAGAGACTGTCAGCTCAGGCAGCCCTCCCTGTCTCCCAGGCACATCAGAAAAGTCCTGACTTCCCTGATAGCTTTGCAAGGAGATGGATAGATGGATAACCAGACAGGCTGAGGAGGAAGGCACAAAGGAAGATTTAGGGAGATTTCCCCAGATGGGCTAGGCCAAATTACAGCAAATATCTCATGTTTCCTTCAACCTAAGCAATCCCATCAGGTGCTTAAGGTTAAGGCTCTTATCTGAAAAACCAGGAAGGTCTCCAGGGTACCAAAAAGAGGAGTTACTGACTGCAATACCTTCACATGTAGCCTTGTTGACCTAAGTCTAAGTAGCTTTCTCACATACAGGACACCCAGTTTTTCCCCCTGACACTTTCCAAACACAGTGCTGTTCAGCAGGATGAAAGCGTGAGAAGTTATGTACAGCACATGACAGAAAACATGCTCATTTCCCTTCTCTCTCATTACTCCCTCTTTTACTTTTAGGGAGGAAGATTCCAGCAAAATAATATTTTTCTGGAAAAAGATCGGGTGACTTCAACAAATTCTGAAACAAAAACAGCTGTTTATGTTCACTCAAACAATTCATTATCAGCTTTAAATATAGATGATTTAACAAATTAAGTGGTGAATGTGAAAATTAATTGGTTTAAAACTGACAACTGGAAACATTGCATTTTTCAAACTCAGAAATTTAAAGTGAAAGGATTTTTTAAAGAAAAATCTTGCAACTTTTATTTTCTGAAGAGGAGCTGTACTGCTCACCCAAAACCCAAGTGTGATACTTCATCAGAAGGCATGTGAGATATTTCAATGAAAGGAGTGGTGGTAGAAAGAGCAGTGTATTGTTTACATTTTACTGGGTCCCATCACCCCACAAAGAAGAGCAGAAACAACTTCAAAAAAAGGATGCAGTTCTGTATTATCTTTTGTTGCTGAGCTTATTTTTTATAAGCTGTTGTGTCACCTCTGTGGACGTTGTTTTTTACAACATACCCACTAAGAGGACAATAGAGCACATTTTAAAAGTGACTATAGAGAAAAAACTGCACATATGTTGTCTAAAAGACTACACAATCACCATTACAAATGGACTTCAAAAGCAGAGGCAACTTTGGGTTTTATTTCAATATAAAAGTGAGTCCTTCTACAATTTTTTTTCCCTCCCCTCCTCATTTGAACACTGGTCATTCATTGATGGAAGTGAAACCCATTGATGGGAATGAAACCGGCAGGAGTGAAGATGGGATTTGGAATCTATGGATGTCTCTGCTCTGATGGTGTATGAGACTCTCGGAGAAAACACCAAGCTGCGAAAGCTGGGCTGTTTGTAGGGGTTTATTCTACCTCCTGGGGCCAAGCACAGGCAGTGAGCTAGCCCACTGCCTCCTGAGGTAAACAGATCTGGAAAGATCTGCCATTAAAAATGGTCCCAGAGACAAAAAATAATGTATGTTCATAAAAGCAAGGAAATTTTAAGGAAAAAAATGTAAGAAAAACGGAGAATGGAGTGGAAAAGAGAGAGAACGGAGGGAGAAAGAACCACACTGCCCTACAAGAGCAGCTTTGTGATTCCTCCAGTAATGTTACTCTGTTTTGTTTATCATGAAAAGATCCCATTAATGCTTCAGCCCTATCAAACAGCAGACCAAGTTCATGAATGGCACCTATCAGAGCCCAGGGTAAATCCAATGATTAGAGGGAATTTGCCAAAGGGCCTTTGTAGCTGAGAAAAATGCCTACTCCAGAGAGGAATGCAGAAAATTCCTGGGAGGACAAGCCCTCCTTTGTTGGCAGTGCAGCGGTATTCTGGAGCAAATAAAGGCACACAAAAAATGGGATCTTAGATGCAATGAACATTTGAAGAAACGTTCAAAGACCTCCTTGAAACATTCACACCTCCCCCCCTTTCCCAACTGTACTAATTCTGTTTAGGATGACCGAATGGGCTATACTCAAAACACTACTACTTTAGGGTTACATAATAGAAATGTCTCTCGACAGCAACAGCTTCACTTAGTTTTTTCTACTGCTTTTTCCCCAGTTAAAACTTTTGTTGACACAAGCTTTTAGGGGCCAAATTCCCAGCCAGTGCAAATTGCTACAGATCCACTGCAATAAAAGGATCTCTGCCGGCTTAGAGCAGTACAGAATCTGACCTCAGTTTTAGCCTGTAAAATAGAATAAATGCACCCAAACACCAGAATGGGCCCACAGTCAGTGGAGAAGATACATGGATGCCTCCTCTCTGATTCATCCGACCTTGTGGGATGTCCCACGTCTGTGCCAAACGAATATGCATCACCTATGAGCTATGCAGGGCCAGCTAAGACTGTGCTGTGGAACGAAAGATTTGCTTGGATAGATTCATTTTAAGAGTATAAACACATCCTGGCAGAAATTAAATCCACAAGATCGGACAAGACAAGCATTCACTTAGCAACTGAAAGGGATATGACATGTGGGTGTTGATTAATTTCAGACTCGCCCGGTGGATACTTTTTACTTCTCTTAAGTTAACAACTTGTTCATAAGAAACACATTTAAACCAGCAAAATTATACAGAGATCCAAAGAACTCCGCCAAATATCAGCAAAATTATATTAAAGCTGCAAATTGTTATATAACATTTGTCTGTATTTGCTCACCATGACCTTTTCAACTACATTACAGCAACACAGTTTTTGTATTAAAATAGCCCCAAACCATACTAGATGTACAGAGACAACATTCTGTCTGCCATAGGCAAGGTTCTAATCTCACTTACATCAGTGTAAATCCAGCATATTTCCAACAATTTCACTGAACACCAGTGAAAGTGAGATCAGAATTTGGCCCTATGCCTCCTCCAGTCTGCTTTCCTCCAGAGAAAACAAAACCATTTTCTGTTATTTCTTTGGTGTGATTTTATGGCTGATTTAAAAGACCTTATCTGCTTCTGAAATCTTGAATTGCATAAACTGCATGTAATCCTCACATAAACACATTCAACAAACACAATTTCCTCCCTCCTCACTTCCTATGCTCTGAACAATCTTAATGCCCTTTTTTCTTCACAATGTGCACTTAAACGCAATATGCTTCCCCATAAACATTGTTGATTACTTTTATTATATGTTCTGCATTAAAGAACTTGCTGTGATGATGAAGGAGTGAAGGAATATTCATGCAGATGGAAGCGAGCTCTTTAGGTGGGCATATGTTGCGTCTGTTTGCATGCGTGCATCTGAAACCTAACAAAAGTATTATTTGCAACTTTGGAGGCTGATACTCTAACGTTTTTCAAGATGAGAGCGAATTGTTTGCAAAGGTGTTTCCTCTATTGCTCTGCAAATGCTGTTCATTTTCCTCTTTGTTTTAAATGATCTTTTACTGGTCCAAGGGGGTTTATATCCACATGGCAGCACAGAGGCAGTAAAGGGATAAAGATCTGGGTGTACAAACCAAACGGGGTGGTGTAGAACACCACTGTGCTCTGCAGTCATGTAAAAAAAAAAAAAAAAAAGCAATCATGTTAAAAGAGCTCTTCTCCTTTGTTTCTTAATAAATGAAAGAAACCAAAGATTTTTGCTAATCCTAGATTCTTCTTTCTCCTGAATATTCCCCCGAGGGAGCTGGTTAGGGAGCTCTAGCTTACCTCAGCATCAGTGGGAACACTGCCACTGTAATTGACTGCAAAACTTGGGACAGAATTTCCTTATCCGGCAGAAAAGGGAGCGCTGGACTCTCTCACCCTCATTCATGCCGGCCTGTTTTCTTCAATGGGATTCCTTTGAGAGTAAGATATCACGCTGCTCTCATGGGTAAGCTGCTCTGAGCATGGGGCCTTGAGAACACAAATGGCTTAAAGGCAGACAGACTGGAAGGGCTGTTCCACCTACACCACCCCAGGCCCACCCTTAACGAAGACACTGAGTGAAACAACAGATCTGAAGGTACATCATTCCTTCAGCAAAGGCGTACAACACCTAGAGTGACAATCAAATGCAATGGGAAGTGCAGCTATTCAGTACCTTCCAAGGTTAGACAGTCGGCTAGAGTGAAAAAAGAAACAGATCGAGAGCTAGTCTCCCCAGCATAGTCCTCTAATTGCCACCAGCTGCGTAAATCCTAGAAGCATCTTCTGCAAAAGAAGTATCAACTTAGAAAGGCGGTCATTGGAGAAGTATGCGAAGCCTGCAGAACACAGGCACACACGTGTGCGCACTAACCTCCTCCTGCAACCTTGATTTATTGACCCTCTGCCTAGCAGATGGCTGACATTTTAAAGTAGCCTCCTAAACTACAGATCTGTTTGTCCGCTTGTTTGATTGTTTGTTTTCCACCAAACGGACCACAACCACTTCAGCCATAATCCATTCAAATCCAGGCTAGCAGGGTAAATGACTGTCACTGGAAGCCTGACTTGTCACGCTGCCATGGAGCAGCATGAAGCCCCAGGCTCTTCCTCTGAAGCCTGGCTGACATCATCTCACACATGCTCCTTTTACTAGCCGGTGTTTTGAGCTCCCTTCAAAAAGGTCCATGAACGAGAGTGCCGTGATCTACTCATTGTTCTGCACCGTCAGGGTCCCTCCCCCCGGGACAGCTTCCTTCTCTACCACAGACTTCCCCTGTGTCTTTGGGAAGACACACTCACACAGGCACTTAAAAGTATGTTAGGAACCTAAAGGCACAGACAGATATTTGCAGTGGCATGTCAGCCCAAAAAACCTGCATTAATTAAACCTGGGCAGACACCCTGACCACTCAGATGCCCCAGCTCAGCCAGAAGCACAACCTCTGGCACAAGGGGTGACAGAGGCCGGGACAGGAACAGCGTGGAACCACCCTGCTTGAGGTGGCTGATGGGTGAATCACGGCAAACAAAGACAACAACGTGCCACTGATGTTTGCTCCTAAGTTAAAAATAAAGATGGGCTGTTTAAAGAGGGGATTCGGTTCAGAAGATTTTGACCCCTCCTTTCAGACGTGGAGCTATTTACCACTGCAAACAACTATTAAGTCCTAAGCCATTAAATGCTGTAGTGAAACAAGAACTGAAGCAAGAAATAACTGACCAGCCTAGATTCAGAGGCTGGTACAGGTGAAAGAGAGGTGGATAGGCACCCTGGAGGCATTTTTGCACCCCATGATTTCTGGGATTGGTTCAGTTTCTTTGATAGTCTCTTTAAGGAGTTAGGTTCTGGTCATGTCCATGCTTCTCCTCCAATCTTTTGGCAAAGCAACCAGAGCCCACAACAAGTTAAACAGAAAGGATGTTTGTCCAACAAACAAGAAGCAAAAACATTTACAGAGGAGAGAGGAAAGGGCAAGATGTCACTCTCTCTTTCTGGTTACAGCTCAGCATTGCCTCCTGGTTCCCACTTTAGACTTAGAATTGAAAAAGAATTATTCCAATTAAAATTATTCCAAAAATTATTATGAGACCACAGAGGGGACTGTGGTTTATCAGAGCAGTTTCACAATGAGATTCTTCAAAGCCCCAAAGACCTCTCCGAAAATGCACTGGGAATCTCTGAAACCCTTACCGTAAACATCAGATTTTTCTTTCTCTTCTGTCACAGGGAAAGAGGGAGAGGGCAGAGGCAAAGGAGGATGAGATGAAGACATATCTGGTCCTGGAATACTCTAGTAGAGCTGAACTTGACGTTGGCTTGGCTTTCATAGCTGTGGCTGGTGTTTGCACTCAGACTCATCTGCTCAGCCCAGTGCGGGAGGCAGACGGAAGCAGTCACCAGGGTCAGACAGAGGATGTGGTGATTGCCCCTCCGAGCCACCCCAGAGTTCATCAGGATATGAATGTCTGTGCAGGAGTAGGCACTGCTTCCAAAATGAAATCTGGACAGTGTTAATTTATCATGTCTAAGCCTGAGGCCTGAAATAACAGTTACCAGCATTTGTGTTTTTGTATACACTTTGAAAGTTCTGAGTAGCTGAAACTGGCTGGCTTTTTTCAAGAATTAAAGCACTTCTGACCTTCCTTTCAAATATCCTTTGTAAACATGGGGAGATATATAGGCACACATTTACTGTTTTTTTGTAGGGGGGAAAAATGTGAACTTAACATAAAGTGAACTGGTAAAGAGAGGGCAGGGGTAGCTCTGAACACAAAAGGTCTTGCTCTGTTTCTTAAAGGTTCTCCTGTACTAACACAATTAGAAAGTTCAGCTGTAATTTCACCCCTCATTCATACAGGACCTTGTCTCACCTTCAGCAGGAAACAGGGACTGAGTTAGGAGAGCCTGAATATAATAGACGTCTGTGGCCACGTACACTGCTGCCATCAATATAAATCTGTCATAAACACACTCAGGGAGGAAAAGGAACTTCCATACACTGTGGCCTCTACATTTTTGGATGCAAATGCAGATTTATGGCACATGGGAAGCAATCAGCCTTTGAGCTAGTGTGGGCCTGGCGAGTGTGGGACTGTGCAGACTGGTGTTGCTGAGCTGAGCTGCCCTTCCACAGCTGCATTAGCAACCACCTCCTGCTGGAAAGAGGAGCTGGGCTGAAATAAGGCTGAGGGGATGGTCTTGTTATGCTGGATTTTCTCAAAAATGTGGCCTACAAAAGGAAAGCCAGAATTTTTAAGCTGTACTGGAACCGATTTATTACATGGTCTTCAAACTGCCACCCTGCACTTTCCATGCATATTAAATGACATCTTCTTTTGTTTTCATTCCTACGTGGGTATGCGAATGGCACACACGTGCAACCCAGGACTAAAGGGTTATCCCATATGCAGAAAGGTAGAAGAATCAGGCCCAAAACTCATCATGATTCCTATACAACTTTGTTCACCTTTCTAGCAAACTTGTAACTCCTGATAAAAACTAGAGCCTTATCTGGAAGGAAGTTATATCAAGTGACTGGATTAAGGTGATTACTCTTTCGAACCATGGTATATTAGAAGTGTTTTTGCATAAGCGGATCTACAAATGAAAGCAGTTTTGAGCAAACTGAAAAACAGCTCAGTGTCACTATTAATTAATGAAAAACAATTTTTCCAAGTCAGCCTAATAGAAGGCTTCCTACATGCAACCAGTAACTGATTAAGTGAGTGACTCAAGCAGTAAAATCATAGTGAGGCGTATTTTCTTCATCCTGGAAGGCCAAGTTCAATATTTTTCCTATGAGACATGCCTTACTATAAAAAGAATGTGATGTTTGAACGTGAATATCTCTGCTCTCAGTGCTGGCACACGAAGCCTTTCCTACCCCTCCTGCCACATTTTGGGAGTGCAGGATGAATCACAATCATGTGGTTCACCTCCCTGCCAAATTCTTTTCTTCTGCTACCACTGCGAGTTCCTCCCAGACTGCTGCCAGCAGTGGCTGTCCCCTAGCCAAGACCTTGGGGGCGAGTGTCAGCGGGTGAGACGGGACTCCCTCCTTCCTTCCTTCCTTCCTTCCTTCCTTCCCTCCTTCCTTCCTTCCTTCCTTACCATTCCTTCCTTCCCTCCTTCCTTCCTCCCTTCCTTCCTTCCTTTCCTTCCTTCCTTCCTTCCCTCCCTCCCTCTTTTCCTCCCTCACCTCTGAAGACACAAGCAAGCGCAGCTAGAGACTTGTAATGACAGGACTAGATAACTATATGGGTGGCGGAGTAAGCCAAGAAGAAAAGGAGCAAGAAGGAGGCTGAAATGGAGGGAGAGAGTGCAAGGGGGGTGTGTGAGGCTAGCTGGACGCTGCAAGCTGCACAGCACTGCGAGGTGGCCAAACACCGCATCCTTCCTCCCGCCCACTCAGAGACACACTCTCCATCCGTCCATCCCGCAGCCATCAGTACAACACTGCATCCAGCCAGGCAGAGCTCTGAGGCTGCCTAACTCTATCATGGGCCATTTTCTGTACCATCAGGACCCAGTCCACAGTGAATGGGAGAGTAGCAAGAAAGGTATTAACTGAGAGGAGTCTGAGGAACGCGTGTGCGTGGGGCATATCATTTCACTTTGCTGCAGGAGAGGAAAGAAGATATCGTGTGTAATGCTGTTCTGTGTGCCAAGTTCATGCTTACAGCTGAGACAAGAATAAATATACCTCACATGTGAAGGGGGGGGGCATGCTGCAAGTAAAGCACAGGAGCTTATGGATGCTTCAACAGGCAGTGGACAGGTACAGAAACTTGCAGATCCAAATACAGGAGTTTTTCCACCATTTCCAGAAGCTGTCAACCCTGTCACTGAGGGCTGAGGGTACCGTGCAAGAGCAGCTCTCACAGCCTCACCTGAGCTGCCCAGCCACCACAGTCCCTGCCAGACAAGTTCAAAAACTTGTGCCTTTGACAAAGGTTTTTACCTCAGCTGCAGAGGTGGATCAGAGGTTCTGTGCCCTTCTCTAGGGTCTTTGCAACTGGCATTGATTCTGTGCAGAATGCATCCATGAACTGCAGTAAGGGTAGACAACACAATCCTGAAATAGGGTTTTAAGCAAAGAAAAAAGGTAGTGCACAGCACTTGCAAGTCATTATCAGCAGAATGTACCCACTAGCTGTGACTGAGTAACTACAGCAGAAAGAATACAGTGAGTACTCCTGGTAAAAAAAAATAATGGAAAATCCATGTACTCTTTAATGTGGAGCTTTCAGACAAAAGAATCCTACCTTTGAGATGGTTTTCAAATAACGTGCTGGTATTATCTACCAGTGCAAAAATCAATGCCCATCTTAGAGAAAATATTTCCTTTTTGTACAAAGAATGGCAGTGACAGCCCAGAACACCAGACATATGAGCAAAACTGGAGATTCAGGATTGTAAAAGGTTTAAGGCACAACTGAAAACATCTCTACTGGGCCTTACAGATTAATAGTTTGCTTCTAAATGATTGGAAAATTATCTAGATGTTTCTGTTTGGCCACAGGAGATTTACTAATCTTGGATGCTTTAATTTGCTTTAAGGTAGTGAAAATGTTCTTGTTGAATGATGTTGAAATAGCTTTATTTTTTTTTCCAAATTATGCTCTGATTCTTACAAAAACTGTCTCAATCTCTTTGATGGCAATACACAGATTTACACAGAACTGAAACCTTGAACTTTTACAGCTTACCTTGTGCCATAAAGAGTGTGAGACTTAAAATGTGTACAGTAAATCCAGACTTATATTATTCTCCCAGGTTTATTCATTGTCCATAAAAGCAAGGAAGGAACAGCACACCAAAGGATATTAAACTCTGGAATCTCTGAGCTCCAGTGTTTTGTTCTGTGTATGCAACGTTCCCATACCCAGACACCCTGGGCTCAGGGACATCCCATAAGTGAATGTCCACTTCCCCCAGACAATGCAGCTATGCTGACAATTCCCTTTTTCCTAAGCCTGTTCCTATACCATAATCTTTTTAATTAAATGTAATACCCAAATCACATACCCAAATCTTAGACTTCCCCTGACAAATGTTTCTCAGGTAGATTTTTACTACCAACCAACTGCCTCTGGGTTAGTTCAGAACAGGAACTGCAGGCACACAGTCAAGTTACTGACCACATGTTGGCTCACTGATAGCAGTTTAAGTGACGCCGTTTGCCTTCCATCTGCAGCAAGTTAACCACACACATGTGGCTGGCTACCGCAGGTCAGCCAACAGGCAAAACCTACCCTTCTACTCCTTTGGTGAGTTTTCTCTATGAAATAACACACAGAAATAATCACAGCTCCAACTGGCTTTGCAGAGAAAAGATACTGAATAAGAACATGTGAAACGCCTGGGGTCAACTCTTGCTCTTTTTCTGTAACATGAGCAGCCCATTGACTAGATTGTCCATTTTCAAAGTATTCCTTAGTACGGAGCCGAGGCAGAAGCCACTGGCTCTCCACACAGGAAAAAGGACAATCTTTGACAAAACGCGCTGTTAGTTTCTTAAACACCTTCACAATAATGTTTTCTCTCAGCTAAGGGATAAAACTTTTCAAAATGCATTGTTTTTCTCATGAACAATAGGAAAATACAGTATGTGCTTTATAACAAAATATAAACTCCTGAAACACGCTTACAGGTAACAGAAACAGCAAAGTCTGTCAGGCAGGGAATGTAGCATCGGAATATGCCACCAATTCACTTTCTGCTGCCTAATTTCCTACACAGAACAACAGCATTCTCCTTTATACAATGCCCAAAAGATTTACACATCAGAAATATGGTACATGCAGAAGATACTAAATTTTTCACTCTTGTAAAAAGTACTTCCCAATGAAAGGTCCAGAGGACCAAGAACAAAAATATCATTGAATTTAGAAGAAAAGGAAACTATTTAAAATGTGGGTCAGTCCATTTAAAATAAATTACTATTAACTTTCCCTAACTACAGTACTTTATTGTATTCTAGAGTTTTCACAAAGCTGAAAAAAATTATTGTTACCTCTGTCTTAATGGGAGAAAGCAGTGTTTGTAGATACCAATAAATTCTGGAAATAAAAGTGTCTGCTACGACAAGATCATACTATTCATGTTAGAAATATTCCCTTCTATCATTCTTAATAGCAAATTGCTTGAAAACACAATAGACTGATCTGAGTCTTTGAACTAAGCTAGTCAGTGGTTCCATGGGTTTTAGTAGAGGGCACAGCACCTTGGGTATACCTTGACTCCAATGGTGATCACTTAATTTGGTAGTTCAGAATGAGTCGGTGGAAGAAAAACTGAAAGATTATTTTCCAGTGAGACACCCAGAGCAGAATTCAGTTTCAGTATCAGCAGATCCTACTACCAATGGGGAAGGCTGGGACCAGCCTGTTTCTATCAGCAAGTGTATCTTTTTAAATAAACCCATCCCAAAATGATGACTACCTTGACAAAAGGCTTTGTGGTAGGAACTGTATTCATATTGCCAGCTCACATTCAGCATCCCAAACGTCACTTCCTGTGTACTCCTCTGGAGGATGTTTTCAATTACTTGGCTGTTTTTCTTGCTTTCCTACCCCCTCTATTCCTCCCAACTATTATTCAGTCCCTGTAAAACTATTTCTGCTGAGGCTGTAACTTGGGCATGAGACATGTAAGTGTAGATGCCATTTGCACATTCAAGTTAATGACTCAGATTCTCTCATTACAGGCTGTTTATAAGATGTTTTTACCATTTCCGGTCAGAAGAGATATCTAGTTTTCTGCTGTTACAAAGCTCAATTAAACCATCTAATCAACCTGATCAGTCCAGATCAAGTTCATTCATCTCCACCTACATTTGAGTGGTAAGTGCTAAAGGGTTTTCCTTCTGGTGTTCTCTGTTTGTTTGTTTTGTTGTGTGTGGGCTTTTTGTCTAACAAAACAGCTATTCAAATTTAGAGAAACATATGCCACTTTTGCTTTGGGCATTAAATAAATTTAATGCCTTTATTGCAACTGAAGTGGAAGGGAAGCTCTGGGACACTGCTCCAAAACTATTCAATGAACCTATTCGTTAGCACACACAGCTGATGTGATGGGGTTGCTTTGTGCTTTGTTTTGTTGCTGGATCCACTACAAATACAAGCCACTGGCAGCTCAGTCAGCAACATATGAGAAGGGGCTTCCTCTCCTGCCGTAGTGTTCCTGGCTGTTTGAGCATGAATAGAAAAGGTGGATGGATGCCAACTGGCAAAACAGATAGAAATAGCAGTGCATGATTCTAATATAAGCAGCAAAAAGACCAAGCACAAAACATTTCTCTCTCTCCCATTGACTAAGGCTCTTTTTGGCAAACAGCAGCAGGCTTTTGCATGCTTATTTCCCTCTGGTCAGGGAAGATAGCTTTAATTATGCAGCCATGCAAGGTAATACTGTACAGCCTCAGGCACTGTTGATTTATTAGGGTAATAAATAGAGGGCTAGAGGACTGATCAGCTGCTAGTCAGCTCGCAGACACTCCCCACCTCAATTTTCAGACGAAATTCCACGTAAGAGGCATAACTGGAGGACTACTCAGACCAACTTACATGCACTGCAGAAACACACAGGGAAGGGTGTGCACCCACAGGGAAAGGAAATGTGTCAACAGTAGTGACACAGTAATCCCAGCACATTTATGAAAGGCAGGTTCACTAGGATTCACATCCTTTCTTCGTCAACAGATCTTCATTAACAACTGCATGGAACTTGTACAATGTAGGGCAGAGGGTGGACGATATTATTTTAACAGCTTTCTTTCTTTCATTCTCTTTTTTAGTGTCCCAGAGGATATCGATAGCTAAGAAGTGATGCAGACCAAGGTGGAATTTTTAACCACTTTGCAATAAATACTTGCAGGGTTTTTTTTTCATAAACTATGATTAAGATTATGATTGTTATTCTTATGACCACGAGTATTACTATGACTGGTACTGTTTGTTTTTAAGGATTCTCCACCCACCCCAACACTGGGACCCCACTGGGACCAACCAAAGGAGAATGGCTAATTCAGGGACTCAATCTCTGCTTGTTCTGAAACAGGCTACTGCTGATTTTATTTGATTCCACTCACTCCAGTTTTACAAAAATCAGTCAAGAGTCAAACTCTACCAACTCTCTCCATGCTGAAGAGTCCCAGCTTACTCAGTCATTCTTCACAGGCCAGCCACTCATATGGCAGCCTCCTCAGTCACCCTTCGGGCTGCCTTCTGTTCTACCACTCACTTTCTAGGACAAGCAGACCGGAACCACATTCCTTATTTCTAACAAGAAGCACAACAGCTTACAGACTCCAACTTACCTCAAACTTGCATGCAGCAATTTTTTTTGGGGAGCTCATACACAGGGAGTCTAATCAGAGGAAATGGTACCCTATAGCACCAGCAGTGGTACCACCTTAATAAAAATGTTTCTCTGAAAGGCAAGACAAATTCAAATATACATCTCTCCTACTACCTTGTTGTAGTGGAAACAACCATTTTTTTGTTAGCTAAAAAAAAGGCCTCACTACACATACACAAATCCCATGCTTTTTGCTTGGCTATGTGGGCAGGTGGGAAAGAAGGATCAGAGTGGACTGATGGAGGGGAGAATGGTGTGTTTTGTTTGTGACTTGAGTGATTTGGAAGTGTGTGTGTTTTCCTATGCGAAGTCCCTAGCTCTATCGCTAGCGATCTAAAATCAGTGTCAAAGGTTTGTGAATGGGTTACAGAATCAGCAGTGGCACCTCCCATTGTTAGCTGTCTACATTTTTTATAACCACTTGCATACTTTTGGTCAACCACTGTAAAATAAACAGTCCTTCCCAAATGTTTTTGTTTTCTTTGACAGCACAGCAATAATTCACATGGAATGCTGCAGAATATAAAAGCACTTTAAAGCTGTTGTAAAGCTGCATTTTACTGATTTATGCTTGAGTGGTTTTCAAGCAAAAAAGATGCCAGAGCTACAAAAGTATATAAAATTAGAAGATGTATCATGTGTGCATGTACATGATAGAGATGTGTGTGTGTGCGTGGGTTCAAATGGGAGACACTGTTTAAAATAATTCTTATTTTGTGGGGAAGATCTGGTCATTTGCCTGTGTCTTTGAAAAATGACTCAATGCAACAGCCAGAATAACTTCTGCAACTACCAAAATTAAAATACACCCAAATGAGTCTCTTTCAACATGAACTCTTAGGACCTCATGCTTACTGTGCCCCTTGCGTAGAAAACCACTCTCCTAACTGGTCATTCCATCTGACCTGAAGAAACATTTTACAGATGGATCATTATATGACTGCAAATACAACGCGGAATTGTACTCCAGGCTAGAGCAGAAACCTGTGAAAATGACACCAGTGTCCATTATAGTGCATTACCAAGGAGCAAGTCCCTGTGACTACAGATGTTTGTGTTCACCTAGGATCACCCTATTTATCTCTCTCATCTTCTTTCTGAAAACTCTTGTCTCCAGCCTGCACAACAGGACCCTAAATCGTGCTGTAGGGGAAAAGGAATAAGTTGTACGTAAAGTTTGCTCTTGAAGGCTCAGAGGTTATCGGTTTGGCCATCACACCTGCATTCCTGACAACCAGCTGGAGACCCAGAGAGGCCTGAGTGCTTCTCCAGCAGAGAGCAGTGATACACTGTCAGTGAGATCAGTCCTGGGAAGCAGGGCAACTTCCAAGCTGGAGAAAAGGCAAAACTCAAAGCTGGGAAGCTTGCCAATGTGAATGTCAGAGGAGCTGGACCTGGAGAAAAAGATGACAATGTGGGGTCATCTGAAGAGAAAATCATTAGAACACCTGCAAAGGCAGTGCCTGAGCCAGCAGCCCCCACTTCAGGAGGAATACTCACATGAGATGAGCGATGCAATCCTTTCAGCATTTTGCACTGTAAGCCCAGTGTAGGGGGCATTTGCACCACAAACTCCACCCCCCTTCAGATTACTGTCAAATACTCTTTGGCAACCATCGGTAAAGTTGCATATGCCTGTTCACATGACATCAAGAAGCAGATGCCAGGCTGCCAAGAGAAGAACACCTATAAACAAACTGTATTTGAAATGCACTGCAAATGTGATCAGCTCAAATTATGAGCAAGGCAGGATCTGCAGGCAGAAATAGATTCTTTTATTAGACCTGCCAATACTGACTCAAAAAACCCAACAAGCTTGTCTCAGTCTTTGTCCTGTATCAAGCTGCTTCATGTATTACAAAGATAAGCTTACACATATACACAGGCACATCCACACATGCTGGCACTTCTCCATTTACACCTTGCGTGTATTTTATCCTTGTGTATATTCTCTGTATAGCCACTACGAGTAATAAAGTCAAAGTGTGAACCCTCTTAGGCAATAAATGTACTGAATGTTAAATTCCAGATTTCATTGCTGTGGTCTAAGCAACAGGTAGAGGATGGTTGTACATATCCCAACCCCACAGGAACTGATCTGTACCCCTAGAAGAAGGCTTTCCCAGGTAGAAAAGTTTTCCTCTGTCTCATGTGATGGTAAAATAAATGTCTGGCTCTTCACCTAAAGATGCCAAAATATTTCATTAAGTTAGACTGGCATTGTCATTCCTATTTTACACATGATGAAAAGTGAAGCACACAAAGTACAGTCTGGATTGAGGACTTGAAGCTGGGCAGGCAGGCATTGCATTCTGCACTGATGCTTGCCACCCTGCCTGTCACCAGGACACCCTGCCACTGCTTTTGTGTCTTTCATATGAGCTCGGCTTTCTGCCACTGCCTCAACATCCTTGACCATTGTCCTCTTTCCCTTCAGCCTGCTCCCTCCTCCCTGTCTGGAGCCTTGTTTCTCCCCCACCCTCCTGTGAGAGCAGTAGTGGTGGGCATGCTCATACTCAGGGCTCCCCACAGTGCTCTGACTAGTGAGAGCCACCTCCTTAGGTGACAGAAGCTGATTTAAACCATAGCTCATCTCTTCTGTCTTTGTGTCCCACATGTATACACAAGTCTGCTCTTAACAGTGAAAAAAAACCACAGATAATAAATATATATCACAAAAATTGTATTCTCTGAAAAGCATTGTTAGTTCAGCCTTAATCTTGGAACTATAACAGAATGTACAGTATGGGTGAGGCTGGAAGGGACCACAGTGGGTCATCTGGTCCAAGCTTCCTGCTCAAGCAGGGTCATCCCAGGACCCATGGCACAGGTTGTGTTCAGACAGTTCTTGAATATCTCCGGCGAGGGAGACTCCACACCCTCTCTGGACAATCTGTTCCAGCGCATGGTCACGCACACAGTGAAGAAGTTCTTCCTCATGTTCAGGCGGAACTTCCTGTGCATCGGTTTCTGCCTGTTGCCTCCTGTCCTACTGCTAGGCACTGATGACAAGAGCCTGGATCCATCTTTTTGGCACCCTCCCTTCAGATACTGATAGACATTGGTGAGGTCCCTCTCAGTCATCTCTTCTCAAGGCTGAACAGGCCCAGCTCCCTCAGCCTTTCCTTGTAAGAGAGATGCTCCTGCAGCAGCTTTCTCCATGAACCTACACTGTACTGCCAAGTGGCATGTTTTACCTATGGATCACTCCAGATGGTTCTGTAGATCATCAGATCAGTAGCCTAAATGGTAAGAAAAATAACCATGAAAGTAAAAAATAAGGATTTTATTGGAAAGATCTTTTGCCACGAACTGACCTTATGCACTTACCTTGCAGGCAACATCTTTGTTTCTGTTTGAATTTTAAAATTATAAAAACCACTCTAATTGTCATCACTGTCCTGAAATTTATGTTTGGCCCAACATAAAAAGGTAAAAAGTAATTTAAAAAAAAAAAAGTTACTATTATTACAAACAGAGGTGATATTATTTCAAGGACAGCCTCTGTAGGGCTTTCTGGTATCCTCTCAACAAGAGAGCTTTAGGAGGATTTGCAGGTACCTGGAAGGCATAACACAAGCAAGAAACAACTCTGTGCACATAGCAGGAAAAAAGCTTTGGAGCAGATGGTACTCTGCTCTGGAAATTTCTGGGTTTAATTGGTACTTTTCGTAGCTCACTGCTCATCAGTACCAATACAGTTCCTACTGGCACATCCTTGTTAGCCTCAAACCCTACTGGTAACATTTAGTGCTTTCAGGAGAAGAAAACAACTCTTTTTCATAATGTTGAGCAAATTTGAAAGAAACCACCAAAAGTTCAGCTAGAGTTTTCGTTCAGCATAGTGACCCCCAGGACAGTGATGAGATACTGTCTGTGACAGTGCTTGTTACAAAGCCTGTAAGAAGCAAAGCAATGCTCTCAATAACCATAACATGTTCCACCTTCAAGGAATGGGTCTGGAACTAAGAAGGCAGTTCACCTTCCTTAGTGGAGCATTCAAGGATGCAGTGGAGGAAGACGGATTGGGGTGGTGTGTTTCCCAAAAGGCACATGCGGACCAAGGTGAATTTTGGAGGACTGGCTCTTCTTCTGGAGCAGGTCCCAGTGGAAGGCTATGAAGATGATTAAGGGACTGAAGCATCCGTCTTAGGAGGATAGGATGAGGGAGCTGGGCCTGCCCAGCCTTGAGAAGAGATGACTGAGAGGGGACCTCATCAATGTCTGGAAGTATCTAAAGTGAGGGAGCCAAGGGGATGGACTCAGGCTCTTGTCATCCATGCCCAGCAATGGGGCAAGAGGCAATGGGCAGAAACTGATGCACAGGAAGTTCCAGCTGAACATAAGGAAGAACTTCACTGCGCATCTGACCATGCACTGGAACAGATTGCCCTTGCTGGAGATGTTCAAGAACTGTCTGGACACAATCCTGTGCCATGTGCTCTGGGATGACGCTGCTTGAGTAGGGAGGCTGGACCAGATGACCCACTGTGGTCCCTTCCAACCTGACCCATTCTGTGATTCTGTGAAATTAAGTAACACTCTATACTACATGCTCATCCTGGCAATCATGACCTCCTGCTACTATGAGAAATTTTCTTTGAAGGGTTCCTGCCCCATGGCCACATTTTTGGGCAACAGCAGCTTGGGATCCTACCCCAGGGCAATGCTTTTGGGCAGTAGCAGCAAGGAAATGGTGCTTATCACACCTCCACCCGGGCTCCCCAGCCAGGGAAGAATGCAGGCTGAAAGGCTTGGGAAAGTGCAGCCCTGCTGTTTCATGTCAACATTCCTCCCCCTCTGCCTTTCCCAAGGTCTCGGCAGAAAATCCTTTTTTGTTCTTATCAGTTCAAACAAGAACAACGAATTCCTCAAGCCCGCAAGAATGTGACAAGGTGCCAACAAAGCCAACCAGGAAGGTGATGTATGGTCTATAGGCTGCAGCTCAAATAAATCACTTCACAAACCCATGCAGCAAGGAGGGAATTCAAACAGCTTAGAGCTGTTTGAATTTCTAGTTGTCCCTTTCAGACATTCACCTGCCAAGTACCCCGGATAAAGGCAGTATGTGTGATGCTAAAATATCACCCGCCCTTTGCTTTTGTTGCCAGGAATAACTGATTGAACAAAGTGTCTAATCAAATCGATATTGCAGCAGTATGTCTACACAGCCCTGCTGAAGGCAGAGTTGCAGTTTCCATTTAAACCCCTATATGCGAGAGTTTACAGTTGGATCACTGAACACAACTTGGTGCACACAGCTGTCAGCCACGAAGCAAATTTTTTTAAGCACATTTCAGATATAATTGTTTGGATCTCTTCAAATCATACCAATGTTTTGTTAAAAAAATGAAGTTACCACATCTGGATGCTTTTTAGTATGTATCTTCTGTTTCTACAAAGAAACACCGATCTCCTAGTCAGCTACTCTGAGTGGGAAAAGAAAAGAATAATGACCAATATATTCAGTCATAAAAAGGCAGCTTAGATGCATATTCTGGGTATGCAAGGATTCAGATGTCTCACTCCTTGCTTGAACAATATGCCTTCTCAACAGACTTCACATGATGTCGGATACTAAAGAAATTACAATTGTTTCATACTAAATTACACACATGATGGTGAAAACTCGCAGCCCAGACAGAATGGCAAGCAGGTGTCTAAGATGCTCAGCCCGCAAATGGGCTCTTTACGAGCCAGTGACTGAAACAAAGTGCGCCTAGGCTTGCTGTGAGTTAGGAGCTCCTTAGTTTGGTCTTGCCTGGGCATTCCTACTGTGCAGATGCAACTCCCAGACCGGTGCAGGCACACTGCATGTGCAGGAGCTGCTCAGCAGTGGAGGCAGCAACTGGCCAGCTCTCTGGAAGAGCCTGGAAGCTACTGCTGGTAGGCAGAGCATAGATTTGCTCATAGGGAGCAAACTTCCTGGAACAACCATCCATGATTCTCCATAAAACTTTCTGATGTATCACTAAGGTCGTAACATCAAACCAATAGTTGGAAAAATAACAGGAATTTAAAACAGTTCACACTGTGGCCCCTTTTCTTGACCAGAGACCTGCATGTTCTTCCTGGGGTCAGCTGAACGTGGAAGGAGCACAGACTGACCGCAGAGGGGGAATCCACCTGCCAGAGCCAAGGCTCCCCATGGGCAACAATCCTGAACCGCTGTTCTCACCCAAGGCAGAGGGAAACAACAGCTTAGAGCTTGCCAGTGTGGATTTGTCGTACCTCCTCAACCCTGTGCCTTACCTGTCTGCCCCAAGTGCAGCACCAACAAAATTTTTCTTATTTATATAGTTTAGTGCTGTCTGCCAACAGGTCTTCAACATAAGCGTGATATGGTGCCTCATTGGTCCAGACAGCATCTTCATCACAGATGGATTTTTGCTATTTTACATCACCTCAGCTCATGATATGCACTGCTCGGCAGACACTCCAGTACTGCTCCTGCTCCATCACCTGCCTCATCTACCTCCTGCCCCAGCGGCGCACATATCATTGGGATGCCAGCTGCAACAGGTACACTAAATCTGTCCATCCCTGTCTTGCCTGTGTATTCTCAAAAGAGAAAGCCCCACTGTATCTCCTGCTATTAGCCTGTGGCAACCAAGCTTTGCTGGATTTGCTAGGTCTAGTTTGGCTGTACTTGCCATCCAGTGAATAAAAAACACAGTAGGGAGGAAGAAATAATGTAACTGCCTGATGCAGCATGATGCTCTTCAGATGAAATTTTACTGCTTGGGCAAATAACTGATAATGCACCAGCAAATGGGCTGCAGAGTACTGAAAAAGCTGTGGCATCTCTGTAATAAGAAATCTTAGTACGGCTCTGGATCCATAAATTTTTCCTAACAAATGGGGACAGCTGACACTGCGTGAGGCACCTGCCTGCTGCTCACCTCTTAAAACAGCTTTGGCTGAAGCAGGACTTGGTCTTTCACTTTTAAAAGACAGACTTGTGCATATCTGAAGAAGCAGTTTTAACTATGCACATATATGTTCTCCCCACCCCCCCAAAAAAAAAAAATCCCTGCCCTAAATTCATATTTTGTACAACACACCAAAGCATTCAAGTAAGTAGCTCATATGCTGGGTTGCAATGGCTTAATTGGAAATACTGCAGTCTGCTGAGTATGTTGTGTGGGTCAGGAAAATGTCCTCTTCAGAGATTCCCATGTAAAAATTAGTCTAGCAGAATGGGAAGTGGTCCCTTCTGACACTCACCATACCACTTGTACTGACTGGAGTAGTACTTGTAGGCACAGATCTATGCCTGGAAATACTCGTGAACAAGAATACTGCTGGATGATACCAATCAAAATCATCATTCCAGAAATGTAGCATTTCTGATGGGTGAGTTTAGCAACAACAGAGGCGAGACACGGCACGGAGCCCAAGCTCATTCCCTGACACATCAAGATCAGGCTGAGCTCTGTGCTGCTTTGGTGGGACTTGGTAAGAGGCAGAGAACGGGAGAAAGAGAGGAAAGGTTGTGCTACTGGGGCCAGCAGAGCAGGTTATGAAAGCAACAGTTCTGGTTGGGAGTGGACAGGATGCTGAAGAGGAGAGAGGATGGCAATGAAGGCTGATGGAGGAACAGTTGGCAGCTACCACCTTGGAAGACTTGGTACACTAAGTTCCATGATGTGTCCTGTGGTACTTGCTCGGTTTCTTAAACCCTCAGATGCTGGAGCCAAATGCATATATCAAAAAATTAAAATACATCACCGTTAAATTATTTTTAAAGGAAAAGTTCAAAATCCTGAAGGCAAATATAAATGCAGCTCCCTTTTAGAGTCTCTTATGATTTTCAGCCACTCTGATGAAGACTGGTGTATACATTTTCTTTGAGAAGAACTTCTGTATGGAAATTACATACAAAAGGCACCGAGGTACCTTTCAAAATCACATTTATCGTTTTTATACAGGAGAGCTTTTGATGTTTTAAGAGAAATTACAACTAAGGGGCAAAGAAGGGAAACAGCAAGGAATAGGAAGTGCTTGTACATTATCACTATATATTTATATTTTACATTACTTGAGTGTCTGTATTTGCTCTACTGTCTGCTGGCCCAGCTAAATGGAAATTACAAAAACATAGAGCCCTTTCAAGTAAAATACATAATTTTATTGTACTCAATTCCCTTTTGTCTTGTAGTTGTAATTCTGACCTTACTAAATTGTTCATCAACACTACATAAAAATAAAAAAAAAGCCTAAGGCCCTCTGAAATTAACTCCAGTTTTCTACTAAATCCCTTCTTTTTCTATATCAAGCTTGAAGAACACCGAGGGTATTTTAGCTAACAGACAGTATGTTATTCCATTTCATGTCAACTGCACAAGGTCTTAACATGTACTACAAGCAGAGATGCTCTTTGGCATCCTCTGTTCTCAGCTTGGCACAAACCTCCCAGCTCAAGAAAGGCTCCAAATTACATAAAACCAGATGTCATAGGCTGGGGTTGAAATGTAATATGTAACGTCCTGTCATGAACACTGTCTCCTGCACCTAACACAGGCATATTCTGCTGCAGCATCTTACTCAAATAAATATTTGCATGGCAAATGAATGCACATTTTTATTATAAACAAATTGTGCAGTATGATTAATTATCAATTTCCCCTTCTGAAATGGTGTCCAAAAATGTCAACTGACCACCTAGCAAAGTTACAACTCCAAAATAATATTCAACAAAATTCTGCACACAGTTTACCATGTACTGTTTTTGTGGTATCTGTTAAAGGAGAAACTAGTTTTCTATGTGACATAAATAAGCACTTTCATCTGAGGGGAAGGCAGATAAATAACATAACCCTGCTTGTTGCTGGTTTGAAATCACTGTGCTCTCAGATGGGCTCCCCTCACTGACAACTGACAGTACTAAGCACCTGGAGCTCAGGGACCTCACAGAGTTTCAAAACAGTTGGAGCAGGGCTGCAAAGGCCTCTCATAATGAAAATGAGTGACTGGTAATACGGTATGCTTGATCCTCTCAGTTACAGTAATGCCTTATTTAGTTGGTTACTAGCATCCTGTTATTAGTAAAATGTCTGCATCATTATTCACATCTCAAATGCTATTTTTTGTCCATTACCTCTTTCCTAAAAAGATGAGAATGGGAATTTCCATTACTCTATCAAGGCCAGTATCCCTTCTGAACAGGGGGCAACTTAGGGAAGACTGCATGAGTAAGATGAGCACACAGTGATATTTTCCATAATGGTACCTCAGTTTTCAACTATTCATGGCTCTGGGACTTCCTGAACCTAAGCTGTAGTACTGAATAGCCCAAGACAAAAATCACATTCTTTGAACCTTTCCAATTAATCTTCGAATTTCCATAAAAACTTCAATTTTCTGAAACATAAGGTGTTTCAATATGCCTTATATGAATGATAAAAGCATCTTCTTTTGTTTCTTTCAGCCCTAATAGCTACTACTTCCATTAAATGACTCACAGTTCTGCTACCACAAGAATGAATAAACATTTCCCTTTCTCTGTGCCACAACTGATTTGTGAGATCCCCTAAATTCATCCTACCCACAATCATCTTCCCTCCTGGCTAAAGAGCTCTGCTCTGTTAGATTTTTCACCTGAAATTCATTGTACACCTCCAGCTGTTTGGGTCAGTAACAATTCCTGTAGCTCTGAGGTCATGCAACACATGCAAAGTCACCCTGACTTTGCCCTTTACAGCTTAATGGAGCTGTGATGCTTTTCCAATGATAGTGTGAACTCGGGCATCCTAAAAATCCAGCATGCCCTTTCAGCACACTGAAGGAAGAAGCCTGATGCTGTCTCAACTTCCCTGTGTAAGTCACATAACTTTGCCCCAAAGATGGAATAAACTGTACAGCAATGGCTTGAAACCTGGTGCCAGCTGATTCCTTTTGTCTCTTTCCTCCTCTGGCTTGTTGACCACAAGCCTTTCCTGTGACTGTACAGAACACAGGACATTTTGGAAACAGCTGCACTGGAATTGCCACACACCAAGTCTCTGTCCTCCCCTGTAAAACATCTGCTCAACTGCAACCTTTCCTTGGGACCTCTGGCTTCCCCAGAAGTTCCGTGTGCAGAAGGCAGGGGAGATAAGGCAAAGCTGGGGACAGGTACGCAGGATTTATCTTGATCTCTTTACAGGTCTACAGAGATTAACTCAAAAGAAAAAAATACAGCCTGTGGTTGTTTCACTGAGGAACCACAGTTTCCAAGACTCTTGTTAAGCATGAAGAATACATATTCTCACTATTTATTTCTATGGTTTCTTTTCTTTTTAAGCAAAGCTAAATTAGTTTTGCAGCAACCCACCTTTGCCCTGAGCTGCTCTAAATTGCTCCTCACAACATTCCAGTTGTTTTGGGAAACCGAGGATCTGTCAAATGGTAACACAGTCTTCTTGCTGTTAAACTGTCCCCTTCAGCCAAGGAGACAGGAGCCTGAAGGGTCTGGTTTCCCTTCTGACAGCTGCAGTAACTGGACCTAAATTGGAATTGGAGTAGAATTTTGTGGTAAAAATGGAATCAGATTTTTATGTCCACTCAACATTTGTTATTCTCCAAAGAGGTAAAAAAATGGGAAAATTAAACCACCATCGAGCTACATGAACATGACAGATGCAGGCACTGCTGTATTTGGCAATGTTTTAAAGTCTTGAATTAACCTCATTATAAACACATTTTTAATAATGTGCAACTGGTCCCCCAGCTTTATCTGGAACCTCTGTAAGATCTTACATAAATCTACCTTGGCACAGGCTGAGTTTCACAAATCACTGTTCAAAGATTTCATGGTTATGATGCAGAAGTTGATGCAGGAGGAAGGACCCTGTAGGTAGCAGGACTGATAGACTTCCATGCTGCTCCTCATTGTGCTTAACACTTTCTATAGTCCTCTGAGCAAAACACTGAACATATTTTTTGCTTACTGTAAAAAGAGATATTACTTCCTTGTATCTATCCCAGTTTAGATCACAAACTTTTATAGAAGTGCTCAGACTTCACTGCAATAGCCAAATACTATGTTTTCAAGTGTTATATAGCATAAAGGCCCTGGTAGAATATATAAGAAAACACTTCTCATTCATGTGACTTTCCACTGACATAAACCAGAGAAAAAGGAAAAAAAAAACCCAATGTTCCTATCGGGGGGACAGTAACTGTGCCATAGTGCAGATTATACGCTAACCCAACCCTTTCCTGCCACCCCTGCTGCCAACGGGATTTAACCTCTGGAAGGGAAGTTGCTGCTGTCCTCCTTTGTAAATCCTGGAGAAGAGCTACCCCAGAGATACCACCCTACCCCATCTCCCTGAGGACCTGCGCATTGGTTTTGAGGTGGGGTTTTGTTTGTTTTTGTAAGAGGAAGAACAAAGTCATAGAATCATTCAGATTGGGAAAGATCTTTAAGACCATTGAGTCCAACCATAAAGGACAGGAGAGCAGTAGGTATTTTCTTGCTCTGCCTGTATTTATTACATCTCAGTTTATGCTATTAGGATGAAATTCAGTGAATTACAGCATAATTTCTAACAAAATACTACCTGAAATTCAGCATGTCCACAAGTCTTTCTGTCTAGTAAGTACACTTTGTTATGTTTAACTAACACTGAACATTTGGAAATGTTTGAGTATTAATGTGAAAAGCTTTTCACCTACAGAACTTCTTTGCAGTGTGCTAAGGGTTATTCTCTCTCTCAGACACATATCAATGGGTGTATATGTATGTAAGACAATGGACAAAGAGATATTGTTACATAGATACATTGCTATGCAATGGAAGATGTGCTATTATAGGAAAAATCATCCTATACTCAAGCTTATTAAAAATATTAGTATTTCCATTCAGTGTTCAGAAAACTTCTCCAGCAGCACACTACCATATGCTGGCATATTTAAAGCAGGAAAGAACAGACAGAAAGCACAGAAACAACTGCAGTTTCTCTGCATATAACAGAAATCATAATCTTGATTTGTGACACATAAAAAGACATCAAAGTTGGGATGGGAGACACAACTCCAATATAGGGGTCACAGATACTTTATAGCCATCAAAACATTTTCTGTTTATGGTAGTATATGTTAGAGTTACTATTTCAGCTAAAATTTCTTATTTAAATATTAACTATAATATAGAAGCACACCAAACTAAAATTTAAGATCTTAAGTGCAGTGAGTCAGAACACAAATCTATTTCTAGAGTGGTGCCAGCTCAGAGCGCAGCTAATAATGGTTGCTGAGGAAAAATACACGTGGCAAATGTGGAATGACATTTCCTGCATTTTTAAAGTGGGACATGGCATTAAGTCCACTGAGTTTAAAAACACTTTCTCTACAAGGCCTGTAAAAATCCTTTTTCTGTATCTTACTTTTTTAAAAGAATTTTGACTAATGGTTTTGTAAAACAATTTACACATCTGATATGAAGAACTTCTACGCTAATAAGCTCAACAATTTAACTGTGTTGTGCGAAAAAAAGACTTCTTTTTGCTTTTTTTTACCTAAAACATTTCTGTTGGTCTTCTAGCTGTTACATTTCAGGAAACAATAAATAATAATTTTCCATTCATGTTCTATACAGAATTAATTAGATGTACAGGTCTAGGTCCTATTGCTTCTTAGCTTCTCTCCTATTTTTAGTTGATAAGATCTGGTCTGCTTATCTCCCTTTGTGGGGAAATAATTCTCAGCCTTTGGACAATCTAAACTTATCTCCACTTCTTCAGATTCATTATTATATGTAGTGTTCAAATCCATTAAAATCCAAGTGGCCCACTGAGTTATCTATGCCAGAAGTATGTCTTGCATTTTGTTCTCTTTTCCTTTTGTAACAATTATTAATATTTTATTCCTTCTTCTGACCACCGCCATCACAAAACTGGCATTTTGCAAGAACTATTCACCATGACTCCAATTCCAGGAGCTCTCTTCATGTCCCTAATGGCTGCCACCACCTCCTCTGAGGCTAAGCCACCTGCCCTATGCCCTACAGCTAGGGCTTTACTGTAGGAAGTTCAGAAATTTCGTATTTCAGTTTGATCTGACTTCTTTGGAGAACAGTGTTTGTTCCTGACAATTTGTCACTACGGATTTATTGATCTGTTTGCAAACTCCTTTACCTGCATTCCACTACTAAACAGCTCCCCCAAATCCTTCCCTGTAATGAAAGGTACTGGTGTGGAAATCATCTTAAATTCTTATAAGATGCCTAGAATTTGTTTCTTTCTACCCCTGTGGCCTTGCCTTACTCGAGCTCTTCTTTTATTTGTTCAAGATTCATTGTCTCTACACACTCTTCAATGACTTCCTGTTTCCAGCATGTATGAAAATGTTTTTAATCACTACTTCCAAGAACTTAATAGGTTATACCTCACCACCTTTTTAGTCATCTTTCCTCAATGCTTCCCACTTACTAATGCTTTATTTTTAACACAGATTTTCTTTTCTCCTTCTACTTTTTGAGAACTATTTATTTAACATTTTCTTCTCCACTCATCTCCTTAGAAGTGGCAATGTCTTAATAATCTTTCAAAAGTAATTTTGATAGTCGGCATATACATACTTGGAACACTTAAGATGTCTGTAAGCAGTCTTCTTGCTGAGTAAAGTCACTTCCCCCCACTGACCCCTCCTTTTAACTTCAGTGTAATGTTGTACCTACTTATGAACTCAGATGTGGCTTTGGAGAAATTACAGTGAAGAAGAAGAACAAGGATGATTCGGTAGGACATCTTTGCCCAGTATGAAAATGACAGTATGAATTCTTTACATGGTCTTTTTACATAAGAGAATTTGAGCTTCCTTTTCCAAAGGACAAATAAAATGCTCTTTGCTCTAGAATTGTGCATTCATGTTGTAGTGGTGATTTATTCCAACTTAAAAATCCCAAAACACGAAGACCAACACTATTTTTCAATAATGAGTGCAGCACGCTGGAATCCTCAATTAGCGTAAAATGTGGTACCTCATCAGAGATACTGCAGCTTGCTGCAGCTAAGAAATCTTATGCAAATCCTTCTCTGCCTCCACTCACTTACAACCTGGCTTCTGCTCATAGAACTTAGCACCTTTACAAAAAGAAGGTCAGAGTAACATGGACCTCTAGATTCTCTTAAAACATTAAACTATGTCTATAAAATCTTTCCATGGGAATAAAAATCCACAAAAGACAAAAGGCATTTTGCCTGGTTTTGCCTTGGATAGTAATGAAAGGAAATTACAGAATCAACACTTGAACACAGAGGCAAAGCTTTATTTAACTTGCATTTCTTTAACACAAAGTCCCATCTGTGGAATGCTGGAACTGGAAAACTGAAAGTCTGACTCAATGTAAAGCACTTATTTGTCATTAGATGTGAAAGTGAGGGGTATCTCTACTATACTTCCTGTCCTGGAACTTTAAATGGAACATATGGCACAAGTGGGTGGAAAGCTTGTATGTGAAAATACAGATAGAGTTCTCTCTCAGAAAAGACCACGAAGAGTAACTTACTGATCAAATGATGGTAGAAACTCACAGCACACCAGATACGGTCAAGGAATGTCAGAGTTTTAGCAACTGTTGATTAGTTACAGAGACCTAAACTTGCTTACAATTGTTGCTTATCTGGTATCCATTAGGGATAAGCACATTATAAAGAATCAACCCATCTCTATAGAAAGGGAAGGAAACAAATTAAAACTGGAGAACAGTATTTAGGCTGTTAGTCAGCCTTTCTAGCTGATACTATTAAGGGGCAGAAGTGTGTTGCACTGTTGAGTACCTAAGACAGGAATGCCATCTAAACACTCCTTGGGTGATACTCATGTGTGGTTTGCTGGGTGACGATGCTTGAACAAGTTCTGAGTTATTTCCTTTGCCCCTTAACCAGGGACACTAATAGCAGAAATATTCTGTCTCATTGCTCTTATATGGAGTTCTCCTCCTACACCACCGATTTAGTCAGAGGGCAGGTCAGTGGGCAAAACATGCTCATGGCCACTTCCTTTCCTGCAGAAACACTTGCCAAATTGTAATGCAAAAGTTCTGCATTTTCCTTTTGGGCTGAGTGATCAGAGACTCTGGAAACAAGCCAACATACAGTGGCACAGTTCTGCTAACCTCCCTGAGCTCCTGATCAGGCTGCGAGCATTGTCTTCAGCTCTGCTCAGTACAGCTTCCCGCACAAATAGTCTTACAGTGGGTAGCTTCATTGAATCTCCATTCAAATCCACAAGCATAAATTCATTAATTGTGTGAGTTTCACTCTCACTAAACTCTTAACTATAAGGTTTCCTCTAGAATTTTGCCCTTTTTATACCACACAAATAGTTATTTAATCCATCCCTCCTTTGAACTCCCCTCCCTCATTCTGCTTTCTTATTGTAACAAAACAAGAGTCTGGACTGTGGAAGGCTCCTCACCTCGTCTATTCCCCTGATTGCTGAAAAACCCAATGACTTTCTAATACATTTTTGTATAATGCAATGTAATCTCTTGCTTTTCATTACCCCCTCTGGCTTTGCTCAACTTTTCCGTTCTTTTATGTTGTACAGTAGATAACAGCCTATCTTTCTTTCCATTTGTCTTTAGTGTCTGGTTCCTTTTTCTTTTCATCCACCTGTTTTTTCCCCTTTCTTTCTATGATGCTTCTTCTACACTACCCCTGCATTTCCTTTTCTCCTTTCTCACACTAAATCTTCGCCACTCAATCCTACTTTATCATCCCATCTTCATACCCAAGGGCTCAGTCTCCTAATCAAAGATACAGAGGAAAGAGCCTCTGGAACCCCAAGTATTACACTGATTACTTCTATACACTCTCTCTCTATACAGGTTTTTATCTGTCTAAAGAGTACAACTCTGTCTATCCTTTCAGCCTCCCTTTCTCTGAAAGCACATTCTGTTCACACCTTTTCTTTTTGTGCATGCTCAGTCCTGCTTGTCCATGGACTTGTCACATCGGTCCACAACCACTGTGAGACACTCCTTCTTACTCTACTTCTCAATCAGATTTTTTTTCCAGTTTCTGAGAAGAAACACAGGTCTGAAGAAGAAACAGAACAAAGAAACTAAGTGTTAGGAAAAGCTCTTAAAAACAAGAAGGTAAGGGAGACAGGGACAGGTCTCATGCAAACAGGAGGCTTAGCAGGAAAGCAAAGCATGCTTTCCTTGGGGGGAAAATGTCTCACTGCTGAACTAGCTGAGGCAGATAGAAATTCACTACCAAAAAGAAAGTGACTCCATGATCAGAAGAGAACAGAAGCACCAGAAAGGACATCACAGACTTCTCACATTCCCTTTCCCCATAAATCTAAGAAGAAACTGAATCACGTGAAATCAACTGAAATATGTGTACACATCCATTATCTTGCTTAGGTCTGCATAAGCTAGAGCATCTTATGACACTTTATGTTTAGAAACTCTTCTATGTCCATTTTCTTTCATAAAGCGTATGATGAGAATGTCACACTGCCAGCAGGACAGTGATCTCCCTCTGGGATATCATGAACCTGAGCAAGAGTAAGGGGGATCGGTATATGCAGGAGCCATCTGGCCTCTCATCTGCGAAAAGCCACAGCTGTAACGGCAGGAGAGACCCAGGCAGACCTTGAGACAGTGCTGGAGATGCCTTCCCAGACTGAGAGCGTGTGGGACCGCACCTGTGGCAGCATCGACACAGCAACCTGGCATGCCTCCAGGGGAGCAACAGGCAAAAAAGCATTTCAGATACTGCTCTGCATATTGACTCTCAAGCCCCTGATGAAAAAAATCCCCAACTTTAATTACACAAATCTCTGCACCATGAATTTCATTATTGTTAAAAAAATATCAATAGCAGCAAAAGGAAAGAACCCCACAAAGCTAGTGAACCAAACAAATCTTTTTATCTTTGCTACTGTATTACACACGATACTTCAAAAGCACATGTTTTTCTATTATTTGTAGTCCTTTCAGAAAGAAAACCAAACCTAAAGAAACAAATTAAACTCTACAGCTGCATCAATTTCTACTATAGCCCATCAATAATGAATTTCCTATGAAAATCAATCTTCAGGCCTCCTCACTTAGCATGTGCAAAATTCCTTCCTGGGAAAGAAAACCTCAAAAATCACTGAAAAAGAAGTATTGAAAAGCAACTACATATCCACTGGGGGTGTTCTGCATTAATTTTATGACTCATTACTACTAGTGCATCTATTCCTGTTGTTATACTCATTTTTAATACATAGAAAGCTTTTTAAAGACATAAAATTCTATTACTGCTATGGGAACGAGATGACTTTAATTGCAACAGGCTAAGATAGCTTGGCAGTACTTCTGTCTGACCTACAAACGCCACTTAAAAACAGACTAAGAAAACACTTGGAAGTCTGCCTGAAGGGAAATGGTTTTCTTGTGGAAGACCTTGTCAAACATATTAAAATCAAAGTTTTGGACTTTAGCTGAACAAACAGCTTTTATTGCTTAGCTCTGCTAACTGCATTGTAGTACTAAGGAGACATTCGGTAGTAATAGCAAACTGACAATTTTACATCAGCACCTCATGACTATTCACAAATCTCCACTGACCACCACAGAAGGCAATGTTAATAAAGGTCAAAATTACCATCTATCTACATAATCTCCTGTAAGAACCATGCTGTAAAGGACCAACCAGCATAACTGTTTAATGTATTTGCAAAAATCTGATTAACCCACACTAAAGTCACAGAATACACTTCCAGAGATTTTAAATACTTGATTCAAGCCTGAGAGATGAAGGTACAATTGGTTCTTTATCAAATATTTTAGTCTGATATTAAATTATTTCCATTCCTTTCAAGAGTACATTAGCTGACTTATTAAATCGACTAGTTACTCATTTCAAACTACTTCCTCAGTTTATGGTACTAGGAAATGACTCTTTAACAAGTATTCTTGAAAGTGTATCATTGCTCATTCACTCTGTAAGATAAGTTCATGCCTTTTAAAGCAGCATATCAACTTGCAAATTTTAAAATAAAAACCAAGGCAGCAATTAGCACTATAAGCAAGCAAACAAGTGAAAGACAGGATTGTTCAATTCTGATTATCTACCTAACCTTAACTCTTCTCACTAACCCTGCCATATTTACTTTTCATATTGATTTTGTAAAGTGCTACACTATCATTATTTTCTTGAGAGATTAGTTGCTGCAAAATTTCCTTTTCCTAAGCACTTCAAGAAAACCAGTGTGTATATCAGTGAACTAAATGGAAAAGTCACAGGGAGCTGAATGCCACATGTAGGATGTGCCACACGCAATGCAGCCCAAGCTGCATGCAGGGAGAGCAAGATTGTCTGCCAATCATTAAATATTGCTCCTAGTGCCTTTGATACATTTTATGCATTTTGTACATAACATTCAATTTTATTTACTTCACCATTTCAGGATTTGTTTCACATAATTTTCTATTTAGAAGGACAATGTTTTGGTAACTAAGGACCCAGAAGTAATCATAACATCACCCCAGGACATTAATGCTTTTTAGTTGTGTAGGACTTCCGAAGCAAGACGGACTCCTTTTTTGGTAAGAAGTATGAAAATAAGTAACGTTGCTCTCACTAAGTACAAAACAATGATGCCCTCCTCACAACCTGCAGGTGGAACTTAACCCACAGACAGCTCAGTCTCCAGACCTGAGCACGCTCTGCACACAGCTGGGCATCAACAGGAAAAACATAATCCATCAGATGAAATGGAGTCAGAAGGTCGGCCAGCTCTCTTTAAATGTTATCCCTGTATGCATTTCAGATTCAAAGACAAGCTATTTGAGGATAAAGTAAAAACCACAATTAAAAAGAGAGAAAGAAAAAAATGATCATTAAAAAGAGAAAAAGAACCAAGCGGTTTCACTGGGGAGGTTAATGTTTTGTCCCTACTGGTGTCTGTCAGAGCTGCAATGAAAAGTAACTTACTTTTTAAAAAACGGTTTTAGTATTAGGGGTCACTACTGCAGAGCCCTACAGGAAAGGTCACTAAAGTTCTGGTTGTGAGGAAAGGGACATTAGGAGGAGACAAAGCCAACTCACCTTGACTGTTGTAAATATTCGCATATTTTTCCAGCTTTGGGCAATAGTATATGGTCACATTTGAGTTTTTTATTGGGGACATCTTTCCAAACACAACCTCAATTTCCAGGTTTTTGGGATTAAAAATACTAGATTGAAAACTTTTAACTGCAATATTATTTTTATATTATTTAGTATTTTCTATATGTATACAATTAAATAAAATTTATTTTTATGTGCAATTTAATTTTTTCTATTTCTGTTATATTCATATTTTATATTCTAAATATTAAAAGGTGTTTACCTTGGAACTTCTTTGGTTTGAATATCTGAGTGTGTATGTATGTAGAAAAATTGCTCAAACACAGGCACTTCAAAGGTCCTCACAAGCCTCATACTTGTCAATCTGTTAACTCTCAGATGGCATCCAATTCACACAAAGGGTATCTCTTTCCGACTTCTCATTCACCATTTCATTCTGACCCAATCAGATCTGACTGATCCTTACACAGCTCCTCACCGCAGCCACTGATAACCTCCTGACTTCTCCAAACAAAGGCATTATTCAGGTGTCTAAAAAAGACTGAAGGCCCTTAAGTATTTTTGCAAGTTACATATATATACTACAGTGCACTCTCAGCCATGACGGTCTTACGTATTTATCATTTGAAGAATATTTAATTGAATGAAAAGTAAAACACATTTCGATCAGTCTCTGGAAGTTCTCCTCACCAAAGCTAATGGAATAAAATACTCATTGAAGAAAGAGAATCAGCTAAGGAGAGACTAAAAAAAAAAGTCAAACCCAGAACACGAGACTAATCTCAATTTTTTT
Organism: Origma solitaria; assembly: GCA_013397895.1. Lineage (NCBI taxonomy): Eukaryota > Metazoa > Chordata > Aves > Passeriformes > Acanthizidae > Origma > Origma solitaria. Next base: position 711,919 of record VZRL01006115.1, on the reverse strand, counting down.
TTAACACTTAAACTTCCTAGTGAATGTTTTTGTCTCCAATCCTTGCTCCACGAGCTTCAGGAAATGCAGTTTCTATTTTAGCAAAGATGTTCTGGTGCTCAAATTGAAATAGAAGCTACCTACTCGGAGGCTGTGAGTTAAGCACTCCCAGCTGTGGGAAGCCGCGGTGGCTGCGGCGGAGGTGGGCTACGGAAGATTCCAGCCTGCTGCCACCATCGCTGCCGCTTGCATTAAGATGTTTCCCGTCGTTGCTGGTGTAATCATTCCAGGTACAGTTACTGTGAAACTGAGACTAAAATAACCACCCACGGCATGGCTGAAATATGGCTCAGTGCATATAAAGGTGAGTGACTTCACAACAATTGCAGCAGGGTTTCAGAGTCCTTCCGGACCAGGAATGAGAAGAGTGTGTGTCTGCATTTATCCACTGACAACCACAGATTTTCTAGGTACCTGATAAATGCAACAGGTTTTCTTTTTATCCAGTTTGCTCTTTCTGGCATACAAAACCCTCAGCAGACACCACCTGTTGATGTCTGTACATTTCCTTCCAAAGCTGAAGGATTTTCTCCTTTGTCTTCAAGGCCCACGGAAAGCAGTGCCTACTAGGGTAAATATTTCTAGGAGCACCATTCCCACACATTGGGTTTACTTAACTGAAAGAGAACTGGAAAGAGAAGCCTACAACAATCTGCAGCAGGCTGGAAGACCTGACCAAGAGGATAAAAGGGAAAACATGATAGCCAACAGGGGAAGAAGAATAAAACAAGAACCCTACAACTGATCTTCTCATTTCTTCATGGCATGGCTTTATATTCGGACCACAGAGACAGCTCCAGGGATGGCTGATCACGTCTCATCTTGACTCATTACTCACTGAGGAAAAGAGATTAATCACCTCACTTATAAATCTATCCTAGTAGGTTGAATATCACCCATACAAACTGAAAATACTCCACATCCCTGCAAGAACCTAGTACATTCATCTTTATACAAACTTAATTTTCAAGCACCTGAAGACACTGTATGGGGGACAGAGTCATCAAAAATGCCTTACTGTCCAAAAGGGAAAAGGAATCATCTTGACAAACAATTGTAAAATTTCTACAAGAAATATTATTTAAATGTTATGCACAATACATCCCACTCCCTTGAATGACTGTTCTCATCTCATCTCATCAAAATGAAGAGCAAACCTACACTGGTCATTTCCTCAGGATGGATGAATCAAGAGTCAGCAGCCCCTCCCAGCCAGTCCTGATGCTCAGGAAAAGCCCAGAGCATTTGTTGTTCTTACTCCAATACCAGTTGTGAGAAGACTTTCTGCTCTCTTGGGAGCAGCAAACAGAAGATTCCTGTAAGAAACCCAGTGCACATGAATCCATTAACAGGCCATGGCTGGGCACAGAGGATGTAATTATTAAAACTCCAGGAAGCAGAGAATCCCTGTCCAAACTTTGAAATGCTAGGGGAAAAAGAGACACAAATCCTAGGGGAAGTATTTCAGAGAAACCAAAAAAATCGCGCCTGTGGGAAACTATAAGGGAAAGGAAATTTGGAAAGTATTTAGAGTTAGAACAAGTGGATCACACAGAAATCCCTACAAGAGTAGGACAAAGATGCCTGAAGAAAACAAACACAATTAAATAAAGCAAGACCGACTGTAACTTTATTAATTGACACGCCAATAAATACTAATCCTGTCTTAAGGTCTGATACGTGAAGAAGCTGAAGGAAAAGCATAGAGAGAGGAAAGCTCCACACAGGATATGCTGCCCATTTAATGAAATCTCCACAAACTTGCTATTCCTTTTCAGATGCTTTTTGATAAAAATGCCCAGAGACAGGGCAGGGGGAGAAGATCACTGCCACAGGGAGATGAAGTGGTTGGAAGGTGACAGGTACCTGTCTAAAGTGAGTCGGAGCCATGAACTCTGCAGAGAGTCTTGGACAGCTTCCCATCTCTGTCAGGAGCCAGGAAGAAGTGTAAGAACCAAGCCTGCAAAGCTGTTGTGATTTGTAAGCTTTCCCAACACACTGCCCAAGGAAGAACAAGGACTACAGGGATACCAACACAAAAGAACAGCCCCAGAAACTACTTGTCTGTTATGGACTCATCTCCTGTCTTGTTTAAACTAACAGCTCCAGTGTATTGGGGAGGAATTAAAGATCTATCTGATTGGTGGGGACGTGAGGGGGAACAGTCCTCAACACCAAGGAAGTATCCCTCTTTCAAGTAGGGTTTCTGAGCCCCCCTAAGCAGCAGAAGTGAAAGAAGAGCTGTAAATCCAAAAGAGAATTTGGATGTAGGAAACATCATCAAATGTAAAATTACTGCTAGTAGAATTCCTTCACCATGTCCCTTCATTCCAACAGTGAATACAATGAAGTTCATCAGAAATGTCTGCTGCTGGTAATCTGAGGAAGCTTTTGCAAGAAACTCATTATGGCTCTCACCTACACGTGGATCGCACTCACAACAAAGTCCTTGAGGAATCAATAGTGTCGTTTTCAATAACAGTTATACCTTGGGAGCTTGTGCTGTTTTGAAACAACACAAAAGTCAAGAGGTAACTTCATTCTGACAAACACAGCAGCTTTAAATAGCAACTTGAGCATTTTTAACAGAGATGAAAAAGTAATTTCTTGCAGATTCATGTATTTTTATGGCCTTCAAACAATACTATAGCCTCACAGGAAATCCTAACAACTGTTCAGCTTGAATCACCTCTGTTGGTACTGCACATCATCTGTTTGGGGATTTGTACCCAACCCTCTTATTCTTTATTAATAGGGTCATTTGCCTGAAAACCTGTTTCTTAAGAGTTTGTCTGTTCATTCTGCACCTGAAGTCATAATCCTTTGTTTGCAATCTCAAAATTGGTTGCTGTGGAAATCATTATGATGTCACAAAAAATAGGATTAGTAAAACTGCAAGTAGGGAATAAACAGGTTGAACAGATGAACTGTTAAAAAAGTTTTATTGCAAGTATTCACAGAAATAAAATTAAAAAAAAAAAAGGAAAACAAAAACTTTCCTCCAGACCCGATCTATGGCATATGTTCACACAGTGCTGACACAGACCAGGGACAGAAGAATTTTCCTTCATGACTTTTGGTCCAGGGGCAACATTCAGGAAAATCTACTGCCTAGGAATATATTTGCTATGTCTTGATAAGATACAGAACACAGGACATTACTTTCAAACTACTGTGAACCTTATGCTTCTCTTCCTTTCTAAAAAGAGAACAAAACAACTATTCTGTAGCTAATCTATGGACAGATTTTTTTTTTCCCCTGGAAAACCATGCATTTGGCATAGTGGTAAAAGCTCCTGGATCACTGTGGCCCCTGGTTCTGCTCTTCTACATAACACAGCAGAAACACACATGAAATTGCCTCTCACCTTGTTTAAGACGAAGAGTAGCAGATTCTCAGCACAAGGGGTAAAAATCCATTTAATAATAGGGGGAAATCTCTTTCTCTCAGAAGCAAAGAGCATACACAGTTCTGGGATACCATCTGGCTCTCACCAAGAATTTCCAGAACTAAGGTTCTTGGTCCTCCTCCCTTTACTTAGCCCTGAGTGAGATGGGCAGCTCAAGCAAAGCTGGGGCAACTCTACTACTCATTCCAGGATCTGCCACAAAAGTAAATCTGTAAGCAGTCAAAGCTCAAATACCTGCCATTTCACTCCTGGTGAAGAAGGACAAACACCTTGGTGGCATTTTCAGCCATTAAATATTTGAGATACAACAAGCTCAAGTACATTGACAAGTATAGCATAAAAGTATCTAAATTTTGTTTCGAAAGGTGCCTGGAGCCTAGCACATCCAACTTTGTAATAATCAAAGCTAGGCTGACTTTTAAATCAAAAGTTAAATCAGGTTGGCCTCAGCTTTCTTCAAAGAGGGAGATTCTTCAGCATCTCTGCAGAGGATGTCCCCTGCTCACCCCCTTCTATGGCAGATTTCTTTTCCTCGTTCCATGGAATTTCCCTTGCTGAAACTTGTGGTCCTTGCCCCTTCTTCTCTTACACCATGAACTCAAGAGACCACGCAAGCGAGGTAGAACCAAGTTCTGTTTCTGTTAGGAATTTGGCTTGTGCACAAGTAACACCCTTCATTCACTTGCATCCCCAAAAGCCTCCACTCCCCATGGCCTGACTGTACATTATCTCTGCCCCCTACTAGGCTTTTTCTCCCTTTCCTACAGGGAATTCTGGTATCTTCTGAATAAGAGTGAGAAACTTGCATATAGGTACATGTAACTTATCCCATTTGTACACATGTCCTACTAATAATTATTTGTCAAGGTTTGACCAGCACAATGTATTAAGGTTCTATTTATACTGCAGATCACTAATTTTAAGAGGTTACAAGCACTCTGCACATAGAGTTGGTAAGGCAATCATTCAGTAAAAAAGTAAAACTTGCAGTAATATTTAGCCTTGGAAAAGAGGTGCTAAAATGTTCTTTAAGAGTTACTTGCATCTTCTTATTGAAATGAATGTTTCAGCCACACAAGTAACAACCACCAATCTGAAAAAAGGAGACATCTTGTGCTTGGTAGCCATGCAGTGCTCATGAAAGCTTTGCAGCCTCCTTAATGGAAGACAGCCTTTGCTTTCATTAAGTACATATATATTATAACCCCAGTAAAAACAACCCAAAAGACATAAAACACCAGAAAAAAATACATTGAAATAACATTAAAGGTCTAATATAAATCCACAAAAGCCAGGAAATTCAGAGATAAAGAAAGACTTTCAGACAAGGGAAAACTTTCAAATGTATTAAACTGGAGCGTAAATTCACTTCCTCTCGATGCTTGCCATCAAGTCATTCCAGACGCACGGGGTAAGTTCCTCCCTGGGGTAACTCAAGTGCCTTCAGCAGTACACCAAAAATCAATTTGGTCCTATAGAACTATGTCTTATTACTTTCTCTGTTTCTGATAATTGCAATTGATTTGAGTTTAAACAGCAACTTCCTGTCTTACAGCTCATTTTCCCATCGTTCTGAGACTATATTTGTGAGATCGCAATACTTTCCATGATTAAGACTATGATGTCAGCTGTGGGGTTATGACTTCACTGACAAACTGGCTAAAAGGAGAACCCCTGAGTGAAGGAGAAAATCCACACTCAAACACAAATATATCTGAGATTAACAAAGACAACACTGCACCTCAGTAGGCACAGACATTTTCATCTGCACAAATAATATTCTCTACTTTTCACTCAAGCCAAGCATGAAAATGTCCCTTAAAATTCCTGTTTGATTCATAAGTCATTCATGGTGCTGATGTGCTGCCACCCAAACTCAAGCTTGACATCAGCAGCAGTTTAAATCATATGCTGTGGGTCCAACTCTTTGCACTCTCTGGAAGTGCAAAATCAGACATACAGCTTAAGACAGGATATGAAGGGAATGAAGTGATTTTGAACTGCCTTCAAAATTCCCATGATTCTGCTCTCATCCTCAAGCTGACACAGCTTTTGTCTCTGGGGTCTGGCTATTCCGTCTCCAATAAAGCACGATAACCACAATGAACTAGTTATTAGGAGATCCCCAGCTATCTGGCTGAGCAACAGGATCCAAAAAGAGGAATGTAGCCTCCTGAACCGTATCTTTCCACATCTAACCCAGGTACTAAGAGAGTTACCCTGAGCGTTGATATACTGCTGTAAATGAAAGAGCTTTACACATCACTTTTGTTTCTCAAAGAAGAAAAATTCTTTTTCCTTTCAGTTTCCTAGACTGCAAGAGGTAGAGGGGCTATGACAGAGGCATGCAAAGTAAGAGATGGATAACTTAGGCACTCTCCCACCATACACTGAAATCTGTAATACCACCACATGGGAAACAACTGAGCTGATAGCAGGTGAGATCAAATTCAATCCAAGAATCCAGAAGTGACAATTCCCTACTTCTCTAGGTCTTCTTGAGACTTGGGCTCTTTGTTCCTTCTTTTTGGCTGTCTTTACTGTAAAGTTTTCTCAAAGGTTACCTGAAATTTCTCATATTCTCATAGTTAAGTCTTAGACTAGATGTTTATTTTATTGGATAGCTTCCAAATAAATTGTCAGACATTTTTTAAATTAAATAAATACCCCTTTCAATTTTTCAACTGCCTTATCACATTCAAATTACTCAAAATGAGAACTTTTTCGAAGTTTCTATCCATGACATTTATGTAGCCCTGAATGACAAGAGCAGGCAAGCTAAGTATTCAAATGTTGACCCAGAGAAGACAAACACAGAATGGATACAGCTATGTTCACCCCTGCTTCTACACTTGTGCAAAGTGTCTGGAATGCTTACACCACGAAAGTGCAAAGAAAGGACAGAATTCCTCCACTTTTTTTTGGTTGTTGGTTTCTTTTTTGTTTTGTTTTGAGGTCACTAAAAGCTTTTCTGAAAACTAACAAGTCAAAAGAAAAAGAAAACTAAATAAATCACGAGCCTTCTGCTTCCCATTTATTATACACTCAAGATAACAGCTTCAGGGACGTGAAGAAAGGTGTACAGAGCTTTGCAATGCACAAAGCTTGCTCTGGAACATTATTTAATTACCATTTGAAATTTTCATCATGCAGAGAAACCAGAGTGATTTATAATTATGCAAAAATATCATGATAACTCTAACTTATCCCTTAGCTTTTTCAGTGATTTGGCACCATGGAATTAACAACCTCTTTCTTGGAAAGCAATTGCATCTGATTTGCCTGCAAAGGTTCCGAGACCTACTTCCTGAAATGAGCAATGAAAGAGATAAAGTAGCTTTCTGCTTGGAGCAAAATTATTATTGAGTATATTATTTTGAAACATTTCTGTGCTCATGTGTGAACTTCAGCTATAGCACACTGTCTCTCTGTCATTCTCTGTGCAATGGATATTGTCTTTACCTAAAGGATTTGTTCTAGTTTAAATAAAAAATACAATGTGCAAAACCTTCTTCTTCAAGATATACTGCAGAATAAAGGCCAAATTCTTTCTCTTACTGAAAAACATAATAGGTGGCTTTTTGTTAGCATAACTAAGAAAGGGTTTCCAATTTATATATCACCATTTACCAGCCTTTGGAGAGAGAAATCCTGACTTCATCCAAGTAAGTCAGAGTCTTATTATTGGATTCACTTCAGTGGAAGTGAACAGACTCACCTTAGAAAGAATTTGTTTCAGTGACTGTATGTATCTACCTATGACCACAGCCTAATGAAAGTTATGCATGCGGAAAAAGCAAGATAATTCAGGAATTTTCAAAACCACATCTTTATATATCTTTGAAAAATTTGCTGCAGGTTACAGTACAGAGTTGTCCATATTCCACTTTTCAAATAGCCCACAGAAAACATTAAAGAAGAAAAAAGTTCACCTTTTAAGAAGCATTGCTATTTACGTGGCATACATGTTGCTTTAGAATTAAAAAAGCAAAGATAAAAATCTTCTGCCTGTGTCTCTGTCCAAGTCTAGTCTACCTGTTACTCATGCAGTGACTGCTAAAAACTTAGCTGACATCAGTAACAATTTTTTCATATTCATAGATTTATTCAAATACTGTTCTTGTTATGTAAGAGTCATCACAAAGCTTCTGTTGAACACTATAGATGGTCTTCCTCAAATTACCTGAGTTTTGTGCAGCCATGGCTACTCATACAATTTACAGAGCTTGTAACCAAGCAGCACACACAGTATCATATCAGTAGCAGATAGAGAAGGACTGAAACCCAGGCAAGTGATTTCATTAGGAGTTTGGCCATTGACTTCAACAAACCTAAAATTTTATCATGCATCTCCTAGCTGCGTCTTCAATCTACTTGACCAGGGGCATCGTGTCTCACTGACAGACCATTTGTCAGTCTACCTACCTCAATCAGACTTACGTGTAAAGCTTGAAAAAACAATTGCTTGAATAGTCATTCCTGACTTGAATGGGAAATTTGCAAAAGTACCTTGAAAACTTCATAAACCTCTGACTCCTCCAAACAGTTAATGAATGTTAATGAACATTAATGAATACAACAGTGCATGTCATGTCAGAGGGCACCTCGTCTCCTCTACATATTTAATACTGTGATCCAAGTACTGTATCTACTTTGTCAATTGTGTGAGATGTTTTTCAAGACCCAAATACACAGCTGTACATGGAAGGACGGTCCCCAAGCGTATTTCTCAAGGCATTCAGCATCATTAACAGGAAACAAAGCAGGAGAAGCAGCCAGCGCCTGAATGGGTTCTGTGTGAATACTAAGGAAACCCCAAGAAAATGTTAACACAATGCAATTTTGATAAGATCATAACAATGAAGCTCACATACGTGTTTCTATCACATCTTGTAAAAGGCTCCAATTGCTGTCTATTAGGATAATTGATAACAATCAAAATGGATTTGGGTAATATATTAGGTAGTCATGAATTCTGCTGCATACAGAAACTACCAGTCTGACTTTTTTAGCTCTCAGCAGTTACTCTGAACAGACAGGATGTAAAAACCTCAAATCATACAAATTCACTGATAATCATAGAGGCTCCAGAATGGAGACTGCCACCATTGGCAAATCGTTTTTAATCAAAGCAAATCAACCTCTGCGGATCAGATGCCATTCCCATTGACACCAATACAGATATAAAATCAAATTTAATTTATCAGTACTATTATTTAAATCACTGTAAGTAGCAGCGAAGTCTGACCCTGCAGTTCCACAGTTCATCAGTTGTCAGGATTGACAGAGTAGAATAAAACAAACTAAAACCAGAGAGTTTATTTTAAAGAAGTAAAAAGAAAAAGCAGAATAAAGACATACATTATTCATTACTAGTCTCCTAAAACTTCAATGGAAATAGCACTCATACAGATATATAACTGAACTGCCAAGAAAACCCCTGAAACTCTACAATACTTGCAATAATAACAGAGAATACAATTTGAACTGGCAAGAGAAGGAACTAAAATCACATGCAAATAGATTTCAGCGAGATGTTGCCAGCAAAATTCCATGCTATAAAACACACAAATAACATCTTGTACCTGTGGAGATTTCACTAGAGGGGCATCTGATTCATCTATTCTCTGCAACTATCTCTGGAAGTTCCTCAGCTGCCTAGTATTTTCTTACTTAACCTTCAAGCCCTCTCAGTTTAATTAGCTGAACATGCTCAAAATTGATAATCTAAAGGCAGCAAGCTTTACCTCCCTATTAAACTCCAGTGCATTTCAAGCTTCAGCCAACAGTCATCCAAAATCTAGCTCCATCCCTGAAGAAGCCTTCAGAGCCACGTAATGCCAGGAGAGAGCACAGCACTCAGGTCCAGCCTGGACATCAGCATCTCTGAGCAAGACTATTCACAGGAGGTCTATCTGCGCAAATGTGATGAAGATTTAAATCCACACCTCCCATGTAAGTGCTCCACTCAAAAGCTCCTGTGTTTTCCTGGATGAGAAGCATCCTCCAGCCCTTCTCTTGAAGCTGAAATGCCATGCAGAGGAGAAGCTACAAAATTTTTGAGTATTAGTTAAGGCCAGTTTTCAACATTTAGGTTGGAGCAGACTTCTAAGATCTTCAAGTCCAACTGTAAATCCACCATGGCAAAGTCCACCACTAAGCCATGTCCCAAGGATCACATCTACATGTCTTTTAAATATCTCCAGGGATGATATATAGACCTTTTTAAATATCTTACTCCTACTCCTCACTGCCCACCAGCTAGACATATACTGGAGATACTGAAATAGTCACACCTGAATTTACAGGAACAGGTGAAAAAACATCTATTGGTTTAAGATACAGGACTGAAAAGTCTGTTTCCCTCCCTGCCTCATCCAATGTGCTTTCAAGCAAGCTTTACTAGAGGAGGATGGCCTTGAGCTGAAGGCACAGGGCAGGCTGCCAGGAAATCCGAGTTCTATTCCTGGCTCTCCTACAGATTTCCTTGGGCAAGGCAATTAACCTTGTGGAGTACACTTCCAATGGAGGTGAGGCCCAGTTTCTCTTTCTGCATTCATAACATTTTCAATGGCGAAAATGGTATTGTAGGAGCAAGAATGAGTGCCTGTACTCTACCTGATACATTTTCTCTGTCAGGTATTTGGATGCACAACTGCTGATAATTGTGCTAGTAAAAAAACCCTAAGAATTCAAACACTGTAGGCGTAAAAATGCATTAAAATGATGTTGCCACAAAGAGCCTCAGTGCTCAGTTTCTTCGTACATAAAATGGGCAATGAGGCTTATAAAATCAAAGTACACAGCCAAATGGAAAACTAATTTTTGATGTTCTTGGACACCCGTTATCTGAAATCATAAAAAGGAAATAGACAAGAATTTCAGTTTGCCTTTCACTAGAGATGCTTTAGTTTTACTTTATGCATTTTTTACCTGATGAAATTTCCCCTTTGGACCTCAAACAGTTCCTTTAAGGAGTCTGAAATAGCAGATGCAATCGAAATATTCTTTTAGCTAAGCTGATGCCTTTTAATATATCTTGATAGAAGTGGAAGTGAATTAGAGAATGAGTGAAAATATCCTTTTGATAATATAAATGCATTTTAGAAAATAAATATCATGGCTAAATTTTCTGTTGTGGTCTACTTCAAATAAATGTTGACACGTTCACTTATACCAACAAGGAACAGGACTCTGAAATTCCAAGGAAGGACACTATTTGCTTAGACAAGCATCTAAAGAAATGAAGACACATACTTCTCTGAACACTGGGGAGACAGGACATATTTTTAGTGATTTTTTTAATGCATTTGGTACAAGCATGTAAGATGATTTTTTTTCTTTCCTAAAATGGTGAGTAGAAAAGAAAAAAAAAAAGCAAACAACCAAAAAATTGGCAAAAAGAAAAAAAAAGCATCTGTTACTCATACGAGAAAAGTTCAACAATCACTGCTTTTGTCAAAATTTTTATGTTTTGAGAGATGATTTATTTCACAGGTCATCTGAACTGGAAAGTGTATAAGTATTAATATTTTTAGGCTTTGAATTCATGTCCTTCATCCACTTCTTAAGTTTAGGAATTTTATAGGAGAGAGGTCAATAAAATCAATTATAAAACCCTTTCAGGCTCATTAGACCACTGAAATAATGAACATTCTCAGGGGATGTTCTTCCCACACAGATGTAAAACATGTTCAAGAAGAAGGATTTTATATTACCAAGGTATAAAATAGTATCAATGACCTTCAGAAAGAAGTTAAGGTAGTTTGGAAGATTAAAATAACAGCAACATATGCAAATTTTCACTATGTGCTTTGCATGAATGAGTAAAATCACAGATATAGCAGTCAAAAGCTGTAAAGACTCAAAGTAACTGAAATTATGTTATTCTTCAAGGAACAAGAAACTGAATTTTTATCTGTGCTACCTTCTGTAATTATACAAATAGTAACGTTTTCATTCATCATCCAATATACATGACTTAAATTTTACCTCGATCATGGTTTGCTCCAAATGGACCTGACAGTACTTAATTTCAACAAATACATGCTCTCGTAACAACTGAATCTCTAGCCTAGCTTAGGGATGCACTGGGGCACTAGCATCACATCAAAGGGGGGAATGTCTCACACCGACCTTTGCGATCTACAAGTCAGATATGTGTCTTATTTTATTATCTAGGTTGTCTTCCATCATGTCAAAAGATTAGTATCTCCAGATGAGAATTCACCACAACTATAACAAAGCCTTCTTTGGAGCAGGGTGGACTATGATCTCAGAACATTGTTCACTCTCTCTGTCACCCAGTAAAGAAGACTGCACGACTTAAAGCACCTCTTACATCGGGACTTCTTATGAGACAAAAATTACTGCCTGCATGAGAAGAAAAATTAGTTAAATGACTTCACATCAGAGAGTACGTCACTATCAGACCAGAAATTTGACTTAATTTAATACGTCATTTAGGATCACACTTGACTTAGGTATGGAAAGGCTCAGCATTCACAGATTCACAGGATATTTTGAATTGGAAGGGACCCACAAGGATCATCAGGTTCAACTCTTAAGTGAATGGCTGTATGGAAATTGAATCCACAATCTTGGTGTTATTAATACCATGCTCTGACAAACCGAGCTAATACGGGCAAGAAACAGCCTCAAAATATTGATGGGTCCTCTGAGGCAACAAAATCTTTTTGATATGCATTTCTTCAAAATTCAGAACCTCATTTTCAAAATCTTAAACTTAATGAGCATTAGGAGTCCTTGCCCTAACAGAGGAATCACTGGCATAGAAACATCTCACCAATTCCATGTTTAAGGTTTTTATATCTCAGCTATGTCAAAATTGCACTAGTAAATAATCTGAAGAAAAAGTTATTATAAAAAAGCATTTTTGTAGTGATTTTTTAAATGTGGTTTGGCACTGCTTAAGCTGACTTTCTGTATAAAGTGAAACTCTGCCCTCATTTAAAATGTACTGTAATCATGAATCATATAATCACCAAATGGTTCGCACTGGAAGGGACCTGGAAGATCACCGAGTTCCAACGACCCCGCAATGGGCAAAAATACCATCCACTAGACCAGGCTGCTCAAAGCCCCACCCAACTTGGCCTTAAGCGCTTCTAGGGGTGGGACATTCACAACTTCTCTGAACAACTGTTCCATTGTCTCACCACTATCACAGTAAGGAATTTCCTCTTAATATCTAACCTAAACCACTCTCTTCCAGTTTAAAGCCATTCCCCCTATCCTGTCACCACAGGCTCCTGTAAAAAGTCCACCTACATTTTTCTTGTAGCTCCCTTTGGGTACTGGAAGGTGCTCTAAGGTCTGCCTGAAGCCTTCTCATCTCCAGGCTGAACAGCCCCTACCCCTCAGCTTGTCCAGATGATCATGACTAGATCACATTACAAATCTGCTTAAGAAAATTAATTTCTTCTTATCGCTTATCAGCTAACAACCTGAAATGTGCTATCTATATTATCTAGCAGAAAACAAAATTTTTTTAAGTTTTCTAGCAAGTTCTTACTTGGGCTTCAGTGATGAGATGTGCAAGCAGATTCTTCATATGCATCCTGCATATCCCTAGTCAGAAGGTCACCGACTACCTTCTGCTATTACAGTCATGCAAATTCTAGAATTGCATCTATCTATCCTTGAAAACAGCTATATGGCACAGAATCAGCCATCCCTCCTCTTTAACAAAGTTCTGCTCAAGGCTGTAAAAAACTCTGGATCTCCGCCACGCCATGCAGAGAGTCCGCAGTTCAAGTTAAGCTATGCGGAAATGTGATGAAAATTCTATCTAAAGACACCACAAAAACAATGGAAATGAAAAACAAACACCCTTTTAAGCATCAGCTTCAAAACTGTGTTTCAGGCTCCTACATTAAACTGATGCCTGAGAGCACTAGAAGACTACGGTATTTCCAGGGCTTTTCAATGCAGTTCTTAGGAACAAACAGCAAAACAAATGATTACTTAGTTCCCTGCTCTACTCATAAACCTTCAATCCCTTCCTTTCAATCAAATTATAGGCATACACAAATTAAAAAATAAAATAATAAACACTTGATAGCTCTTCACAAAGGGATGCGTGAAGCCATGAGCAAAACCATTGCCGAGTCCATGAGCAGCAGCATCAGGTTTCAGTGGCAAACTGGCCTTGATGAAGTTATTGACAAACCTTTCACTGACTTCTGTGAATGTCAGTCTCCATGGCCATGAATTTGACTTTATGCCTGCGCTACACAAAATAATTCTGCTAATAAATGCCAGGTTGCTTCCTAGCCTTTTTTAAGCATCAAATTCTATGTCTACAGTGTGGACCACAAGATGATGCTGAGGACCTAAGGTCCAAACCACACACCTTTCAAGAGGTTTTTTTTATTTTACTCTAGCCTAGTCCTGTGGGTTGAATGCCTACCAGACTGCACTTCTGCAGCACATCTTACAATTTGGTTTCACTTGAAAGGAGTCCAACCAATGAGCTCTGGGACTGCTACACAACACAGAGTAAGTGGGGAAAATGAGGAGATGCATTTCCAAAGAATACGCCTGATTTGACCTAACACACTAATGCAGACGCATCCAAAGAGCTTAGAGTATGTTTGTGCAATAAAGCTTCTAAAATTAGGGAGTACTGAGGCCTCCATGAGGAGTGTTAATTTGTAATAGACTCACAGCCTTCAATGTGTTCCACGCACGTGCAGTAACCTACAGTGAAGATGAGTTTTACAGCAGCAGGCACTGTGTTTCTGATTTCAACAATGTTCATTTCCCACCTGCTTGACCTTGTTATCTTCAAGACTTTCATTCAATTAGCTCTCCACATTTAAAAAGCTTTTCTATGTAGCTGAGTATTTTATTTTCAGAAGATTTTGTTTAATCTTTACTGTCTGTTCTATTGACAAGGGTCTTCTTTCCTTTGATGGCTTTGCAAAGTACACATTATTGCATTAAAAAGATCATCTGATGTCTCACATGCTTATGATAAACTGGGCTTCTTGCCCTCTTCACTTGGGCTCTCCCTCCCCCCTTCTCAGTTTTATACTAGTCAAAAAAGATTTACTTCTCTTCAAAAAAATAATATATAAATAAATACCCTGTGAGTCACAAACATTAAATACTTAATTTGAACCAGCAGAACGACCAGCTACCGGAATTCTACAGTGGTCTGTTAGCTCGTATGTCTTTGCAAGTGCATATTGAAGGAAACAGCAGAAATAATACTTTACAATTTGATGAACAACATATGACACAGAACCTCTAGACTCCAAAAAAAGGGTTACAAACTTATGAAAATGTAGAATTCTGCCCTCTCCAAGGAAAAAACCCTACACAGTCCTTACTTCCACTGATACTGAACCATCATCATTAAGGCTTGATATATAAATAAATTGGATTAAGGAAGAATATAATCGTTAAGGATTAAACTGAAGTATAGGTGATAAAAAGGACATTTTCTGACTATATGTTGGAGGTCTAAACAGAAAGGAAGATGCTGTACCATCTGCTTTCAGGCAGACTCCTCCCTTGATTTCAACTATAAGCTTTGCTTATAGCTGGCACCATAATGGCTTATAATAATTGAATCACATTTCTTTTTGGAGAAAAATATAACATCAGTCTCCATCTCATCATGCACAGAGAAGGAACCCATGAACTTAATTTAAACTAGAAAGAGAGAAAAGAGAGAGGGGGAAAATTGCATATTTCGTTCTCATAGTCCATAGAATTATCTCAATGCAAGCTGCAGATAGGAGCATTCTTTCTGAAAGTTACAAGCAGCAATCATATCATCGGAATAAGAAAATAAAAAGACTACCCTTTCAATAGGCACAACTGCAAAGTAATATCGAGTTTCAAAATGTGCACAATAAAAAAATGAGTGAAACTGTTTTAAGTATTAGTCTCATAATAAAGTAATGCTCATGCACAAGTGAAAAACATGCAGATGAGAGGTGCACCAGGCAGACCCTCATTAGTTGTAAATGTCAGTGAGAACACAGAATTTCAAGTACGCAAGACTGAAATACTTCCATAGCCGAAGAATAAAAACACACGTCTGATAAACACATCTAAAGACTAAATGGGGTCAGGAAAAGCGGAAACTTTTAATGAAATATATTACCAGTCACTACAAATATATGAGGCATGAAAATGGCTCTGAATGGAAAAACTAAATTCTAATTCTAATATCCTGCTGTTCATCGGTGCTCTTTCTCACTGAATTTCAGGAAAATACGCATGTTTCCAGGCAACGCAGAACAAAAGCATTTTGGTTTTTAAACGTTATCTTGTGTACCCTGCATGTGAGTCTTATCACCTTCTGATGTCTGATAGTGCCCCTTTAACCTTTGTTACTCAATTACTGAACAAGTTATCTCATTGTTACTCTCTTTTGAAGGAAGAGTTGAGCCTCTTTTCATTCTGATAAGAGACACATAAATATTCACTCGAAGCAAACATTTAATTGTAAACTGTCTTAAGCAAACTAACAGAGTCTAAAGGTAGGAAGCTGTGATCAACTTCGTTATCTTAACCCTTTAGTCAATCCACCAGAACAAAGAGACACAGAAATTGGACTTTTTTTTTTTTTTTAAACAAATGAAATTACTGTTCTCTAAAAGAATGGACTTTATAACATGCTTTATAACACAGCAAATAAATCTGGAAGTGAAATACCTACCCATTTTCTGGGCCGGCCTCTAGGTCGCTTTTCACCAGTGGCTTCTGCTTTCTGTAAACGGAAAAGAAACACACCATATTTTATACCTCAGCATTACTTAACAGCCTCAGTAACTAGGAACTCCTTTCCTGTAACATTAGCTACAATTACACCTCTTGGGTGGCACCAGGCCCCCCAGCTAATCTATGTGTTTTCTGCTAGAGTGTGCCTACCCTCCTTTTTCCTGACATTTCTCAGCCAGCGTGGCTAGCCAATGCCTCACTGCACCCAAGGGTGTCCCAGCCCTGACCCACACTGTGTCCAGGGCAGGGAGGAGTGTGTCCACACAGCCCCAGCAGCTCAGTGCCCTCGGCAGAGCCCGGGCTGCCCTGCCCTGGGCCAGCCATCGCACATGCAGGCTGAGCATGGCGATGTGCAGCACTTGGGAAACCTGAGAACCTCCAAAAACATCAACTCTAGCCTTTCACAGGCCATCAAAAAGTACTTGGAGATACTAAATTAAAAATACGGCCTGTTTCAAGCTTGATCAAAGCACTTTATAGCAGCTGCAATTCCTTTTTTAGTCTCATTATGTTCATGCATGAAATTAGTTAGGACAGAATATCACCATGAACATGTCTGTGTTCATATTGGGAAAAAAATTCTCTACTTTTCATGTGAAGTATTCCAGGTAAAAGTACATCCTTAAGCTGTAAGCAAATCTTTTATGGCCCAAAACACACCTTCCCTTTCCAGATTTAAGGAAACAGTGTGGAAGAGGCCCTAAAAGCGACAGCTATATTTATGTAAGCCCAGCAGTTGTTCCTGGAGCACAGCTTAAAGGAAATATCGGTTCTTTTACAGACTCTTCCACTAATCCACTGTGTCACACTGTGAATACTACTACTCATAACGGTACTTTAGTACACGAAAAAACTCACAGAGTTTAAAATGAAAAATTCAGGTTATTTTCTCTAGCTAGGCTATGCCCATTCATACACTTCACCAGGTAAATAATCCTGCTCCACTCAGGATGATGAGCATTTTGCCACCACCTGTAGCTGGGGCAGGACTTGCCACATACAAAGTCCCCAAGAATGAAGACTTCTAGTACACATGAATTGCACTGGGTTTTTTCTTTCCCCCCTATTAACTGTATGTGTATTTGATTTGCCCTTCGAAATCAACTGTGCCATTAAATGAATCACTTGCTGGTCAATCACTGTAACATATACTGTAACCTAATGCTGTGTAAATCGGATCTCTCTAAAAGAGAACTTGAGCTGAGGAACTAGTGGAGGAATCTCTACAAAAAAACCTGCCCTGTAAGTTAAAGGCAATTACTTTGAAATAAATACCTTGCCAATAAGAAAGCTGTGAAAAATAAAATTCACACTCCTAAAGGGCAAAATTATCACTCAGACTTGTTAAAAGAGTAAACTTGAGCTTTAATCGTTTATACCAGTGTTACATGTAAGGTGAAACCCTCTAAAGAGAATACTTGTTAAAGTGCATTTACTATATCCTGTAGCTGTCTATTTCAGAGTTTTGTTTCCTTTAAGTGTTCAATTTCTTTATACCTTGTAACCTGAAGGATGCAAAAAAAAATATGGTTTAGCTTTGATAAGCTGTAGCCCCCTGCTTCTATGTTTACTTCATGAAACACTGGGCATAAATCTTAAAAAAAAATATTGGTTAAAATTGCTCTTAACAAATCAACATTTGACATGTTATCAAAGCACCAGTTTTTTTCTTCTGTGTATTACTGCATCTGAAGGAAAGACCCCTTTGCAAAACTCTATTAAAAATAATTAACTTTTTGAAAACAAAAACTACTTTGGTCTTCTAATTAAAGTCCCTACAAACCTGACACAAATTTTAACTACAAAGAGTAACGAACATGAGAGATTTCCTTGAATAACTAATCTATGCTTCCTGCCATAAACTGTCACACGGTGTGGCCGCTTGCCACGAGCAGTGCTGAGCTCTCCCACCACCGAAGGTCCATGTCAGAAGTGGCTAATGTTCCTGCTGGCTAGTTTGGGTACTGGTTTGTCAAGTGCTTGGGGACCTTGCAGATTGAAAGGCACTATATTCCTGCAGCTTGTGATTTCCACCTCACGTTAGAGGAAAAACATTTCCACAGCTCTTATCAAAACCAAATCTTTCCCAGAGGTGAGGTGAGCAAAGAGCCAGGCATGCCAGAGGTGATGTTTTGGTACAGAGCAATTCTGTAAGTAAATAGCAAGGTTTTCACAGATTAAACTGCAGAAAATGAATGACAAGAACCTCCAAAGTGGAAGTTTTGATCTCCTTTCCAAGAGAAGAGAAAGACAAAACACTTCTGGAACAAACAAAAGGAGTAGCAGCAGCACAGTGGTAATGACAAATAGATGAAGTTTAGGAAAAAGATTCCACCGCCTTCCCTCTGGACTTTTCTTAGCTTGCATTTTGCAAAAATACAGCCTGTATCTTCTCCAACAGCCTAAGACTTTCATTTAATAAAAGCACTCAAAGAAATGTTTTACTGTGTATCAGATCAATACTGCAAAATGTTTCTCCATGAAAGTGCTAAAACATTGCCTTTCCTCTGAACTGGTATTTGCATCACCAGAAACACTCCAGTCTGTTGGCTCTTTGCTTTAATTGAAGTGCTGCCCCTGAAGCTAGGGGCAAATCCAGGCAGAGGCCCAGGCCACCTAGAGTTGGTGTCTGGTCACAGATTTTTTAACATTTGGGGCTACTACGGTATGAGGCATGACCTTGCTTTACACAGCTAAGACATGAAATCACCAAACTTAAAGAAGGGTCAAGTATGTTATCAAACACAACGCATTTCATTAAAAATATGAAATTTCTTGGTAGTATGAATATACCATTTTTGCAATGACACATTTTAGGAACAGAACTAAATTCACTCATGTTTAAAAGCATGACCTACAAAGGAAATGTGTTTTATTTATCACAAGTGAGAAAGATCACCATTCCAGCCACCGCTATCCGGAGTGAGCTAACAGTCCCCAGGAGATTTGCAACCCGCTTAAGTCCTGGACCACAGGGCCATCAAACCCTGCTTCCAAACAGCTTCTCTCAGCAACCCTAGGACTTGACTGCCCATGATCTCTGCCTCCTTATTGTAAAAATGTGCTGTACCCAGACAGAAACTGAGGCTGTACTACTAAAAGCAATTAACAAGACAAATATAAATAACTGAATGGCTATAAAGTGCTTTTTGGACCTCTACGCATTGTCAAGGAAGACCTCAAATGCAACAGAATCCAAATTCGAAGAACTCTATCTACTTTGCAAAATGATCTGCTGGAGATCTCAGATAAAATGTGTCAGAGCTGTAAGTCAGGTGAAATAAGTGATAGTTCTCAGGAGGACGACCACTGCTGTCAAACAGTGTCAAAAAACCTTGCCCAGGAATGTATCCCTCCCAAAAAACCCAGTTATTTAGTCAAAAAATACTCTTTAAAAAATCTTAGCCATTAACTAAGTACAAAAACATCACACTTTCCATGTTCTGTTCTATCCATTTTAATTCTAAACAAAAGTCAGTCTTCTGCTTTTCCTATCTTGGTGAAAACACCTGATTTTGAGGTTTCTTGTTTTTTTCAGTGCAATAACCATGCTACAATCAGGTGATAAATTTGATCTTGTTTTCCCTTTAAGCCTGTAATGACTGGTTTTGGTGAAAATGAATGAAGCATGGAGAAGCCAACTAGATTTTCGTGAACCAGTTCAGGGCAGAGTCCTGATCACATGCACTTTTCTGGTTGTTGGTTTGTTTTTTTTTTTACCTTTGGACTGCTTAACCCAGGGACCTGCCTTTCTACATAGTAAACCCTGGCCCTGTAATGCAGAGACAGTAGCAAGGGTAGTCACACACAGGATCACAAGTTCTGGTTTTCAGGGGATGATGTACCAAGCTCTGTAGGCATTTTCAGTGAATCTCACTGAACCAAAAACTACAACAAAACTCAACATATTTTAGCTGAAGGCAAATTTTACCAAAGAGATTTTATCATTGTATATTCTTGGGACATCCCTTGACAATTTTTTTAAAGACAATAATATAGCAGCTCTACTCCTCTTTTTAATGTCACAAATGTGTTTCCTACTCCCAAACAGGAAAGTATTTATGCCTAGATAGTATTTTTGTCAAGCCAAACTACAGGAGCTAAACAAAAAACAACAACAAAAAAAAAGCTTTAGAAAGGGAAGTGTGATGGAATGGAAACACAGCTCAACAAATAAAACTCAACCACAGAACACCCAGGAAACTGAAAAGGAAGATCCCTGCTATGATCTTCCTAAAAAAATAGTTGCACTTTAGGGGAAAAACACCCCTAAACCCACTTCACATTTTATTATTCTTTTTTCAAATATTTAAAATTAATAACAGAATAACTTGTTTAAAGATGCAGACTGCATAATAACAACCTAATTGTGAGGACTCAAGTGCAAGGTGATTAGGAGTCTTTTTTTCTCTACTTCTTATCTGGTAGCACACTGTGTTCCTCCTGTTTGTGAAAATTAAACAATTGAGAAATGGTTTGGTCTTCTATAAAACACAGTTTACTTCTTGCATCTACTTTATAAAACCTTAGGCATGTGTGATATGCAACGCTTTAAGAAAAAAAAAGCATATTACCCAAAATTAGAGTAATTGCCACATTATTAGCTGTTCAGTTAGTTTTGCAACATTCTGTATGCATTGTCAAGTTTCACATTGCTAATTTCCTAACAAGCACAGTTTGTTTTCAGATGCCCCAAGGCCAGTTTACTAAGACCAAACACAAGCTCTGAAAGCTAAAAAAAAAAAGAAAAAAATTTTTAAAAAAAATCCTGTGAACCAAGACATTTTAAATACACAACACAACCACAATTTCAGAGTAAATTGTCCATCAACTGATTTAAGGGTACTTCCTTTTTGAAGTATAACAAAACAAAGCTGCAGTTCTGGAGTATTTTTAACTCAGTACCAGTTTGTGCAATACATTTTTAATTGTGATGTGTAATGCTTTGCAAGAGAACACCCAATCAATTAATCATGAGTGCCTTCTCATGGCTGCTCGGTGGGTTCTCCTGGTCGACGTTTATCTAACATGCTGTGCACACTCTGAAGCATTTCAATGAGCTCCCTCTGAAACACACAGGGCACGCACTATTCTTTAGAAATTCCAGCAAACTCCAGTTGGGTGTATAGTACCCAGGTTCACATGGCTTAAGCTGAGGTAGCCAGCTCTCCTCTTGAGAGCTGAGACAGGCTGGAGAAAGTCTTAATAAATGTATGTATGCACATGCATGGGTAAACATGTTTACCACAGAACTGAACATATAGCTCAGCCTTTTTAGAGGTGAAACCCTCACCACCAAATGAAGCCTTCTTACAGTGCCAAAGCCTTCCCATACATATTACTGTTAGAAAAACTATTGGAAATAATATTACATTAAAAAGATACTTTGAGATACCTGGTGAGAAGCTGAACCATTTCAGAGAGGGTTAATTATCAATTTGGAAAAAGAGCTAAAATATTTATTTGAAATGTGATACCAGTCTCTTTCTTCTAGTAAGGCTTTATAAGTGTTTTATGTTTTAGAGGATTTATCAAACATTTATACACTTTATCTATAAACCTAGAGACCCGTAAGACTTGTAATTACACACCCCTCACAGTGGTTTTTTATTATAAAAAAAATGCGGTCTTTGATCATTTTTTTACATTAGCAACACCCAAAAGCTTTAATTAGAGCAGTAACTTGATGCATTCTGAAAATCAAAATGTTACAATGAAATTGTTCAATTTGTAAATTAGATAAGAAAGAACAACTATGTACGAGAATCATCTGGAAAACCTACACATATATGAATGCTTTTAAATTATTTTCCATTTATACTGAGTTCCATATCACTCATGCAAATGAAATAATGTTAATATTTCTTTTAGAAGCATCTTTTTAAAACACATTTCTACAAATTACTTAAAACTTAATCTTACTACAAATGTTTCTGCTAGGCAAGCCAACACTCCTAGGAGTAATATTTAAAATACCAAAGCTCACATTTGGATTTGCTAGACTAATAAAAAACTGCTCTCTCTTTTCTGAAGAGTGACATATAAACTATTTTAACACGAATCTAAGGAATGCTTTTACTTTATAAAGAAAAAAAAAAATCAACATTTTAAGCACATTACCTTGCAGAACAGCTTTGAAAGATTTTTAATACTTAACCTGTAAAGCATTTTTTACTAATTCATGAATTTCTTGACAGAACATGCTGCTTTTTCCTCAGCCCATTTAAAAAAAAAAAAAAATCCCAAAAAAACCCCCAAAAAACTACCCAACCAATTCTGAATTTAAAGACAGTTGGAAAAGTACATCAAAGAAATGTTGAAAACACTTAAAACAAAACAGACATGAAACCATAGCCACCTTCTAATGATTTAATATTTATCAGTAGTTGCTATAGTAATTTATAACATTGAAAACTATCAAACTTAATATGGTCAGTATCAAAGGCATATTGAAAAATGAACCATAATTAGATGAGGATACAAATACCTTCCACAGGTTTTGTCACAAACCTCCTTAAAACACTTAAGCACTACAGTTCCCTACCAGATTTTGTAAGCTTTTGTTTCTAATTTAGTACCTGTGAACCAGTGCTAACTGCTGTATAACCATCGACATAAACAAATCTCCCTTATTTGTTTTCAAGCCTATACACAACTATTTGCCTTCACTAAAATATTTCCTAGAGAAGGGTATGTATGATTTTCCTTGATAACACAGCTTTTAATGCTGTGCTTGCCCCAATTCAAATAAAATTTAGTTACATTTTCATGTTGTATTTGTGATGTGAAGTCCATGCACTAAATGCAGTGACTTCAGGGAGCTTCTCCTATAGCTAAATGCAATCAGAACCACCAGAATAAAAGTTTGCTCCCATCACCACGCAGAAATAGGAGTTCAGAAGACTAATAGCACTTCCAGTAAAAGTCTCTTTGAAACTGATTACTAAACAAGATATAGCAGGCTTTTACTGTAACTCAAAGTTTACTTTACCATCACATTTTAAAGCTGTAAATTTCAATATATGTACTTATTTCCATCAACACATAATTGGATTTACTTCTAATTAACTTATGTTTGACAAAGCACTTAGCTTTAATACACAGATTTGGTCTGTAGTAGTAACAACTATAAGTGGGCAAGAAATTAATCTTCCTCTTACAAAAATCTTAATGAAGAAAATAATATCCTTAACATTGACTTCCTTACTAGATACAGGACATCTCATGGTTCCTCATGAAATACATTGTTATTTCACTAATCTGTAGACTACTAAAAAAGCAAGATGCCCTTATAGGTTCTGTACTTAGGGTCTTCATGTTAATTCTGATTTTAAAAATGTGACATTCATGCTTTATGTAGCTTCCATTATTAAAAGAGCTCTAACCCCACAGTTCACAGCCTAATGATTGGACTTTTTGCTACCAGCTGATGAAAAAACAGCATTAGTAATTCTTTCTCTTTAATAATCTCACCTTCTGAGCTGCTTTAGAGGGACTCTTGTTTTTGCTTCCTTTGGGTCTTCCTCTTGGTCTTTTAGGAGATGGTTCCCCAGTTGGTTCCTAAATACAGGAAAACATGCTATTGTGGCAAGAGGCTACAACTAACCCAGATGATCTAAAGGATAAACTAAACTGAGAAGTTGCTTAAAACATATGAATTAACAGTATCAATAAATAATATTAATAACGCAACATGAAAAATTTAACAATTCCAGGTAAAGGAAAAAATACATTTTGCACAATAAAGGAGTTTAACTTCTCTTGCAATTGCATAAAAAAACTTGGAAAAGTGTGCATATTCTAACAAGTAAGTTATAGCAGGAAACATATTTTTTAAAGATGGCCATGATTTCCCTCATATAAGAGAGTAATTAAAAAAATAATACAGTTACCCACTTAATTTCAATTGCCTTTCATTATAGCAAGATACAATTATCACATGTAGTTTCTAGCACAAACTTTTTTGGGGGAAAAAGTTAACTACCAGAATATTGTAAAGTAAGATGAGACTATTTCTATCTCAAGGGGAGATTTTTTTTTGTTGTTCTGCAGTCGGCATTATATTCACACCTATTCTAAAGATAATTGCCTTGTATTAAAATGCAAATGTAAGTTTCTTCAAATAGAACACTAGTAAGTAAAAAAAAACTCGACCAAAGAAAAATCTGAAACAAAACCCCAACTCGAAAATTAGTAGACACTGATTATTTTAGCTATTTTCTTAACTAGTTCCTTTGCCTGACGGTAAATAACCAGTCCTTAAAACTGGGTATGAATTACTAAGAGTTCAGATTCCAAATATTTATTCAGTGAATCATAAACACTATAAAACTCTTCTAGTCTTGAATATTATACATTTCATTCAGATTACAGGATGTGGTAAAACTAATTAAATGCAGTTTGTTAACTTAAACCAGTTTAAACCCCTTCAGCTTTTATAATTCCGGGTAGGTTAAGGGGAGGCTGGCGAGGGGACTCCCCAAGTGCTGCAGCTCAGTGGCGAGCCCCGCAGGCACTGCACATCTGGACTGCGCACGTTGAAGGAGACGCGGTTTTCTTTCACTTCCATACATTCAAATGCTATAGGAGAAAAAAAATTCAGAGACCAAAAAAAAAA
>VZRL01006115.1:649635-684282 GCA_013397895.1 Origma solitaria | reverse complement strand
CCATCGCGGCGCGGGCTCGGCGCCTCCCGACGCGGCCGCCGCCGGGCTAAGATGTGGGCGGTGTAAGCCGGCAGCGGGTCGGAGCTGTCCTGCCGGCAGGGTGACGGCACGGGGAATGACCTCTTTCGGAGAGCCCTGCCCCGACATTGTTCTTCCCGTGAGCATGGCGGGGCCGCGGGCGGCACCTCTCCGCAGACTCCGCGGGCAGGCTGTTCCGCACAGCGCTCTCCCTCCGCCGCTGTTCGGTCCTCTCCCGTGCTCAGGCGCCCCTGCACTGTGGCACAAGGAGATGGCCACAAAGGCCAGGGAGGACCCCGCTGTGTATGCGTCCCCAAAAGAAAACGCTCGCACCTGGGCTTCATGTGCGACTTGGACATTTCCTCCAGTCCCACTCCTCCCACAAGCTCTTGCACTTAGACCGAGAGCCACCTTGTAAGTGTCTGGTGGCATCCTTTCTCCCCTGCTCGGGAGTGGACAAGCGCCGGAGAGCGCTCAGAGGGAAAAGTTGCATTATCGTGTATAATACTGAAGAGGGCAGAGATAGTGCTGCAACACTCCTTGTGCTAGCCGCCGAAATACAGCCAGTTGTCTTGACACCTTAAAAATTCTTAGGTCTATTGATAAATAAGGAAACATACTCAGGCAAAAAGTTATTACAATCAAACATATGCAGTCATTGACCAGCAAGGACTCTGCTGAGGAGACAGCTGAGGTTTTTTCTGTGGAATAGAAAAAGTACACTGCAGACAGATGGGCCAAAGAAAGAGTAATCCTAGAATGCTTCTTAAGGCTGAAAATATTGCCGAAGTGTTCTTAATCAAATCACAAGACTCCCAAAGCCTGCTTCACTCCTATCCCCAAAAGCAACCAGCCATGGAAGATAGACACAGTCCACCTGTTAAATCTAACAGCTATCAGAAAAGCCTTGTAGTCCCATTGCATTTTGTAAAATATTCGGTTCACATCACACCACAAAGAAATCCATAGGGCCCCACATCTATTCTATACATCAAAAGAATAAGCTGCTGTATGCGATTGGGATTCCGAGCGGAGGTTGTGAAGTCTATAGTTTAAAGTGCAGCAGCACATAACTTTTATAACATCCATTAACCTCTTTAAAGCATATTCATGTATCCGTTTCTCTGGAAGAAAGTCTTACATGCAATTCGTAAAAGCCTGTTGCTCCAAAACATCGTCTCTACAGAATCATCCTATGTGGGCTTTTAATGGTCCCACTAGTCTTCCCCTTGAGCAGTTCTAGTAAAAATACTGTAGTTCAAAGACTTTTCACATACAGCCATAAGCAAATAATTTTCACATGAGAGCAGTATTCCTAAACTCACTGTTTGAAAGCTGTTCTGGACAAGAAAAGCCTTGACACTTGCACTGTGCCCAGCACGACAGAGTTTGGTTCTTTCTACAATCTGAATACAGATTCACCACCATAAGAATCAGTATCCAAGAGCTAAACAACTATGAGTCTTTCATTTATTTGAAACTATGCTGATTCCATCCTTAACCAAAAGTCCTTAGATAATAAATCAATGGGATATTCCTTATGGCAACTTTGTGGATACAAAGCTGAGTAGACTAATAAAAAAGCTTGTTCTTACGTCATTTTTACACAGAGTACCTTACCACAGGTAAGCAAGATGACATGCAGGACGCAAAAAGCCTGACTTCTTCAAGTGGATGATGGAAGCTGAGGACCCAGAAACGTCTCTTGGTTTTGTTCCAGGTTCCTTCCCAGAAGACATGTGGTAGCTATTCCTTCCACTGTTACAGTCCATCCTCTGACCGTATAGCTGTATTTGCACAATATTCAGGGCAAACACCAGTGAATGCAACTCTATAATTAATTGAAGGGACTACTGCAAAGTCACTGGAGTAGACATGACCTACTTTCCACTTGCTTGGTCTGAGATTTAAGCTTTGGTCTGTCAACAGAAGTATTAATTATCAGTGCTTTTATTTTTTGTTTTCTGGAACCATTCATAATAGGTTAGGAAATTTATAGGCATAAAATAAGGCCTGGTTTCTACTCTCCACGAGTCTTAAACTCTGGACATTTCCAAAGAAATTAGAGGAACTTCCTAGAAGATTAAGAAGAAGACAATGAAAAATAGTGTCCAGATTTTGCTGCCTAACCCAGAGCACTTATAAAGAGGCCATTCGTTATTCTGTAATCAGTGTGATGGCTTGTAGAGGGTTAATTGGCCTCTGTTCCCAGAGGAGATTTTTTAAATTGTGCATTCTAATAGCAGCAGTAATATTTTGCATCAGAACAAAGAACCAAGGTTTCAGGAAAGTATCTTATAGAAAGACATTAAATTACAGGCTAAATAGGCCTTGGAGATTATAAATAGCAGCAATAAATAGCTTCCCTTGTTCACTTCTTCATCTATTTCCTTTCTCAAAAGCCCATGGATGCAGAAAAAACCATACTGTGTATGGTCATGGGGAGATGTCACCTATAGATAGCAATCAACATAACCCATAGGTAAGTTTAACTAACTCCCACCAGTGGAAGTCTATGCACTCAGATGGTCTCAGCTGGTAGAGCTTTACATGAGGAGAAAACTTCTTTATTTTTTACAAGTTGCAGCTGAAGGTCTGTGATGCCAATTCTGTGACAGGAATTGTGCCACCAACTTTATAATTCTTGCTGACCATGTACATAGGAGGGCAGAGTCAGGGCACTCCACTGTTCTGCTCAAGGGGGTCGTGTTTTCTCCACCCTAGTTCTCATGGAGTGCCAACTACTCAAAAGGGGCAGTGATAGTAAGTTTAAGGCCTTAGCTCAAGGGAAACAGCAATGTTTTAACTCTGAAAGAGATCTCTTGCCAGGAATGGGAGAGCAGATGGTAAAATTCAGAATTTTTTTGACCGTTTCCTCAGTATTTCAAGAAGCCTACAGCTCTGCACTGCCTCAGAAAACTCTTTAGAGGAACAGCCTTGGCCTACCAGGACTAGAGGCTGCCATGTCTAGAAGGGTTGTTATTTTGTTTGGGTATTTCACTTTTGTGGCCAAGAGAAGCCAAAGATATTTATGTAGTTAAAGGCTACAGTGGGTACTCAGGGACCTGGGAATCCTGATACTCTGCTTCTAGAGAATCAGTCCATGCAGGAGAAGTACATCTTGAAAACATTGTCTATACCTGTGGGAAAAGTTAATTTTTGTTTTCCCTGGGTCTTTTAGAATGTGCTGCCTCTGGGGATACAAGAGAGAGAAGAGCAGACGCAGGAACCTTGAATGCACCTATCAGATGGGCCATGGTGTCATGGGTGGGTCTTCTGCTCTTTTCATTTAGCTGGTGGGATCAACAGTGGCTGTTGCTTCCTTATCAGCACCCTGGAGATGGCTCTGAGAATGCTTTAGGGAAGCATGACTGTGACTGACAAAAAAGACCCGGAAAAGAACATTAAGGCTCACTCTCAGGCCTTGTCTGCACTGGGGAATTTCTTCCTCCTCCAAATTCCCACCATTGCCAATATGAATGCAGCTGCACAGTTGTTAGAGATGTTGGGAGGCATAATATATGAGTTTTCATCTAGCCAGCCATTTGCAGCACTGTGTCAATTAACCCTCCACAGAGCAGGGTTAACTGATACAGTGCTGAAAACGGCTGCTGGAACTGAAAGCTGTCTATACTAAGGTTCCCATTGTTGCTAACTCTGGTGCAGCTGCAGTGGAATCAGCCCACGTGGGATTATTTGGTAACAATTCTCCAACCTAAAAACTGCTTCAAAATGCAACACAGCCACCTTATGGGCCCAAATGCACTTCTGCTGCACCTCAACAGCTATGCACGCAGGCTGTCACCATTCATAATGGGATTTATTTCATTCCAGAAGGTGCTTTTCGCATTTCTATATGAAATACTCATTACTTCATCTTAGCGAACTGGTGTTCCTGTCGCCCCATGGAATTGCCTCTGTTCATTGGTTGTTACTAGCTCTGGACTTGAAGCTGTGTGTGGGAAGAGCCAATTTTCTGTTAGTGTCTTTTCATTGATTCACACATTCAGTGATTCAAAATAAAATTTGTCCTTTCATGTGTGGAAACTTTGTAATTTGTTTTTGGTTTTAATTTCTTAATGCAGATCCAGTTCTTTAATTTATGGCTGGAGTTTCTGGTTCACTAGCAATTTTGCTTTTTTGACTGTTAACAAGTAAAGCCTTATTTATGCAGAGCAGCACCATGAAGACTCAAGCTGATTTCTGAGGGAGTAAAGTTCTATTTTGAATGAGCAGAGTTGGCAGAATCAGTCCCACTTGTTTCCATGTGCTTTAGGAAGCAGTTATGAAACAGGCTGGTGAAATGGGTGTTTCACCCTCTGCTGAGTAAGACTAATATTTCTAAAAAGCCCCTCTCTATCCTTCTCCTACATCCATGTCCAATGGACACTAACTAAAACAAGGAAGTGTTGTTTGGCATTTGTTACACTTTTGAACCACTATTTATCAAACAGATGCTGGCAGTCAGGTTTTTTTAAGTGCAGTTTTGCAAGTGTGAAAATGCTGAAGTCTAGGCTCAGCAAAAATCTCAGTGAAAAACTCTAGCTCACTAAAGCCCCTGATTAATGACAGGCAGGTTTCAGTTCATGCATGGCATTTTATGCAAATACAGAACACAGCTATTTGCAGAATTCTGGGCAACTGCATATGCCCATGAGTATCTACAAAGGCTCGACATACCCGCTCAGGGAAATGCAAAGGGGCAGACCCAGAGGAGATGCAATCCACAGCCTCCCAGCTGCAGCGGTGAGCACTAGAGCTTAGCTCAGGGTGTTGGGATGTTGAGCAAAACTGATTTGGCAGAAACTTGGATACAGCTGAGTATTTTGAGAAAGGGGAAAGGAAGTGGCTCACTCTGCCTTCATTCCTCATACTGCTGTGGCTGGTGGCTGTTTCTCCCTCCCAGAGATCCCTTTGGACAAAGGGAGTAGGCACAGCAACTGAGTTGCCTGGAAAGCAGGTGTGACAGATGTCTGTGGAAGGAAGGAGTAGCTCTACACTGACTATAACCCTTTTAGCTCAGATTGAGCTGTGGGAATGCACGATAAGGTTGTCAGATCACAGTTGTCATACAACTTGGTAAATATGTTTATATGTTTGTTTAAATGGTTTACATTAATCTCCTGAAAGGTTCTTACAAAAATGCTAAACATCTCCCATCCCATGTCCCAGTGGAACTGGATTTCTCCTCTCCCTTACCCTTTTTCATTTTCCCTTCAATATTAGGCTCAGTATCTTGCAATGGTTTTATGTGAAACTCAGTGATTAAAAGTACTTAAGACTGGCTCATTTTTCTCTGCAATGAGTTCAGTTATTTCCTTTTTATACCTTCCAGAATTTAGTATACCATATCTAAATATTGGCTGCAGTCCACATGTTTGTTGGAGGTTGGGGGGGGAGGAGTGGAATTTTTACCATTCTGTTGCCAGGTAGCTAACGATCGGTACTTAGGGGCATTTACTCTCACAAAAGAGACAAAGACTTTCTGGCTGGGCGGAGACGGGAACAAGAGATATGGGAACTGATAAGCTCACTCCTCGCTGGAGTTTGGAGGAGAGAGGAGTGGGAAAGAAGGGCTGTCTGCTTTTTTTTGGCTGCGACTGCAGGAAGAGAAGCCTGGCTCTGCACTAGCTTTTTCTCTACCTGGTGAGTGAGTTGCTCGGGGCACGGGACTCCAATCCTCTTTTCCCCTCCGGGAGGGTGCATCTCCCAGCTGCGCTGCAGTGGAACGGGACCCCCGCCTGCTGCTGCCGCCCGGCGCCCTGCCTGCCACCACCCTGCCCTCTGCCTGCCCTAACTGCGGAGTTTTCCTGCCGCCTCCTCTGCTGGCCGGCCTGGGTGTGCTGACCCGGCCACTCCATCTCCCGGCTCTGGGCTCTCTGCTGTGCCCCGTCCATCTGCGCTCCACCTTGCTCCAGCCCGTCTGCCATCACGCGCGGCACAGATCCAACCTCACGCCACAGCGCCATCTGCAGCTCCCCGGGAGTCATCGCACCTGCCCTGCTGGGCTGGGAGCCCAAGAGCGCCCCTGCTGGCCGTGACCGTGACTGCACCAAACGGGAAAGCGCCTGGCAGCCCAGGGACATTTGCCACTGAGTTTTTTTTTGTTTTGTTTACCTTTTTTACTTTGCTCACTGTTCTTTTTGTTACTGATTGTTTATCTCATTATAGATACTAGTAAAAAACTCTTATTCCTTTTCCCATACCTTTGCCTGAGAGCCCTTGATTCTAAAATTATAATAATTCGGAGGGAAGGGGGTTCACATTCTCTGTTCTAAGGAAGGTTCCCACCTTCCTTACCCTTTTTCATTTTCCCTTCAATATTAGGCTCAGTATCTTGCAATGGTTTTATGTGAAACTCAGTGATTAAAAGTACTTAAGACTGGCTCATTTTTCTCTGCAATGAGTTCAGTTATTTCCTTTTTATACCTTCCAGAATTTAGTATACCATATCTAAATATTGGCTGCAGTCCACATGTTTTAGATCATTCTCTATAATGGTCCTGTTGTTACAGAATCCTTTGTGTGTGTGTGAGAAAGAGAGAACACGCATATGTGTTGGAAGCAAGAGAGGGTGCATAGAATTATTTGGAAAGAGAAATCAGGGTATACCAATTCCATAAGGGATTTCTGAACTGATAACTTAAAAGTGATAAAAATAGTGAGCACTGAAATTATAGACCTCCAGTTCATTACCTTGTATGTGTGATAAGTAATATTTCTGATGCCAACATGTTACTCTATATATTCTATCAATATATCACTCATTCAACTTTTGTTGCTATATAATTTTAAAGATCAGATCTATTGTTGTCACATTTACTCATTTTAACTTGTATTCTAAATGTAGATCCTTTGACTTGAATCATGTGTCAGTCAATGGTAAGCTGCATGAAGATGAAATTAAGGCTGTATCTGAAAGTCCTTACTCATTATACCAAAAGCTCTTTACCTGGTGAAGACCATACAGAGAACATGCACATGTAGGGTAAATAAGTCATCTAAGGGAAAAGCAGGATTTGATGCTTCATTTGACAAATCATAAGCTTTAACCAAAACAAACAAAAACCTCAACTCACAGTGTCATCATGTATGGCTAGAGCCCATGAGGATGTAACTGAGAAATGCCTCTACTCCCAGGACAAAATGAAATCAGTAGCCCTTTTGCAGTGGGTGCCTTTGACTCTTGCCTGAGACTCCACACGTGGAGGATGCATTTAAGTGGCAAACAGACAGACCTGGACTGATTTTGTGCCCAGCAAGTGTGAACTGGTTTATCTCACAGCCCATCAGATAAACCAGTTCACGCTCACAGCAGGCTGGGCATCGTCCTCACAGATGCACGTATGGAGTCACAAGAGCGTGGCAAATTTGCTCTCAAATTTCTTTCAACTTCTCATTGTGGACAAGTCCTAAGACAGCTTGTCAGTGCTGTAAATTCAGACCTCTTTCCCATGTGGAGAAGTTCTCAACCACCCAGAGCAGAACAGATGCAAAAACCCCTGCACTAGCTGCTCCACTCACATCCCACCCTGTAGGGCCCTGAGTCGGAGATTAGGCAGGGGGCTTAGCCATTTAAGGGCTGAGTGGATATCATTTTCTGCTGGAATGAATTTCACCCAAAGACAGTATACTTAGTTTCTACATTTTTCCCCCCACTAGCTAAGATAAATTTCTGCTTTGGTCCATTAACAATACTTGTATTTTTAATCAGAATTATTTTGTACTGTATTTTCTTTGGAAATAACAGTAATACAGTTTATGTGAAATACAAACAAATGAGGGAACCATTTTTACCTAAATGTATGAATAGTATTTTGCAATTTGTCACTGTGATATATTTATCTTTTGAACTTTAAGTGAGCTCAGCTGAAAAAAATGCTTCTCTTCATCACGTGACTGGAAAATATATTACACCAGAGAAGAATATTGCTGTTTTAGTTTAGAAATTAGAGGCTAAATATAATATTCCACTATACTTACTTTCACAAAGTATGGAGTAAATTATTTACACTACAGTAAATTCTTAGTACATATTCCAAAAGGTGGTAAATTCAGCATTCTCGCTTAAATTAATGGATATTTTGTGAATGTGCATTAAAACTAAGACCCTTAAGATCTTGTGTTGCCCGCTGAAGCCTTAAAACCACTCTAATATATCTAGAACCAAACAAATTTGTCAACAAAATGAAGATTGGAGAAAGGCAAAGAAACTAGTGTGGAACAGAAAAACACAGAGTTCAGCAGCTGAAGATTTGGGTTTGCTATCCATGTGACACCCATCCCCTTGCAGAGGTGCAGGGTATGCTGGTTGCTGCATGGAGTCTTTCTAACCAAAACTTTGCCCAAACCCAGAGGTCCCTGTGGTTTCCAGCCCTGCCCCACTGGCAGCAGCGGCAGCTGGAGCAAGACAGCGCAGGAGCTCCGTGCCCAGGCTCCGCTGCCCACCAGCGCAGCTACATCACTGCTGCTTCTGAGCTGGCCCAGCAAACAGGGCTGCAGGGAGCGAGCTGCAGCCACAGCAGCACAGAGAGCCATCCAGCCTGAGCCTCGAGCCTTGCTTCCCCTGGACGCCTCGGGAGGCAGGAGCAGAGCGGCTGCTTCCAGCAATGGCAGCTGCTCCTGCCACCATCTCGCCCAGGGTCACTCGCTTGTCACATCCCAGCCATGGAACCCTCGCGTGATGGGAGAGCAGCCAAGCAGCCATCAGCAAAGGCTGGGGCCGGGTGGGAGCTGTGGCTGCTGCCAGAACAATCCATCTGACACACAGCCCATTCCTTACATGCTCCAGAGCTGTACCCAGGGAAGGAGGCTATGGGAACAGGCTGTGGGCCTGATAAATTGTCCCACCTGCCACAAAAGCCAGCACTCCATAGGATGAGAACCTGTTTCCTGCAGTGTATAGTCATGTTTCAAGCCTGTTGTGTTTCTTTGATAATTAGGTTGCTTTTTGTACATTTTCCCTATGTGCATATGTAGAGTGCAAAGGAAGGTCCAGGGCTTCCAGCATCAGTTGGGAGCTCAGGAAATGGAGACAACTCCTGTTCATTCTTGTCTGACCTAGGGCAAACCACATACGCACAACAGCTTGGAAGTGTTTGGATACCTACCTCCCACTTAGCTGAGCAAGAATGAAAATCTACCCTATCAGGAAAACACAGATGTGAATATTCCCTATCTTCCAGGCCATTTTGAAGATGAATACATTTCTGGTCTACAGAAACCAGGGTGATGGCAGTCATTTAAAAACCATATATGAGAGAGGGTAGTACAAACACTATGGAAATGCTGGATAGTTACCTAAGGCAAAGAAACATCTTTAGATGTTTTTACTTGTGGCTCAGAATTGGTAAAAAGGTGTTTAACAAATCTTTATACTTAAAAGCTCTGTCTGAAAATATTCCTAGTCTTTTATTTATATTTTTGAATAATGATATCAGTAAGAGACCATTATATAATCACAAGAAAATTAAAACTCTCCAGGGCATGATCTTAGCTGTGTAATTAATGAAGGTGGTTAAAAGTACAAAGTGAACCTGAAGCAAAATTTGTACCAGAACCACACCTCATTATGTTTTGCAGCTTAAGTCTGTCATAAATAGAGATGTTTATTACACATCTGCCATTTAAAGTACGTATTACATGCAGTGTTATATTTTATTTAGATTTAAAAATTTAAAAATACATGATGACAAGCTGTGTTACTATTAACACATGCCTGAGGGGCCAGGCTGCACATGCACATTGTGCCTTAGGTTATATTACAGTTCATTCACTTCAGAGTTACAAATCATTTACAGAAGTATATTGTGTAATTAGTCTGCCTAATTTCAGTCCATGGAGTTTCATTGGTGTGAAAGAACAATCAAGCCCTGTATATCCATTCACATTTATTAGACCAAACTTTGTAGTTTGTCCTTAAAACATCATTCCTTCCTCTGCTTTCACAGCAAATGGCATTAAAATCTCCAGAACTTCCCAAAGCAAAAGCAGTTATTTATTTTCCTGATGATTTATTTTCCCTTTGATTCAGTAATGACCCCAATATATGGGCAGAAAGAGCAAGAGCTGGTGCACCAGTAATATGCTTCATAATTCTCTCTTCTTCAGGTTTGTTTTCCTGAACAGACTGCCCTCCTGGGCTATCTCCAGGGCTGGCTTTGAAGAAATCTTTCACAGAAAATCATCTTGTCCAGGATCTGCATACAATCAAGTCCCTCTCTAACCATATGGGTTATTTCCAGCAGATCCTGAGCCCTTTATTTGGCCACTGAGGAAA
Organism: Origma solitaria; assembly: GCA_013397895.1. Lineage (NCBI taxonomy): Eukaryota > Metazoa > Chordata > Aves > Passeriformes > Acanthizidae > Origma > Origma solitaria. The sequence continues at coordinate 673,985 of VZRL01006115.1, read as the reverse complement.
AACAAATATAATTTCACCCATGCAAAAACTTTGATGAAGAAAAATGCCACCAGTTACTAGTCAGCTTTTCTTTGTAAGCTGATAATCCAAAAATAATTCTCTATCACAATTTTCTGGTTATCGTGTATATCAACTGTGTGTTAGGGTAGGGCCGATTTATATTGGATAATGAACACCTGATATTGTGATGTTCTGGATAATGTTACTCAGAACACTGGCAAAGAAAACTAACCTTTAATATCAGCCCTCTCAGACTTTCCTGTAGTGTTTCATAGTATGGATCACCTGGTAGTCCTGACTGATTTCTAGAAAGCTGAGGTAGCAAATCTGAATGCTCCAAAATGAGCCGGGACCATCCCTTCAGACCAAACCCAGGGAACTATGAAGTACAGTAGTAGCTTCAGTGCTTACCTGCGAACTGTTTCAAAGTTCAGTCTTTGAATGATCTGCAAGACCTAGTGAGAGTGAAGGAGTGAAATGCTAGCAATTAATGGAGCCTGTCCATCTCTGTACTTCTCCTGATGAAATATAAACACCAGAGTTACCATATTCCTCAATACCACACTGCAAGCCAGAGCAGTATATAAGGTAACTGGAAAAACTGAACCCAAGTCATCAGGTGTTAGAAAGAGGGGTGCACTTAAAGCAATTTCCATAGCAGCAACTTGCTCTACCATAGAGACCTCTGTCCTCAGGTTTTTTAACTCAGTTCAGCATCTTAGGGTCACTTAAGATACCAAAATTACTCCAACAGAAGAAAAAAAAATTAAAATGTTGTCTGAGCTTAACAGCAAAAGATGAAGATGGCTCCACTGGCAGAAAAGCAGCAGTGGGAACTCAGCAGTCCCCTTCCTATTTGGTCTGTCTTCACCCCTTTGAGTGTGCTCCTGCTGGTCGGGCAGTAAACATACACATAGAAGGGAATCACAGCATAAATGGCCTCTTGTCCATTTGAATGTTAGGGTTATGGAGGGAGCTGGGCCAACCACGCACACATCTGGGTCAGAGAATACTGAGGGAGAGAGAAAAAGGAGTAGGGAACAGAAGAGGGAAGGGAGTACATCTGTGGTCAGGGGTGCTGAGAAGGGCATATCAAGCATAATGCAGAAAATGGCATCCTTTAATCCGCTTGTGATTGGGATTTATTGACAATATTTTTCAAGCACTTTTTTCTTGTGCTTCTGAAGTAGTACTTAGTACCATAGATCTAACTTCCTAACTGCTTTATTATGGAAGGAAAAACCCACAAACTAACACAATAGAATCCTCTTAATATTATCCAAAATAGCTTTTCCTTATAGCTGTTTAATACACAGCAGTCCAGTGGCAGTTCCAGAGTATATTTCTGTGTGACTGAATACATATATAACAACTAATGTCTTAGAGATTCTCAGCTCACTGTAGAATAAAATTCTACATTACCTGACAGGTTAAAATGGATACCAGAAATTTAACATAGATTGAGGCAGAGTATTGTTTACCCTACCCACTGAAGGACAATATTCCATATTTATGGAAAAAGAGAAATGTTTTAATGTGGGAAGCAGGTGTTTGCAGGGTATATTTACTTGATTTTGGTCCACTTTCAGTATAGAATAGCCAAAAGCAAGCCACTCCAAATAAAAACTGGTGAAATATATGTAACATACACAGCCTTTAGTGTCTAAATGTATAGTCTGTAAAGATACATATCTCTATGAAAACATGAACTCTGAGTTTAAGAAACAGAAAGTTACAGATTTTTTTCATCCTCAAAGCCAAGTGTTTAAACTTCTGTCAGTTTAGTAATGAATGTTTTAAATACAAGCATATAAGTCACAATTTCATATAGAATTATTTTATAACAGCGCATCTTATATTTACTAAAGGTTAGAATAGGTGCTACATCCGTATTAGAATTGGAGTAGTAACTGTATTTTGATTTCTGACAATGTATAAAGTAATATTTGTGCAGTAACATCAGTAGAGATGCTTCCATTGAATTGAGCAGGATTCTTGAAGTATAAATTACAAAGAAATCCCAAAAATCTAGATGTTAGACATTTGAATGTTGATTTATTGCAAGGGTGTATGTCCTTTAAAACAGAATATAAATATCTGGCATTATACTGTTTGACAGATTCTACACTTTCCTAAATGCATGAACTTTTGTAAAAAAAAAAATTTAAAAAATGATGGAACATTCATGCATTAATTGGCATAACTAAATAATGGAATAAGAGAGCTGCATGAAATACAATACTCTCCTATTTCCAAAAGTCTCTCTCACTCCAACCAAGACAGCTTATTTTCATGGAGAATTCAATACTTCACAGGCTCAGTACTTTGGTCAGGACCCAGCTGAGTAGGTAATTCTGTTCTTTTCAGTGGAGTTACTCACATACCTAAAATTAAGAAGGAGATTATGTACTTTGATGGAGAGAATGCAGAATACTCCAGTTCTTTTCAGAGTCTCATCAGCAGGCCACATATATCACTTTCAATTTTGTTTTGTTGTATAGGGCTGCATAGATTTGAAAACTAGAATCAAGAGGGAAACTAATGAGACTAGGAATAAGGGTTGAAACTGGTCTCAGTTTTGATCCAAAAATGACCACCAGACTGTTTTTGCAAAATTCTGCCACTGCTGCAGTCATTAGAGAAATCAACTGACACCATCTTAGTTTTGAAGGTGCTATTTGTATTGCATTACATTAACATTTAAGGCAAGCTGCTAGGCTCTACTAATGTTGCAGGGACTTGGGAATCTGAATACAGGGGTAGTGTGGGGAAGAAAGCAGAGCACAGGAATATTTGGGAAAGAAAATTTGATTCTGATGTCATGATTTGATAATTGATTTTGTTCTGTGGGAAGAAGAAGCTTCTCAGAATTGTATGCTTTTAAAAGAAACCCCTAGTACATTCTTCAAAATGGATGGCACTCCACCAACCATGTTAAGCCTGTCCTTCTGAGGAAACAATCCATTAATTTCAACCATACCTGAAATAACAAAGTCTCAAAAATAATTTGGCTCCTACAAGTAACTAAGGAGCATCTAAAGGACTGTTGCAACAGAAGGAAAGTTGGGCAGAATTCAGGTGTAATATGTTAAATTTGACTATTGCCCTTTATCCAGTCAGTACAGATGATTGACTGGTCATTCAGAACACCTTCCAAACTTGCTGCAAAACTCCTCTTTTTGTCTGGTAGTGAAGGTCAAGTGTGAGACTGTTCACAGCAAAATGGAGGAGGAAAACCAGAGGATAACCAACACCCACAGGGTGTGTGTTCAGGCATCACTAGGTACTCATAGAACAGTGTGTATGGCTGCTCCAGATTCAGCTGTCCTTCAAGACTTTGAAGTGCAGGTGGATACATATAGAATCCAGTAATAAGCAGAGCAGGAGAGTGTGGGAAACAGTATGAATGAAGCAAAATGGGAAACACTATGAACGAAGCAAAATGGGATTCAAGTGATCAGTGTTTATGGGTAGGAGCTCCAGTTATAGAAAGTACTTTTTTTTTTCTTCACACTGAAAACAATAGAACAATACACACTGAAGAAACATGTATTAGAAGCAAGAAATATGATGTTGCAAAAAGTAATAAAAAGGAGATATAGGGAGTTATTAAAACGGAATATTAAGAGAAGACAAACCATGTTTATGTGCTAATTTCCTCTAAGAAATTTTACAGTGTTTGAAAACTAAGAATTGCCGTTTGGTATCAACAATCAAGTGTTCTCATGGATTCCCACAGAACAATTCTCTGGGACACAATGGACAAGTACAAAACAGTAAACAGGCAGACAGACACAGGTGCAGTGTTATTGGCAGCTCTGTTCTGAAAGTCCAGCAGATTCTTCATGACAGGTCTCATTGTGGGATTATTATTAACACACATTCCCCCTTTCCAATGAGTTTTGCATTTTTATTTATTTCTGAAGTGCTGCTCATATTCCTGAGATATTCTTTTGAAAGAAGGTGCCTCAAATTCAAGCAGATAGCCCAAAGACATGTTCTTTTGGATGTCTGTCTTCTCTGCTTTGCGGAGAGAGGCATCTGCAAGAAGAACTGAGTCTCCTTCCTTCACTTACAATGCCAAGAGTTTCAGCAAAACTGTGGAACAAATTCCTCAGATAAAAAAATAATATTGCGTCTCTCCTGACAGTTTAGAAGATGTTAATATCTTGAGGCCAAAATTTAAAGTTTTAACTTGGTTCTTGTTCTTCCATTCCTTGGGTAAAACTCCATTTATTTCAGCTTTTCATTTGTTTATAACAGGTTTGCCTGAGGAGAAACCTCAGGATTCAACTCTTAGAGAATACCAAGTATCTTAAAAATAATCCTAAATGCGGCTAAGATCCTTCAGGCCCAAAGCATTCCAGGGAATACAGGAGAGATCATCATAAGCAAAAAACTGAAACATCATTATTTAAGCCTGGGAGCACTGTTTTAAAGCAACATTCTTTGATGTTCTAGAAAAATGTAAACAAAAGATGTAATTTGTGAGGTTGATAATTGATCGAGTTTTCAGAGTGCAAAATAGCCCTACAGGAATCTGGTAGAAGTATCTGAAATTACTGTAGGGAAGAAATTTGATCTTATTTTAAACCTAATTAAAGCCTTCTGCATCTCCACAAAAACCTCCAAAACCCTGGAGATCGCTGATCGTTTGCCCTCTGGGGAGAACACACAGATATGAATTTTAATAGTGTCTTTTGGTAATGTGGTGGATAAAGACAAATTGATTACAGCAGTCTGGAAAAAAGCAGGTGATGCATTAGCAGGGCCACTGGGTTCACGTTTTCCCAGACATGGTGAAGGCCACCCAGATTGTAAAAGAAAGCTGATACCTTAAAAAACTTGATTTGGGGCTTGATATGGATTTCTTATTTCCGGATACACTGGATTATATCAAAAGAAAAATAAGATGTATGGTACAGATTCTGTTTTCATGTACACAAAACCAGATCTAGGCTAAAGCTTCTGACACCAATGGATTTGCGTCAGATTTATGCCCAATGGAAGAGCAGTGCTGTCCTTTTGATTATAATGTCTGTCATTATACAGTATCAGACAAGCACTGTGAAACCAAAAGAGAGTAAAAATCTGAGAAATCTGAACTCTGAGATAAGTGTTTCTATATATTTGCATGAAATACCAAACAGAACAGTCTTGTAGAAGATATGAAGATACTTGTGCCTGGTCTCAGAGGACATGTTATTCAAATTTTGTTTCCAAGAGAAACTAGGTGTGCATTCTGATGGGGCGTAAAGTGAATGTGCGGTGATAACTGTAGGCTCCTTGTCCTTTAATAGGGCTAGAAATGAAGTAAATCTTTTAAAACAAGCACAAAGAGAGAAATCCTGAGTTGTCATCCTGTCTGTCAAGGCCGTTCATATTTCTAAGTTAATGTTAAGTAGTCCTCACCTATACTGAAAGTAGCAAGTGGAACTTTCTTAACCACTAGAACAAAGTCATGCTTGACCTTAGACTCTTACTTACATTTTGCAATGGCACAAGCCTTACAGAAAGAATAGAGAAAGCCCATCTTCTCCCTCATTCCAGTAGCCTTTAGTCTGGCAGCTGGATCACCCTGTTGGGAGGCAATTCTCTTGTGTGTGAACCCCCACCAGCAGAGCAGGGGATTGCCAGGTTTTTTGTGTCGGAGGTGTGTGCTCAAACTGTTACAGCAAAGGCAGGATGGCAAGGCTGCCAGAAATGGAGCCTCATGTCAGAAGAGAAATGAGCTGAGCCCTGACAGAAAGGACACTGATAACCTGCTTCCAGAAGTGCCAGGCTGCAGATGCAGAGTGAATAGAAACAGGCTTTATTAGATCCACTTGGGAGTAGGTGTACAGTATGACTTAGGTTCTTAAAATTTCTCACGTGGCCAATCCCAAATTCCAGATCAGCTCAGCTTGTCAGCTGTTTTGAAAGCGAGCTCTTCCCCCACTGGAGACGGAGCCTGTGCATCTAGCACAGAGCATCGAGGAGCAGATATCAGAAGACTGTTGTTGCCAGAATTAACTTTTAGGCACCTAAGTCCTCACTGGGTCTGACCTTCTGCATCTGTGAACCATTTTGACAACCAAACCAGTAGCCTAAATTCTTCAGGTCTTGCCTGGCAGAATGGTGACTGCATACCTTAAAGGATCTAGGTCATTCAGCTTGCATTTACGAAGGTGTGCTGGCTTAGCTGCCCATGTCTGCAAGTTGTAGGTGTCCCAGGAGTCTAGTTGCATTCCTTTTTTTAGTCAAGGAACCTGAGATACAAATAGGCAAGTATTTAATTTTATTTGGTTTGGGGTTTTCCATGCAGGGTCTGAAATTACACAGGTCTGCAATGGGGATTTTTCTTCTGAGTTACAAACCAATGATATACCTGTATATAAATCCTATTCTTTTATCCAAATAGGAGCTAAAAGGCTTAGCTGGTATAATGCAAGTTAGTATTAATCTTTAGATCCAAAGCTCCTATTGTGTACTTTAAAATAATACGCCATTATGCAATGCTCAGTCTGCATCAATCTTTCTCCTCAATAAAATAAAATGTAGTAACTCACCTCTAGAACAGCAGAATGCTTTCATCTTGTGATAAGCATCAGTGCATGGCAAACAAGGAGATGATAGTGTTTTCCTACACAACAGAGTAAGTCTTTAATGTGATAAACCAAACTGGGAGAGGACACTGCTACGCACACAAAAATTGTGTGAGAACAGATGTCAGTGTCTTTTCTGATAGATTTAAAAGACTGGGACTTACTGGCTTCAGAGAGTGACTCAAAAGGCAATGGACTAATTGAAGTGATACTATGTAATATCTGTTTGTCATAAACATATATATCATGGTATGATTTTACAGCTTATTTGCAATCTGACAAAGTTTATACGATTAAAATAATGATCAGTTAATATAGCATGACAACAAAAAGCAATACAATAAAAATGTCTCCCTGACTTAAAGATGCAAGGATATGGGTTTCCCACAGAGTTGTAGCAAAGAGTCTGTGAATTACAGGGGTTTTTTTTCCTTCTTTCTTATTTTGCTGTTGAGATGAAACATTGACTAATTTCTCCTATACCCATTCCAGCCCTGGAGAGCTGAACTCATTACAGAGCTAACCATAATATGCTAGCATCGAGGCTGCCATTGTTCAATGGTATTGCCAGAAACACTGACAAGAACTACCATATCATAGCTTCAAAATCAGCACGAAGTTACCAAGAGTGTGCATGTTGATGTGGAGTACAATCCCATCCCCAAGAAGGTCACTGATTGATGAAGGATCACAAACCCAAACAGAAGGAAGCTTGATGTCATTTTACTGGCATATAATGCTCCCTGTGCTCAACCATTTAGATCAACTACTAATAACTTCCAATAGAATAAGTTCAGCTTCATAAGCTGAGAGTTTGTATTTCTACAGCTCTCATTCGTTTAATGTTTTAAACTGAATAGATAAGATTGCAACAATCCTGTTTCCTCCTTTGTGCTTGCTAAGTTCATGATCTGAAACTTGCAGCAATCAGTTCCTTTACTTAGCTGTTTACCACGTTAAGTCGTATTGCAAAATCCATTCACTGTTGAGTGACCTTCAGCTACCCTGGGAGAGTAAGAACCTATTTGTCTTCCTTGTGTTGCTCACTACTGCATACAGCCTGTAAAAAAATACACAATAAACAGTTCCTATCTTGTCATTTGCCTTAGCTGGATCTCCCATCTGACAGACATTCCAAAGTATTACCGGTCTATGCCCTGCTTTCTTGCCTTTACAGCTCAGAGTTCTGATTTGATCAACCTATCAGTTGCTTTGACAAGTTACAACACATGAAAAAAAAAAAAAAGCCGCTGTGTTGGTTTTGCTATAAGTACATATTGCTCTTTCAAGAAATGTGAAAGCTTTCAAAAGCTGTCCAACATTGTGAGAAACTCATTGATGCAACAGTACTGCTGCCAGAAAACTACAGGAGCAAAATTAGCCAACGGAGAATATTCATGAACTTCAAGAGAGAGAATCAGAGATCTGTCTTCGAAGACAGCAGCAGAAATAATACAATTCTGTAGTACGGTTTACCTGTGATGAACTAGCTGTTCCAAAACCCGGTATACTTTCATAGTCTGCCAAAGCTGACTGAAGGAAACATCCAGTCAAAGCTTGTAACTTAGGACCAAGTTTTCCAATTGCTTGGGCAGTTTCTGACTTGTACAGGTAGCAGTAAAAAGCAGTGGATTCATATTTCACAGAGTTCAGGTTAAATCCAAACACCTATGAGGATCTCCTGAGAATACTTTGTGGGGTTTGCATGTACTTTTTTTTGCTGTTTGAAAATACTGGCAGTAATCTGCGAGGAGTTCTTTCTTCTCCCTGTGGAGATTTTTGGCTGGTTTATGTTTACAGAATCAAAATCAGAATCAGTGAGGAGAGACAGGGAAAGCATGGAAACGGAGGTAGAGCAAACAGCAAACAGGGAATTACCAACCTTTGTTGGTACAAAACAAAACCTTACCCGTTAGCTTTTGTTTACTCCCCCCATGTATTATGTACTCTGTCTTCTCTCATTTTTTACAGTCCTGCAGATGAGTTAACTGAGAGGATCTATCTCTATAAAATAGGGAATCCATTTTAGTAGGTTGACTGAGTTAGTTGGCTAGTCCTCCCATTGGAGCAATTTGCTAACAGCAGGAGTGTATCCAGCAAAATGTAGTTCTTCACACAGACCTCCCAAGTTGTCCCATCTCTCCATCAGGGAAACTTTTGTGAGGCCTGGGGAAGGGAGAGTCCTTCTGTAAAAATAAAAATAAAAATGCCATGTCTAGGTGGAACCCTGGAAAAATTCCATGGAAGAGTATCTCATTATGAACTCTTTCGCCTCACACTGTATGCTAATCTGAAATGTTAAAGAGCAAGACAGAATATGAGCAGGGAAAACAGAGAGGCTTCAAGTAAGTGGGATCTGGATTCATTTGCTTTTGCTTTTTCAGATTATCTAGGAGATCTTGGGTGAGAGACAAAGCTGCTGTGCCTCATTTTCTCCTCAGAAAATAAAAATTAATTAATGCTCGTGATGTGCTTCCCAGAACCATCTGGAGAGATTATTTACTAGGGTTTACAAAAATCTTGTAAGGAGGAGCACTATATTTTTAAAATAAATAAAGTGTGGCACACACTCCAAATGGCTAGTGCAATGCACAGAGCAAGGATTTACCTGTAAGCGTAATCCTTAACATTATTCTGTATGATGTGCAATGCTCTGCTCTGAGATGCTATCTTGTTGTTTGCATCCTTTCTTCAAAATAGTTACGCTATGAAATCCATCTCAAATCAGCTGACTGAGCAGGAATTTAATGTGTTTGGTTGGCAATTGTTTTGAAGATTTCTCAACCTTGGTAGTTCCTCCAGGGAATTGCATTTGCTTTAGTCAATCCTTAAAGCTAGCAAAAGGAGAGCTACACAAAGACAGATTTGATGCTGTTATAATGGTTATATTGGATTGTGCATTTGACTTGGCTTTCAGGAGAATAAAATGGTTTATATGGGCGTGGGTGAGAGAATGACTTAAAAGTGCAAGCTGTGCACCTGGACTATTAAGCTATTTGTCTCTGTGTTCCTTAATACCTGGTTTCTGTCTCCAAAAATGCACACAGGAGTGTTTTCAAGCTAAGGATATATTATAGTCTCCATCAGTTATACAAGTGGGACTGAAAAATACCAGATTCTCACTATTTCTTTGCTCTAATGCCTGTTTCAATAGAGATATGAGTTCTGGGAGCACTGTATGATTTCATGCTTTTTTTTTCCAGAAGTAATGATAAAGAAGTGACATGAAAGGCTAGCCCAAACAAAATCTTTGAACTAGAAGATGAACCAGATAAAAGATACACATTTTCCAATTCATGGCTGTTTTTGCTTGGGAATTTTTGGCAAAGCAAGTGCTCCCTTGAGTTCCCAGATGCCCTATTCAATTGGAAATCTTAAAGGCACAACCCAAAGCACAGGCAATGTTTCATGAACAAAGGAAATGGGGTAATAGTATCTATGAGTCCCCATTTCTGAATGCAAGGACCTTTTTCATTTTGGTTTACATTTAAGAAAAACATTTGCATACAAACTTGCCAGGATGTATGTTAGTCAAAATGTATTGTGGAGGGAGGGAGAATGTGAACTGCAACATTCCCTGGGCTTCTGCAATATTGCAGCTGCTCTCAATTAAAGTGAGAGGTGGTTTCTAGGGACTGTATCTATGGTATTTATCTTACAGCCATTTTTTTATTATTTTGCAATGGTTTTATGAATTGCAATTGCAGCTTAAATAAAGGGGTGTTACAGTAGTGACCATATTGTCTGCTTATTCCTCCTGTTGAGAATCCTAATGCATATCATGTTACTGTCAGAGATTTAATGTACAGTTATCTATGAAGTACCAGGACATGAACAAGACTTAAATAATTAAATCCACTACATCCACAGAAAACACTCTCTATTGAGGAACAAGAGGAGAGAAAATGTGCTTTCAAAAGCCTAGAAATAGACACCTGTCAAACCACTGTCACTAGGTTCTGCATAGTGGAAAACAAACACAGACAAGCTTTGAACCTAAAACTCTAAGTTTTAAATGCACGAAATGGGGTTTCATCCTGCTGCATAATTTTTCCATCCCCCTTCCTCTGAAGCCAATGGAAAACTTCCATCCTACTAAATGACCAGTGCGAGCATTAACATGCAAGGGTGAAAAATGGCCACTCTGTTTAAGAAGGATAAAATCCACTAATCAATTCTAATTCAATCTCAGATAGGTCCTAGAAACAGGTCTATTCACATTTGTCTCTTTTCTATTTATCACACGAAATCACTGCTTGCAGCATATGGCGAGCTGTCAGATAACCTGTGTTACAGCATGTTTCTGCTTTCTCCTGACTGGATGATTTTTTAACATTTACCAGCTTTGTGTGAAAGGGATGGGCCCAGCTAAAATTCATTCCCTCTGCACTTTCTCTGGTCAGCACTGGTAAATTGCTACCCTTCCTGTATGGTGTGTGGTACAACCAGGTAGCTCTGTTAGCTGCTGAGTAAGGTGAAAATACCTACCTCATGCTTATGAGGTAGGGTAAAAAGGAGACCCCAAACCAGGTATTGGGAGTTCCATTATCACACAGCATCATCCCACACTGCCAGATGTTGTCCTCTCAGATATTATCCCGCACCTTAAAGCATTCAGAGTCTACCTGGGCTATAGCATGCTCAGCCCCGTGCACAGAAACTGGACTATATGAATAGAAACTAGACAGTATGAGTGCCTGAAGGCTCCAGAGGGCATAGGTACTTCTGATGAAGTGACCTCTACAGGCAGACATGAGGGTCCAGAACAAGCAGGTTGGTGAGTCAATTCCACAGCCAGCTCATCTTGTTCGTTGGGCAGATCACAGATGTGTCCCTAGAATCTAATAATCTAATCAGGCTAATCCTCTGCCAGGAATATAATGCTGATTACAGAATATAAAACATAAAAGTTAAGTCTCCAAAGCCTCTAATAGGTGCAATAACAGAGGACAAAAAACATTTCTGTTGTGATCTGCTTTTAAGGAATAGCCCTCCGAGCAAAACCACAGAAATGATCAACAAGCTCATCATTTAACTAATATGAGCTTTGCAAAACTGTACTAAATTTAATTCACAGAGTTTTAAAGAAAAGGGTTAGTCCAGACATGTTTCCCCAATAGAAGTATAAATTGTCCAGAATATTTAGTCAGAAGAGAGTGCAGTAGAAATGCCCATATAATCAGGCATTCCCATTTTTGAATGGTTGAAAGCACTCTCTTTTTGCATAGCAGCCACTACAGAGAAAAAGGTAGTGACCACGGATTCCCAGTCAGTGTAAGAGTACTGTTTCCAAACCCAGCAGTCCAAGGTGACTATTGTTAGCCAGCTTAATAAGAAAAAGACCACTTTTCAAAGCTGCATGCTGCATTTTTCTATATTAATATTAAAATAATAACTTCTAATTACATCACAGCATATTACAGTTGCTCCTGTGCTGTAACTAAAATATTTTGGAAGGTGAAATAGTTGAGAAGTTCTATATTCCAGAGAAAGGCCAAGCAGCAGAAAAGTCAGGCAGCAGTCTGTGGTTTCAGATGGCCCTGCCCACTTTAGTTGTAAGTACTTGAGACTTTTGCAGCCAGCCCTTTTTAACATTAACAGGCTACAGTAGTAGACAACTACACTGATGTCACAGAAGAAAAGCATCAACATCTCTGAAGCAGCTGAAGTAGTGGAAAAAAAGAAAAAAAAGAGACAATTTTGTGCCAACAGATGTGTTTTACCACTAATGATCATGAAGCCATGATAGTTTTAATTACCCAGACTTCCCCTTACTATAATGGCCCCATAAAATGTTGACTAAATAAAAAATAATATCAGTATATATAAAATGGAAAGCAGATGACTGAGATTTTTGAACCAGAAGCCATTGCTGGAAAAGGACAAATGCTTTTGAGAGTCAGCCACCTATTTGGCTAGCTATATTGTTTTAAAATGAAATCTACAGTTCATGGAAACAAGACAATTCCTTTCAAGGCTCTGAATGTGCTCCTATCAATTTGTAAAGAGTGGTCCTGTACTGAAATTGGCCACTGACAGAAAGCAAAGTGGGAGATGATTCAACAACTTCTACAGCACCCGTTTAACTAATCAAAGAAGTTCTCTCATAGGGCCCAGTCTTGCAAGAACCTAAGAGAAATCAATCCCTGGTCTCAACAGAATTTGAGGAGGATAAGCATCATGAAGGTTAGGTCCTTAAGACTAAAAGTAAGTCAGAAGCAGTTCCTAAAAAACTTTCACAAGGACCTATGAAAATCTTAGAAACATTTAGCGAAATGTGAAACAATTGGGAAGATTTAGAGGAGCACCACAAAAGTTTCTTGTCACAGTAAAGAAGCCACCCCTTCACATTTAAAGTATTCACGGAATTTGCCACTTTTCTCCATTGAAGTTTTAGCTGTCTCAAGTGGATGCCACAACTGGCAAACTTCTAAAAGTAGTGGATTTACCAAAATTATAGCCCCAGAATCTTTCCCCTTTCTCCCTATTTTGTAAAAATTACAGCAGGCAGACAGCAACATATTTTTACATGTGTTAGATTTATTGAATCTTAATCACTTTTTATATTCTCTTCAGACTCTGGTAATTTACATACCTGTAACGTGTCCTACTTCGCCATAGTGATAAGAGACCGATTGGACCAGACAAATTTTTAAAGGCAGTAAACCAGATCATATTAATCTAAAAAGCTCTCTTCCACTTGAAACCTTCATGCAATTAAAGAAAACAAATCATGCCTCTGAAATCTATATACTTAATGTGTTCCACAAAAGCCACCAACAATAAACTTCTTTATAAACAATTAAATTAGTGTCTCACTTTAACTGGTTAACACATCCTAGTGGTAGCGTAGGACCTTAAACAACAAGCACATTTGCAAGATTTTTGTCATGGATTATACCAAAGTGTCTACATATCTACAGATGTGCTGTGGCACTGAACAGTCTGCAGTTCACAGCCAAGGATTAGAAAGAAAAAAGTTATTCTGTATAGTCCTTTCTTCTTAGGGAATGCATTATGTTAGTCTTCTCTTTTCAGATTTCTTTATGTTTATTTGAAAATTGCTAAGCTATATTTACATGGATAATGAGTTGTTATCATTACAAATGCACTCTATTATTAGAGTAGTAGCTGCTAACTACCATCTGCATTTCTCTATGACTATGCTTTCAAAACCTCCTCTAATGGAGAGCCCTTACCAGCCTTTAAAACCCAGGGGATAAAAAAATTATGAGCCGGTAAGACCTTAGTTACTCTCTTCAGAATTGTATCTCACTTTTTTGGGGTCTCAGAAGGAAATGGCAGGGTGACAATCCCACTAAGTGGACTCAGGTTCTGAGATCCCACGTTATTCAATGCTCAGCAATGCAATAGCTCTTTTAGTTATTTAGTGTAGGAAAAACTGACATTGATCAGTTTGTGAATTGTTTTGAAAGTAACCACCATAGAGTATTGTCAGGAATTACACTCTTTTCAGTGACTACACATGTAATCAGGGAAAAGGCTACAATCAACAGTTTTTCCCAATACCATTTCTTTACCCTTTTTGCAACTTGCAATTCTGCCCTTCCAGTTTCTCATGGCCATTCCCTCAAAGCCATCTGAAAACTGGGAGACACCTGAGTATGCTGGCTCTTATTTTCTGCTCATTTCTTTTGAAAGCACACTCTTCATTTGATTAGCAGTGAGCAAGAATAGGCAACCAAGTGGCTAAAAGGAGAGTTGCTGTAATGAGAATAGAAATTAAACCTACATGAGCCTTCAGCTGTACACAGGCTGTGGAGCAATGTTAAACTGCACCATTTGTGGCATTGTTTGAGTATCATTTCACAAGGGCCTGAGAAGAGGACTGGAATTACCAGTGAAAAGGCATAGCATGAAAAATGGGAATAACAGGTGCATGTTTCAATAGCCTTACCCGGCAACACCTGTAACTGATAGACAAGAGTGTGGGACTTCTAATAAATGGACACTGTCCATCTCTATAATTATATGCTGGAAAAATTCATTTGTAAAATCTGTAATAAATTACTACAGAATGGAAGGCATGCTGGCAACTTTCCAGTCACTGAGTTCTTACCCTCATTTCAGGCTTTGCCCAAAGGACCTGCATTAGATAAGCAAAAGATTAGGGTGGATGCATCTGGACAGAATCTGAATGGGGATGGAATACAGACTGCTTGTCTATCTGAAGCAACATCACTGTGGGAGGAATTGTGGTTCCCACAGACTAGTGAAGAATATAAAGGCTGATAAATGCATTGAGAAGACTGGGGACAGTGATTTTCTGAGGGTGGTGCAATGACAGCAAAGACAGTGCAGGGTTAGAAAATCAATATTAAATGAGAAATATATGTGGACTGATCACAAGCATAATTTCCCTTGAGACTTAGTGTGAGGATAAATATCTGGAAGTAGTCTCTGCACTAGGGTTCAGAAGAATGAGGAACAAGAAAGCAATGCAAAGCTGTATGAAAACTGAACAGAGCAGTGCTATAGGATACTTCCGAGCAATTCCATTAAAACAGGATTTTCTCCCATCCCACAGAGGTTTAACTGCCTGTCTGATGCATATGATTTTACACCAGACTTCCAAGTAAGTACAGATTGATCTCAGCACATTTCAAGAACACTTGTTAGGACATTTTAAAAGTTGGAAGCCAGTTGTAGCTTCAGACCTGTTTTGTAGCTGAAAACTAGCTGGTTTGTGTTTTATAAAACCAGTCCACAATGGTGATTAACTTCTTCTATAACCATTTATGTAATAATAATTGAGAATTTTAATATTTTCAAATTGACTACTAAATACATGTAATACTTTTACATCTAAAAAATGTTGTGGGTGAATTTGGTGCATATAAAGGCAAAGGACAAATCACATTCGCATGAGTCAAGAACTTCAGGCAGATACTGCTCAAGCTTTCACATACAGCTATCATTGCATTAAAGTTCTTATCTTCAATACTTCAATGTGAGATGTGAGCAAAGTCTTTGTAAATGGTGATACCTCTGTGTGGTTCTGATCCCAACTTTCTCTTCCCGTGAGTATTACCACTGACATCACTCAGTCTAGTTGGACTGCTCAGACTCATAAGGGTCAAAAGAATAAAGTTACTTCTTCCTCTAGGGCACAATCCAAAAACCTCATTACTTTTAGACTTGAAAATCATGTGATTGTGTCTGGAGCTGATAAAAAGTGTTGCAATGGAGTATTCTGATACAGCGAATAACAGCTTTCAGGGAAAATTGTACTCAGTAAAGGTTTTAATATCTCATCCTTGCTCTGGTTGTAAACACACATCAAAATATTGGAGTTTCCTGCTGAATGAATTTTTCCTTCTCCAATCTGTATGATTCATTTTGATTTTAGAATGTAAAGTATTTTATTCCATTTTGTGAATTTGATTTGGTAAGGTAAAGACTATTCATTCAACACTGTTCCATCTCCCTCTGAGACATGCAATAAACCTGGGTGGTGGACTGGTTGTAAGTTCTACTCTTCTTTACGGTCCTTTTCTGCATACCTACAACTGAACTGGACATCCAAAGAAGAATCCAGATATGAGATATCATCAGCCTAAATTTAGTGAATTCTAGTTCAGATCACGTATTCCCTTCTAAATAATTTTTTCTCAAGAAAGTTAGACATCCACTTACACCGTTTTTCTGAATATGTAGTTAAAAATATATCTAAGTTCTTTCTGGATTGTGTGACAGAGACAGCTGACAAGACTTTGCTCTAATAGCACAAACTCAGTTTTTGCCCTTATAAAATCAGAATCATATCCATTTGTCAAATATATGGTAGACTAAATTGCCTGTAGAGGGTTGAGATTTCTAGTAGGACAGCGTCTTACTGCATATTTAACATACTGTGCACAGATAGCTTGGCACAGATGTCATAAAACATGATTCATTTTCTTAAGATTTCCTCAAAGCACGGCAAAATGACTTCAGTATTTGAAAGTGCCATCACATGCTCATTTAAGCTATCTGCAGAAAAAAAAGAAGCTATTCAAGTCTTTCTTAGTGCTCTTATTGTTCTGTGGCAGCAGTAAGTTCAGAACACCTGCCTTGACACTGTAACATGCCACCCATGTGCTTCCAGTGCTTCACAATCTGCCCTGTGAAAGAACGCAATTTTAGAAGGCGTGATTTTGCTAAACTTTCAGCATGTGCATGTTCTAGGGTAGCTTGTCAGGTCCATAAAATCGCAGTGAATTAGAACTGAGCACAGACTGACCTGCACGAAGCCGGTACCTTGGCTGTCTGGTGCAGTCTGTCGCTTAATAGCTAGAAAATCAATCCACTATGCAAAGAAGCATCTTTCTGATTTCTCAGAGTTGACAATGTGAATCAAAATGCAATGCAACATAGCCTGAGGTCAAAAGATCACTCCTGTAAATTAAAACCAAGGCAAAAATTGTCCTACAGATGGAATCTACCTCTAATTTCTTCAAAGGATATCTGGTCTGTCTGTCAAATGACATCCTTTAGGAGTCTGGTCATAAAGTTGTCATTCTGCCCTTGTTAACACAACAGTGCTGGAAGCTCAAGAACTCAAACAGCGAGATCTCCTGTATTTGACAAGAAAAAAATCTTTTATTTCTCAATTGATTTGAGTCATTCATTCTGAGCAAAGAGGTATAGGAGAAGATCCCTTCAGTCAGATAAGTCTTTCTGTCCTTGTTCAGAAGGAGATGTCTGCGATGGTAATTTCACTGCACAGATATTCCTTCACATGTGCTATTACTCTATCTGTTCCTAGGACTCCCAGCAAACACTAAAGCTGTAGTGCACAGAAGGGCAGAAAGACAGTCATTCCTCCAAACAGTTCTTACATCCAAGAGGAATTTCTTACCCTGTAAATCTTCACAATCCTTAGACAAGGTCAGAAAGCAAAGGGAATTCAAAATTCACATCTCCACCCATAAATCCATCTCTTAAAAAAATAGTCCCATGAAAATATGGTGGAGAATTTCACCAAATTTCTCCTCAACTTTCTGAGTAATCTTTCCATGAGAGGAGGCTATATGGCTTCCCTTTCACCAGGGAGTGAAACATACACAGGATATGCACCAGAGCCCCAGCTTCGGTAGCCAGTGCTCAAAATACAGGTGGAAGATAGATGTAACAGCACAAGCAACAGACAGAGTCCTGCTGGCTACCACTGAATATACATTAGTCCTTCCAAAGCCAATTCAAACTTTTCAGCTCAAATTCTAGTTGCTTTGGACAAGACCAAATAATAACACTTTCTGTTAAAATTGCCAAATTTAGATCAAACCACAATCCTTTTGAAAACTTATAATCATAAAAGTTGAAGATGTGGGTACAAAGAATGATGCTTTCAAGAGGAAGGTAAGATATTGTTGGTTGGTAATTAAAATTCAGATGTTACTTCAGGCCTTCAGTCACTTCAAAAACTGAACTCTCCCACACATTTTGAAGATATCCTGTTCAGGTCTAACACTGTCTTCCATTTTTTTCAGCTGACATTTCACTGTGTCCCAGCATTGACTTCGGACTATATTTGTTGTCATCAACATTATAGTTGTTAATAATGTAAGGGCACTCAGTGGTCCCAAAGCAGGATTTGGATCCTCCCAAGCACAAAGCCATGTCTCCCTCTTTTTGCTTATACACAGCAATACAGAACCATATTTGAGACCTGCCTAGCCCACAAAATTGTGTCAACTGGTTCTGTCACTTAGCTGCTAGAAATCCTTTCTAGGTAGCTGTGGGATAGTCTGCCCTCTTGAAATTGCATTCTAACCCCTAAAAATCTGTCTTAAACTATAAGCCATAAGGAAGTATGAAGTATCAGGTTTTATTCTCTACTCAAATTATTCATCTTTTAAGCCATTAACTATAAAAGGGGATATTTTTGTTGTTGTGTTTATCTCACTTGGAATGTTTCACTGTATTCTTCACTGCAAGATTTTGGAGAAGTCTCAAGTGTCACAGTCAATACCTCCTTGGATAAGAAAATATATTCTTGGGCTGATTTTCAGTTTGCCATCTTTCACTGGAAACATCCCTTGCAAAAGAGGGTCCCAGACTAATATGAGATCGTATTTACAATTGTTTGGGGCTTTTTTATTATAACCTCTCTTATTTGTCTTCTGATGGATATGTTCCAATCATTCCAGTCTCACTTCAGTCTTCCCATAGTCATATCTCCATAACAGACAATTCCTTTTGGAAACTGCATGGCTAGAACAACATACTGTATCCTCATCAAAGAAAAAAAAAGTACTGATTTTTCTAATGGTATAAAATATTTTTGGTATTGTTCGCCAGACCATTCTTTACTCAACCTAAAAAGCCCCCTCCTTAAAGAATTGCAGGCTAATTCAAAACAAGTCCTTTCCCTGTCAAACACACATGGAAGGTAGGAAGGAAAAACGTGATGTTCAAGCAAAGTCATTAAGATGACAAATTCTAATGCTATGTTATTTCTGTATTTTTCTTTAACAGAATTGCTTTATTTATTCTGGAAATTCTTGGGGAATGATTCTCTATCACCTTTGTACCATAACAGGGCAGCTGGGCATTCCCTGATGTAGGAAATCCCTGCACAAAATAAGGCAGTGTAGGAGGCCTTCATAGGTGGCCAAGGCGGAAAGGAGCAAGTGGCATAGGATAGGCCCTTGGGAACTGTTCTAACTAGTGTAATTTAGAGCATTCCTGCTCTCAGTTATGCCAGGGGCCACTTTGGCATCAATTCAACCTAGAATCCAGGGAGATGAAAAATGGCTTAGAGCCACTTTCCCCCTCCCTATACCCTGGGCCTGCACCATGTGTGGTTTGGCTGGCTCTGAGGATCTGGCCCCTACATTTTTAAACAGAGCATTTTAAGTTGAAGTTGAAAAGTGAAAGAAAATGGAATATGAAGAGTAAAAGAAGTAGAGAAGTCCTAAAGGGAGAGATTTAAAAAAAAAAAAAAAAGGAGAGAAACAGAATGTGTGGTATTGCTAAGTGTGAAGCAGAGCTCATGTTTAGCAAACTGAAGGAGCACTGGGGAAGTCTGGATTCACTTCCCAGCTACACCAGAGACTTTTAAATGACAACACTAGTCTATTAAGGTCACTTTCAAGGGGACCATTGAGCTTCTTTGACCAGCTATACTAAATATGTTTACCTTATTCCCTGAGAACTAGCCAGCTTTGCCTGCAACCACTGTCACGAACCTGACGTAAGAAGTGCCTTATAGCCCTAATTACCTACAACAGGAACATGTCTGAAAAAAAGACACTCGTGTCTTGAGAAGATCCACAAGACACATGCATGGAATAGCTTTGGCTGCATGCATGGAACACAGGAATGATGCTCTGTGCTGTAGCTTCTCCTCCATCATGTGATACAGGAGATCATGCTGTATCACAACACAGTCAGGGAGAGCTCAGATCCCACGGTAAGTCTGCATTCAGTGTAGACAGAAAAGGGAGGAAGGAAGGGATTTTAGAGCTGGGGGACCCTGAAATTTCATTTTAAAATGTGCATGTTCATCAAGCTTTGCTGGAGTCTCTTTTGACCCTGGTTTCTCCTCTGCAAAATGGGAGTACCTCCTTAACAGTAGTGTGGTAAGGATGCATTGGGACAGAATATGTCCAAACTCAACAGCAACGTGTAAAAGGGGGGAAAAAAACCCTACACTGATGAAACTTCAGCCTCAGAGTTAAGTGTATCTTAACAAATAGACAAAGGACGGGTATTATTAGAATTATAATTCAGCATGTATCAAAACATGCTGATAAACTTTAAAATTACTAGCTTGAAAAGGTGGATGATCTTATTGGAAACTTGCAATGTCCATTATACTCAACTCGTGCCACACTATCCAAAGTGCCAGGGCGGGAATGCTGGGAATATGGACAGAGGTATGAGGGGTGCAAATATTAATTCTGAGTACCTTCAGCATACCTTGTCCTGCAGCCTTTGTCATAGGAGTCTCCCAGGGAAAAATCCTACTCTTCTAGAAAGATTCACTGATAAGCAGGAGTCTAAAAGAGAAGGGATGAAAGGAGGGAGAAAAAGAGCTAGAAGCAGAGCATAATCCCCATTTATAGCCCTTCAAACCTTACTGACCATGTCTAACAGGTTTAATAGCATCACAGTACTGGTGGGTGTTGTGACCTGCTTCTGCAGCATATTTGTAGGAGGTCTATATGATATACCCACCACTACTGCTTTCACCGTGAGAGATGATGTTCAGTAGCCCTGAATATATTCCTTACCACAAGCTGAAGTCCTTCTTAGAAGTGCCCAGGGAGATAATCCTAGATTTTCCTGACTCAGAGATCCTCAAACTGCAAGTTTGAGAGGGCTGTCAATCCCTAACCTCTTGTACCTTTCCCCAAACACTTCCCAGACCAGTGGAACACTACTCCAATCTTGCCCTGTGCCCAAAACCCCGTCAAGCACTGGCATTATTCTCCTTTTCAGCCTAACCTAGGGCATCCTTTCTCCTAAGTACGAACCTCCAAACTCCCTTCTGAGGTTTGGACTAGCATCAAACTGTTCCATTTAGTGCCTCCATGTTGCTGCTATTGCTTTGCTTTCCTCTCCCCTCTGTTACCACTCTCTCATTAGATACTACACAGGGCCAAGCCCACCCCTTGCCTTGTCCTCCCTGTGGCAAAACAAAGCAGAAAGAAGAAAGAGGGAGAGAGAAAACAAAACAGAAAGTCCCAGTTTCCACTCTGGCAGAGATTTTAAAACACAGAGTGCAATTATGAAAAGGTTATCCAGATGGGACCCAGAGGGCGGGTGAGGGGAAGGAGAGCTGTCATCCAAAGGGGAAAAAAATCAGATGTATGGTAGCCCTATTCCTATAATATGATTCCTATTCCATGTGCAAATGTACAATGCAACAATAGTTCTCTTAGCCAGCATGGGCTGGGTTAATTAGATGTAAGGAATTTTTTTTTAAATAACCCATTCATTTGATAAAAATCCAGCCTCAGTGATCACACCAAGTACAGCTATTTCACTAAAAAGGCTTGTTTCTAATCGAATGAGATTCCTTCCTACTTTTAACTCTCTACAACACTGAAAACCCAACCCCATTGAGAATATGGTTACAATGTAAAACATTAGGCAAGTGCTTTCACCGTTTTCAAATTTTCTTTGTATTTAAACAGAGCTGGATATATTTTTCTGAAATAGCTCCTGAAAAATTCATTCTTGGAAAGAAACCAGACAGAAAATTATGATGTAAAGAGTGAATAACTGAAAGGCTGCAATCAACTCAGTGGAAATGGCCTTTATAATGTCCCAGCACAAGCACAAGGTGTTGCCATAAGCTTCACCTGTACTATGTGGCCACACATAATATGTGGCTGTTTTACTACTGCAATACTTGAAGCTGACTATGAGTGGAAAGATATTTGAAGGGTTATTCTTACTGTGGAGGATGCTAAAATAGTATGACTTATTAAAACCCCCCAAGCCGTTACTTACTCAAAAACTCAGAGAATGACTAAACCTCTGTCCTTAACATAACTGAGCTGAAACCTAACATACCGATGGTGCCAAATTGAGTTGCAGTTTTCACTTCTCTGTCTGAGGCTAATCAAGTTTCTGTCACAAGTTACAGCAGCCCCAGGACTACCTGAAATTCCTGTTGCTGGCACAAACCAGCGTTTGAAATTGCTTGCTTCAGCTGCTGCTATGTGCTACCAGGCTGTTTTTGTTTTTTTTATAGCAAGGGAATCCCAAAACAAGCTCAGAGAGAGTCCTAGTTAGCAGCTTCTTTGTATATTTTTCTACTGCTACATGGGCACAAACTGGAGTGAGAGGAAGAACCTAAACCCTCCTAGAAAGTCACCCATCAAATTCTGTAATTTCCAATTATGCACAGTTAGCTAGGAGAGAAAAATAATATGATACAATCAAAGTGTATTTAAATGCTTAATCAAGGCGTATCAGAAAGAAGTATAAAGTAACAAAATCATTGATATCAAAAGGTTAAATTCAGCTTTCTCACAGTACTAAAAAGTTAAAAGTATTGTGATAGGCAGGTGTGTGGGGGTGGATCTAGATTTTAATTGTGTGCATTTTTCTGACATCTTATTCCAAATATTGTTTCAGGAAGTTTCATAAACCACTCTAGGAAAGTCACACACTTTTTCTACTCTAGTCTATCAAAATGGTGTTCTAATGCAATGCACTTCAGTGCAAGACCGTATTTCCATGACTTCGGATATCCCCTCCTAGATGTCCTTTACACGTGTTGGCAGATGTGACCGGAGTCGCGGCCGCAGCTGGCTCTGAATGGCAGATGTCTGCAGCGCGGTTATGTTTTGTCTTGGCACCAGCCGTGCTCCCCTCTCCCTCCACTGCTATAACTGCGTGCGGTAGTAGATTGCATTGTACTACAACCCTCAGCTGGTGCAAAACAGCTATTTTTTTCTATAGCAACTTACTGTACCAAACTGTACAGTGCTGTACTAGCACCAAACTGTACAGTCCTAAAATTGACCCAGAGAGGAACAAAAAAAAAAAAAAAAAGACAAAAAACCAACCAACCAAACAAACAAAAAAATAAAAATAAAAGCAAGCAGCGGGACACTATTCCATCCATAACCAGAACACAGCTACTTAGACAAGACAGGATAGGCAGAAAAAGTGCAGTCAGGATCCTATATGCTTGACTTGAGTGTATTAACGCTCCCAATTCTTCTCCCTCCCTTCCTCTCACTCCTTCCACAAAGTCTGCATGTTATTTATTGATTGGACGTACTTTACAGATCGGAGGGCTCTTCCCCTCACCCCCACCCCATCCAACCCCCCTGCTCCTGCAGGAGGAGGAGTAAGAGGGGGAGGAGGCAAAGTGGGTACATTACGAGCTGATTGTGCTCTTGCCCCGACCTCCAACAGCCTGATCTGCCTTTGAAGTTTTCCACCCCTCGACTTGAAGTGAGATCGATTACAGAAGAACAACAGGGACAAAGAATCTGCTGCTTTACGTGCAGCCACTTTCCCACGATCGGGGCAGCCAGCTCGACAGCAGCAAGAGATCACCGCTGTCCCTTATGCTCCTCCTTGCCACCATTCAGAAAACATGCAGCCCCCGCCCCGCTTCGCTTAGGAAAGGGGGGGGTGGGGGGGTGGAATTACAAAATTGAATCACGTTGTTTAAGAACGAAGCAACTACAGAGCGAGTAGTACAGTCTCGGTCTTTGAAAGGAAATAGAGAAAAAAATCGGTGCTGAGTACTGGGGGAGGCGCATTTAAAGCGTAGATAAATTAAAAAACATGGATAAGTGGCAAAGTTTTGCGAGAGGCAAAGCAAGCGCCTCCTGCCCGGGTTGCTGCGGCGCTGGGGCTACCGAGCGCGGCAGGGTCACAGCGCCCGGCAGCGCCCGCTGCGCTCGGGAGAGGGCTGCGGCCAGAGCCACCGAGAGAGCGGGGCAAACCTCTGCGTTTGTGTCTGGTAAACGCGTGTGTGTGTGTGTGTGCGTGTGTGCGTGTGTGTGAGACTACCGCTGGACAGTCTATCAACCGGGAGGGGAAGGAGGGCGGGGGCGCCGGGAGAATTATAAAGGGCAAAGCAAAGATGGTAAATGCCTTACCGAGGCGCGCGGAGCCGGCTCCGTCCAGCCCAGGGCCGGAGGTTCTAGACCTTGGCACAGCCCGCGGGGATGCCCCTCCCCGGGCGCGTGGAGGGAGCCCCCAGCCCCGAAGCTCCTCCAGCTGGCCCCCGGCCCTTGTGGCGGCTCTCCCCTCTGCCCGCCACCCGCCGGGGCAGGAGCCTCCCGG